>VZTA01021310.1:27142-75809 GCA_013398855.1 Mohoua ochrocephala | reverse complement strand
AAAAAAAGGAAAAATTTAAATATATTTTTGAGAAAATGGCAATCTGCTTAAGGACAATGTGGGCAGGCTGGATTCGTTGAATAAAGTATAAATTGTGAATCATAGTTGCTCAGCTCTTGTAATAGTCTGGAAGTCTCTTAGGATTTAAAGCAAGCTGAACAACTGCCAATCTTGGAGGAATTCAAGTGTGGTTTTATAATATCTGGTTCAACAGACTGAACTGGTTCACTCTCACTAGCAATTATGTGTTTCACCAAGCATCTGGAAGCTTCATTGATGTTTATATTTTCCTGCAAGTGAAAGAGAAAGAGAGGTTGATTAGTCAATATTAATTAAAGCATACTGCATATTTCCTGTGCATAATTAAACTTTTCTCTCGGCAACATCAGAAGTTTACTTACCTTAATAAACAGTTTTCAAAAATTGACCGTGTTGAATAATGCTTACTGGAGTTTTGAAGTTAGTTAAGTCTTATATAAATTATGATTCATATCTCTTTTAAAATGTACACAGAGCTGACTTTAAATTTTTTACCTCAATCTCTCGGTGATTTGATTGCTTCAATAAACTAAAAAAACTAATGCTGGAGAGGTGTTGAAGACCAATGCCTCAAGTAAAGCTCCAAACCCCATATTTCACTGCTTGAATAACGGTTACTCATTTCCAAATAGTTAATTACCTACCAGTAATTACAGCCATGCATAGCACTTATTTTTTAAAGCCTTTCGACAGTTTCAAGAAGATTTTTGTATGCAATGCTCACAATGAAACCTGTGATGAACCAGATTCATTGAATAAATGATACAATCTCAAATTACTCACAAACCAGTAAAAAAAGTTCTGCATGATTTGGAGTCCTCCCTTATTTCTTGTTGAGGCTGACTTATCTCCAATGCACTGCTTCAGAAGAGATATATCACCACTGGTTTCATTTGCAGGACAGAAATCCTCACTCTAGGGGTTTAAAATGAAAGCTAAAGCACATCTTTTCCTACATGTGCCTTACATCAACTACACATTTAACTTGCAGCAACCCTTGCTCTGTTTGTAGAATAAGTAAAGCTGAAACAGCCTGATCAGTGAGACACAGCTCAACACAGCATAGAAAATAAGCAGTAGCACTGAGTAAAGATTTTTTCTTTTTTAAATGACAGCCACCAATATGTTTGGAATGAAAAGTCAGGCTTTCTGGCATAAAAACCACTCTTCTAGTCTAGTTATTGGCATTGATTACTTATTTTATAAGGCAGGAGATAGAAACTTCACTGTAACTTCAGTCTTCTAGGAAATTGTATCACACAGCCGCATACAGCCATACGGAAATGTGTACCTGTATTTATGTATACATTTGTGCATACGCACACACTACTCTTGCTCAATAAATATAATGTTTTATTTGCAACCTAAGATAACCTAGGTTTTCAAGCTGAATCACCAAATCATAGAATAGTTTTGGTTGGAAGGGACATTTAAATGCCATCTAGTCCCACTTCTTGAGCATGTCCAGGTCCCTTTGGATGGCAATCTGGAACCTGCTGTACCAAGGCCATAAACTAGCTATAAAAGAAAGAAATCTGTGTGTTTCAGTAGAGAAGGCACATTTATAGGAAAATCAAAAGCTAAAGGAATGGATTCCATGAGGCTGACTTTATCCAATCCCCTTTAAGTCAATGGCAAAACTCCACAAATTCCATTGTCCATCCCTTTGCACCACAGAAAAGGGCTGAAATCTGTGGATCTAATTGAAGATGTTAATTAGTGCAAGATTTCACAGGTTTCTTCAATGACATACATGAACTTAAATATTTTTTATGTAAAGAATATCAGTAGGTTGTAAACCTCCAAATCTTTATAAAAGTAGTGTGCATAGTAACCCCTAGAAAGTAATATGGAACTGGGAATCATCTCTGTACCGAGATGTTAAAACTCTGCTGTATCACATGCCTCTCTCAGACCAGACACGAAAATTCCTCAAGCATGCACTGAAAACCTTTTTCAGAACACTGTGAAATTTTATTAGAAAAAAAACCAGACAATGAAAAATATCTCTCAGTACTGCTTAGAAGACTGGAGCCAAAACAGGATTGTTAAATGCACAAAACCAGAAATGTAAAACTCTTTTGCATTGTGTTTGTCTTTACTAATGGACTCGTGAACATTTCATTTACCCATGTGCTGCTTCTGTCTTGAAATGGCAGCAAGACATTCAATAATGTCTTAGGGACTATCTAAGATTGTGCCCAAATTGATTAATGTTCAGATGTATTAACAAAAGCCCTCTTTGTCAGAGGCTACCATTTTACAGGATTGGGAAAGGGCAAAGGAACCAAGCCCACAAAAGCTTAAAATGGGTAAAGGTGGATATCCCTCACCCCTGATGGTGATAGATGGAAGTCCATGTTCCAGACATGAGCCTAAAAATTCAGAAGAAAAAAAAAATGCTTCAGCCAGTACTCAACAAAAAAAAAAAAAAAAAAAAAAAAAAGGAAGGAATAAAAAGTCCTGTCCTGAGTGTAGAGAGGCATTTTCTCATCCTGAACATTTATAAGAACTGTTTAAGCTGTGTGGATGACAGGTTCAGCTGGGGTACAATGGGAGGAAGAGGAAGTGTGACCCTGGCAGACAGCACAGCTGGTTTTGACTTTGTGTCTAGCTCCAGCCTGCTCCCGTGGTTCAGATGACAACCTGCACAGGGTATGGATGAGAAGTGACATGCTAAGTCACCTGCTGCAAGGAGCCTGTGGTCATGCCAGCAAAGCAACTCCTGCTGTCCCAGATCCCTGCCTGGACCACTTCCTTTCTGATGCTACTGTTGTCTTTTGTTACAACCTTAATCCTACGGTGTCCTAGATCTGCAGATCAGACATTGCTGTATTCTGGTCTGACTAATGAAATATTGATTTCTCCACCTCTCCTCCTATAGTGTGTTTTGCAAAAGAAAAATCTATATTCTGCTAGACAGTGAAGCAGCTGCAGACAGTAGAAGGTGATCTGTTATCCAAACACAGACATCCAGAGGCCTGGTGATTTTAGAGCGCATGAGGTGTTGAAAGGCAGTCAAGGGGAGGAAAGAGTAAAAAGAGAAAGTGAAAACCCACTCAAATACAAAGAAACCAACAACCAGAGCGTAAGACTGGACAGAGAGGAATAATCACTGAATAATCACCCTACTAATGGTATTGAGACATGGAAACAGCCTCAATTATACCTAAAAATAACATCAATTATGTTTCAAAAAGGCAAGAAAATATAGGTGAGACAGTGGAATGAAACAATATCTTTCAATGGGTCTCTATGCTGAAATGCTATAACTGTCATCTCCCATGTGGCTTTGTCCTACAAAAGAACACCACAGGAATTGTGATGAATGCTGAAGTTCAGGCTTATTTTTATTTTCTCTTCTCTTCTCTTCTCTTCTCTTCTCTTCTCTTCTCTTCTCTTCTCTCCTCTCCTCTCCTCTCCTCTCCTCTCCTCTTCTCTTCTCTTCTCTTCTCTTCTCTTTTCTCTTCTGTTTTGCTTTTGTTTATAATAACCTCCATGTTCTGAGCAAATTTTTTGGGTCATACTGAGGGACCTCCTCTGCCTCCTTGGTGGAGCTATTTCTGAACAGCAATACATCCAGGTGTTATCTGGCTCTTGACACGGTACTGGATGCACCTGTGGTGCTTGTTATCCAGGCTCCTCTGAGGCCACTTTTACTTTCACAGTTCTCCAAACACAGGAGACACTCCGTCTCCCTATACTGCTTCTAAGGCTGATATTACTCAGCACTGCGTCTTTGATGTGTTTATCTGGACAGCTTTCTGTGATAGGGAAATGCTGCTATGACCATTTGTCAAGTGGAGAAAAAGTAGAGCCCCAGACAGAGGAAACTGCATGAAGCCTGGTCCAGCACATGGTGGCTAGTTGGAAAGTGGGAGATGGCACAGCATGAAGTCTTTGCATGATAAGGTAGGAATGCAACACTTTCCCTTCTCAAGAAAAGCTCTCTCCCAAGAGAGAGCTTTTACTGCAAGACCAAAAAAGGAGGGATTTTACCTACATCATGGTGTCTTTGTGACTGTCAGTTCTCTGTTCCTGATTCAGCGTGCCAGCCTTTATAAAACCCTTTCCTAGGCATCTTGCCTTGCCCTGTCCCCTGAGGTGCCCAGCGCATTTCTGTGTGCCTCGGTAAGTCCCAGCATCTGAGACACTATCCCAGTCAGTGCAAGAGCTGAGTTGTGAATCCATCCCTAAGTGACTTACCCTGCATCAACCTCCCAAAATCTGCCAGAGCAAGGACCTGAACCCTGATTCTGTGATGATGTCCGACTACTTGTGCTGGTCTTTCTCCTGGCCTCATCAAGAAGGAATGCAAAAGTGAAAATCAGAACATGCTACTCTTTATTCTATTACCAAACAAAACAAGGCAAAGAAAATAACTCTGAGTAATCTCTGAAAGCCAGAAAGGAACACGGGAGGACATAAATGAAATTAGCATTTGCTTTGTAGATCGATCTTATTCAAATATATCCTTTCAAAGGGTGGTTTTATGGAAAGGATAGCAACTGAGGGCAGAGAAAGAGAGCTGCATTATTTAAAACCTTTGAACTGATTGCTATTGGAAATAATGCCTTGTAAGCAACAATCAACTAAAAGGAAAATAAATACATTATTGAATGTGACTCAAAGCAGTACACAAGCTCAGCAACCTTTTTTGCATTCTGGATTACCTTCCCCCTTATCAGCCATCTTTACTGCAGATGCAGAACATTAACATTTAGGGCATTCCATTTTAATATATGAAATAAATCCCCACAGATTAGACTGGTTCTTAGCTCTTTGTAGAAGAACAAAAGCCCTTGCTGGTTTAAAGGGCCTGTCTCACTTTCAGATGAAAGAAATTTTTGTTTCTTTACCATGCATACATCTTAGATTTGCATATCTGGTTGTTTTCTGATATACAGCTTTTCCCTTTTTACGTTGATAGTTTCTTCCTCTTACTGAATCTGATGCCTCTGAGTCTTATCTTGAAAACCAGGGTGAAGAACAGTGTGTATGCAGGCACAGAGCACCTGGGGAGCTCTAAATCAGCACTGCCTGGAGACATGACCTTAGACTACTACTGCAGTTGAAGGAAATTGACTTCCCATAAGTAAACATTTACAAATTGTGAAATATTCAGGTATTAGATGGGAGCCTAGTGAGAAGCTCATAGCTTCCACATTTTATTTCCATAATGCACTAAAATCCAGGAGCAGGGAAATTACTTTAAAGATGCTTTAACCTGCACTCCCCTGGAGCTAGCAGTCTGAGGGAATGGCTCCACATGCTCCCTTAGCAGAACTCCCTTGGAAACTGCTGGGAGCAGAGCCTTATTAAGATGGTGTGCGGTACTGCTGTGGTGGTGTTTTTATGAAAACACAACCATACAAGTTAAAAACCATCTGGATGCACGAACATGAAATTCATGGATGTGAACTGCTGTGACTGCAGCTCTGAAAACAAGATCATTTCTGTGATTGAATTCTTACAGCTGGTTGAATATCCTGCAACAAAATTATTTTACTAAATGACCTTCTGATCTCAACAATTTTGTGAATCTCTGAATTTCCGGTTTTGGGACAGCACTAAATATCGCATTTCATAAAAGTGATCCAGAGAGCTACAGGAGAGCTCTAATACCCACAGGACAATCTGAATCAACTCCTTTTAATTACAGGAAACAAACTCTGCAGAGGATTCTGCACAGAGTGACTGTACATCTGAACTGAAATCTCCTGCCTTAAGTGTCAGCTTTATTTCTTGCCTTATGGCAGAATATGAAGTATTTTCTAAGACTGTACAGTGAGATTGGTTAGACTTTTTTTGAGCGAATTAAAAAGACAATGTAGGGAGCCACACATCCCTAACTGGGTCTGGCAGTCTCAAATGGATTGCTTGGACTTAAGTTTCCAGATCAGCAGATTAGTTTAGGGTGAGAATCAGCCTAATTCAAATACATGTCCAAACCTTGTTTTTCTTTATGGAAATCCGAACTGCTTATCCTGTTCCTCTGCAAGTCTACTGCATAGCTTGCTTTTTTCATCTTTCTTAATAATTGTCCAGTCAGATGAACTGAAGAATCTGTGATTTAAACAAGGGCTAGCAGAGCTTGGATTATTCACAGAATTCACTGGTAAGATAGGAAGAATTAATGTCCTTGCTTTTTGAAAGACAGGCTGGAACAGAGGAGAGAATGACTTTCTGAAGGTAACACAGCGGATCAATGGCAAAGAGGACCTTTGATTGCTAGTCCAGCATTTGAGCCCTACAGGGGGTTGGAAGTAGATGATTTTTAAGGTCCTTTCCAACCCAACTCATTCTGAATCTGTGGTTACACACCGTGGACTGCGTGTCAAACAAAAGCCGAATAAAAGACATCTTATTATCCACATTTCTGAGAGGTGGAAAGATTCTACAACATTCTCCTGGTCCAAATAGGATGTGTCCAAACAGCCCAGAGACTCAGACTGCTCATCAGTCTCCAGGCCATGATGCTCAGGAGACAAGGAGCTGTGTGCTTAACCTAGTTTTATAAAGATCTGAAAAGCACAGCTACCAGCCTTTCTGGGCAATTTGGACAAAACATGAATGTCTTTTCATCTAATTCTGTATTGCTGACAGCAGAATTACAGCAGGGAAAAGAGGAACTCAGGCATCATCACAACACAGCCATGTCCAGTCGTAAGGTATTTCAAGTTATTTCTGAATTAGGTACTTTCAAGCACATTTAGTTTTGCCTGACTTGTCTGTTTTATTGCACAAGTTCCATTTTCATTATAAAGTGGTAATAAGCTTGAAATTGAAATCCTTTTCTAATCCAAGTCAAGAGCTCCTCTTTTTGAACTAGGAATGGTGGTGGAAACAGTTTAAAGGCTTGGAAATGTGACTAGAGCTCTCAGCTGCTCTGGCCATGTGCTGGATAATTAAATGTGTGACAGGAAGAAGAAATTTCCTTCCTTTAAAAGAAAGTTATAGTAATGGTCATGAAATTTATTAAAGAATTTACTATTAAGGGTTATGTTTTGACTATCTAGTGATGTGCCTCTCAGACTGCAATCAATGTGAGCGAAGTAAATATGCAGATATAAAAGAGACCAGGCTCACCACCGGATACATGGCAATAGTGTAACTTGTGACTATACTGTGAGGTGGCGTTGCCCAATAAGGCCCTCCTTACATGGAAAACTATCCAAATAAAATCTTCTATCTTTATAGGGAGAAGAAGACTGAAACAGGCTGAGTATTTCCCTCAGATTAATGTAAGAATCGAAACTAATACATGAGAATGCATTAGGTGGCTCAAATGTCTTATATTGGAGCTGTTAACTTACAAAGAATAGCACCAGGGAATAATACAGTGGTTTTTTTTTTTTTTGTGTAATCTTCCAGTGCTACAGACAAAAGCTTAAAATTGTTGACAGCTTGAAATATGGTAGGTACATATATAGCATGCTACTTTCTGCAAGGCAACCAGAACGAGAAGATGTTATTTTTATAAGTAATCACCTTTGTTTTTCCAAAATGCATAAATCATATTCAGTTTGCTCTCAAGGCTTTAACATTTCCAAGCACATCTCCAGAAAACCTCCGGAGATCTAATTATTCCAGGGTACCACAAAAAGAGAGTTATTACTTATTTGAACTGCTAAAACTGCTGGCTGCAATATGATGACTCCTTTGTCCGTGTTACTCTGCTTCAGAAAAGTTTCTATTCTCTGTAACAAACAGAGTTAGGTATTTATTTTTCCCAGACCCAAGTTCAATTACTTATGATGCCCTAGGCTGAAAGAATACCAGGTATATATAATATCCAGTACTCTAAAATAGTAGTAATAATAACTTTTGTTTAGAAGAGGAAGTGTAGGGTTTAGTTTAGAACTCAGACCAAGTGAGGAACTTATTCTAATCTAATTTATTTCAAATGTTGTGATTCTGACATCTTTACTGGAATGACTCTTTACATAATTTTAAAGTCAGAAGCCTTCAATTCTGGGTGGAAATCAGGTGTGTGGATTGCAGAAGAACAGGTCCTAGCCTCTGGTGTATAGCAGCAGAGAACAGCCTGATAACAGTTGTGTGCCCTCAACTCCCTTCACAGTGGCTTTTGAATACAAGTCTTGTCATGGCTGGATTTTTTTTCTGTTCCTACATGATTGCATTGGCAATCTGGGGACTGCTGGAGTTCTGGAGTTAAATAAAGTAAGAAGAATCTAGATATTTCCCATGGTTAAAATAACAGAAAATCTTAATTCTAGGCGGCTTAGAGAAACTTGGAAAAATTTCCTCTGTTGTAACTTTAAAAAAATTTATGTCCTTTATACGTCTTTTATACTTCCATAATTCTGCCCCAGACTGGCTCCATCATCATCATGAAACCTCTCTGTGGTCTTTGAAATTGTTTGCACGTTCATTTTCTGTCATGACCTGCAATGGCCTTTGGCACAATAAATGTGGTTGTCCTTTTTGAGTGGTGAACATGTGCTGGGGATTGATGTATGGAATTCACAGTACAGATTCCATTCTCATATTATATTATAGTTTATCCTAAAGAGGAACACTGGATTCTCTTGGTCTCACCCAACACAAATCAGCAGATGAACCACACACCTGAACATAAACCAGGTGCTGCACGTGAAGGAATAGGAAGGATCCTATTGTGGAGCAAGACAATTTACACACTGACCTAGACCAAAATTTCTCCCTATAAATGGCATCTTGAAGAAACAGTGACTAGTTTTGAGACCCATTCAGTAGGAAAGCAAAGACATTAATTACAAAGACATAGAATCCTAGAATCATAGAATCATAGAATGGTTTGGGTTGGAAGGGACATCTTCAAGTCATCTTGTCGAACTCGCCTGCCAGGGCAGGGACATCCTCAGCTAGATCAGGTTGCTCAGAGCCAAATCCAATCTAGACTTGAATGTTTCCAGGGATGGAGCATCCACCACTTCTGGGTGACTTGTTCCAGTGTTTCACCACCCTCGTCAGAAAAAATTATTCCTTATCTCTAGTCTAAATTTACCCTCTTTTGGTTTAAAACCATTACCCCTTGTCCTATCACAACAGGTCCTGATAACAGGTTTGTCCCCATCTTTCTTATAAGCCCCTTTTAAATACTGAAAAGCTGCAATCAGCCCAGAGTTCGTGCAATGCTTGAGGCAGTCTGTGAAATGCTGCTATTGTCCTGCTGTTACTTCTGCTGATTACAAGTGAAACATCTTTTAAATATTGATGCTTAAAGAAGGCATCAAGACCAGAAAATTAAAACACAAATCTACACTCTAAAAATCTGTAAGTACCTTACATAAAGTGTTTAAAAGGAATTAAACAATCAAATGTAGCATTTTGGCTTTCAGACTACTAATAATCTAGGTCAAACCAGAACCAAACTGTTTGCATTTCAAACATCCAAAAGTTTTCTCAGCGCTGTCAATGATGACACCAGCTTTCATAAAAAGGGGATACAATCAACACAATATCCATTGAATTGTTGTGTTCAAATCAATATTTCACATGCCAGCGCTACAAATCCTTCATGCACTGAAATTACCTAAGACATCTCAAATTGATATACAGTACCAATGTACCTTGGGTCTTGATAATCTGAAAGTCTGCCTGCCTTTTCTGATTTTTATCTCAATTTTCCATGCACTCAGGAAATCTGTACCAAGGCAAAGAATTGAACCTCAGAGCAGCTCATTCAGCACTTTGACTACTGATATTTCCTTCCTCCCCAGATATGTGATTTTTTTGAAAAGGCTTTTGAGAATGAGAGCTTATAACAGTAAGCATTGTACAAGCACTACAATGGACTGATTTTATTTCTGGAATCTAAGGCAATGAAGCTATTGTCTCAAATCAGCATTTCTCAGGCAAAGTGGTTATATAAATATTTAGAGATAATATTCAATGTTAAGAATGATAAAAAACATCTTCATGTCATTCACAAGAGGTAGCTTTTATGCCTTGCCTAAGGTCATCTTCCTCCCCAGGCTATTGCGCAGTAACCTGTGGACTGGGTACATTCTTTACTGCTGGCCTATCATAACAGAGCAGCTGCATTTCAGAAACATAATTTGTTTTGCAATAAAAGACCTAAAAGCAATAGAAATGTATACTGTACATTTACAAATTCACTGTTAATTCCACCAAGAGAGGAGCTTTCCAAGGTGCACATTTAGACCTAATGAACTGTTTTAGGAACTGATTTCTCTGTCCTTAGAAACTTTTGAAAAGAAACAGAAACTTTACCTTGGCTGATGTTTCAAACCAGCCCACGAACCCGTTCTCTTTGCAGAACTGATCCATCTTGATGCCGTTGTTCATAAGAACATCTATTCCCTGGTCGCATTTGTTTGCTAATAGGACTGTTGGCACAGGTTTGCCATTTGGAAGAACCAACTTAGAGTCCAAATCCTCTTTCCATTTTGTCACTGCTTCGAACGTTGCAGGTCTTGTAACGTCAAAGACAATAAACGCCCCCATAGCCTCTCTGTAATACACCCTGGTCATGTTTCCAAATCTTTCCTGTCCTGTAATGAAGAAAGTAGGAGGGGAAAAAGAAAACACCACCTTGTAAAAATCAGTGCTTCCAGTCTCGGTCACCATTTCACAGAGCAGGTTTTATAGGATAACACTACTGAAGGCAGGACTTCATTTTCTAAGTCCCTGGGAAACTACTCTTTGCCTAAATAATTATAAGTACCATGCTAGATTAATTTGTATGAAAATGCAGGAGAGTATTGTATGAAACAGGAATTTTCAAGCAAACACCCAAGTTTAATGAAGTTCATTAAAAGTGAATAGTAAGTGTAATAAGTGAATAATAAGCGTATGGTCTTATTAGGCTGCCAGATTTCTCAGTCTGTGGACAGTACCAAGGGCCTTTGGGTACATTATAGGACTTTCAACAAGAGTCACAAAAAAATCTGGGTACTAGATTGGAAGCTCTTGGCTACTGTGGTATTTTGTCTAAAACATCTGACACAACCAAACTGCTCACTCATGAAGAAGATCCTGCACATTCTCATGCAGGGGATAACCAGCAGTAACATAATATAGCTCTGGAGCCACACCAGGCATCAGAGTAATTGCTTTAAAATATAAAAATTAAAATTTAAAATAAAAGTTTACTTTTACTGGCAAACTAAAACACAGAGGTGAGGAAGGTGAATTTAAAGCCTTGCAAACACGGAAAGTGCTCTACGAAATAGCACAGCAGTAGCAATATGAAGAGCTGCCATCACTTCAGTGAAAAAATCTGGGAAGAGAGTTTCGTATTAGATCTGTTCAGAAGGTTTGTGGCTTTATTTGCTGAATTCAAAGTGTTTTCTGGGAAGGCACAGAATTTTTGTGAGTTAACAGTACATTATCATATTCAAACATGGACATTTATAAATACCTATCATTTTACATGATTAACAGTATGACCAAATAAACACACAGCATCAGGATGTGGTATGTTGATCAGCTGTGGATTTGTTAATACATCTGCTGTTTTCATGGGAACTCTGAAAAAATAAATTACACAGAATGTTTCTTGGAAATAAAAAATAGAATTTCCACTAATGTCTACTGCTGAGCCGTGATCCAAAGAAGAATTATAAACTCCTGAAACATTTCACAGTAACAGCAGTCTTTAAGCAAGACAACTCTTGTACGTGCTTCCACAGCTGGGAAAAAGTGCTATGAAAATAGAAACATTCAATGCAAACCTGTTTCTAGCCTTATTTTCTCAACGTGAGTAATTTTGAGTAGGTTCGGAAGACAAGAAGATTGGCAGTCTGCCTCTGACCCCGGGAAGGTTACCTGTGGAGGATTTATCTGATGGAAATTGTGCTGTCAAATGTAAGGGAGGGCTGAGAAGGGAAAAGTGTCGATTGCTGGGCTTCTAGACCATGCACTTTCATTTAATGGAAATAGCACTGAACCCACTTATGGGGTCAACACCATCAGTTTGTGATGTTTATCTTTGGTTTTAAGCACTGTGGCAGCAAGGAGAAAGTCATTCACATGATACGGAAACCAAAGAAGAAGCCTGTCTTCTCCAAATTAATGTCAATTTTTTTTTTATTTTAAAGAAACACTATGTCCTATTGATAAAGCAAGATAGAAATAGATTATTTCTGAGAAAAAAGAGGTCATATTCAAAATTTCTTAGGTCTATATTTTATTCAAATGTCTTATGATTCCTATCAGTGGGCTAATCAGATGAATGGCTAAGTCATGTGCTATTCAATAATCTCCTTGTTGAGAAATTCTTTTTTTCATCTGCAAGAAGGTGCCTTCAAACAAAAGCCAAGGTCTGATTAGAGACATAGCAGTGAGGTAAGCAGCAACATATACAAATAGTTTTTGATGGATATTGTATTTCAGTGAAACTTTATACTTCTCATACAAAGCTCTTGAGATGTATGTATATCTTACGCTGTAGGTGGTATAAGAGCAGCTCAACTCGGGCCTCACACATATTTACTGGGACACAGATCACTAAGATAGGTGGGACATGGTGTCACAGAACATCAGCCAAATTATTCATTTGCAGCATGAAATGATTCACCATGAAGGAAGTTACTAGAGGAATAAAAGGCTCATATGTTGTGATCTTCTGCCTTGTAGTGGCCCACAAATTTCTGACAAATTCCATGACACTGATTCTTCCTCTTGCTTCCAGCTGCTTTTTCAGATACATAGGATTTTCACTGCACAGAAAAGCCAACGTGTTTGCAAAAGCAGCATTTTGCAGGAAGACAGGGATAGCCAATTTCCATCATCGACCACTTCAAAGAAAGAGAAAGAATGGAGCTGCTGGCTGGATAAACTGTCTAAACGCTTTTTGAAGTGGTCTTTTTCTCCATCAGTTATAATTAATGTATGAATCTACTTGACAGAAACACATTAGGCAATTTTGAATGGAAAAAGAGGTGCTTTATAAATCAGAGTTTTAGTTTTTTGACATTTGCATAATGACTTTTATGCAATTTACGTTGGGGAAAAAGTGCTCTCTAGTATTTACATTGAGTTTGGAGAGCTAAGTAAAATATCTAAGAATGCAGGAGGACTCTTTTTTCCACAGATTCTCGCTTATGTGAACAAAGTCCTATATTAATAGATGAGGTTCCCAAAACTTTTTCATTTAGCAGAATTACTTGTAAAAATAGGCATTGTTTGATGTATTAAAGATGTCAAAATCTGGCCTTAGGTTTTCAGTAACACAATGGCTTGGGCAGGAATCAGGCTAGAAAATAGATCAATCATTAGGTATTCAGTGGTGTCTCACAGGCAGCCTTGAACGTTAGAATCTGCTTTACTGCGAGAGTGACTGGGGAAGATTGGTTGTGCTTTTCCCTGGAAGAGTCAGAAACTTGTGGAACATGTGATCTGGCCCACTGTACTTCACTGCATCCCTCGCAAGGCCACTGCCATTCAGCATCAAACCCTACAAACCCAATGGCCTTTGCCCACTGAGATGGTGCTTTATGTGGGCATTATCGACCCTAAATTAGATTAGAAAGGTACCTAAGGTTAGGGTCCCTTTGTGGTCGGGAATTGAGAAGAAATGACTAATTGTTAATTCAGATGAATCCTGCACTACTTGGAAGTGAACCTAGTGAGACCAAAGTGACAAAGCAACAAGACTTCTATTAAAGGGAAGGACTCCCTGTCTGAAGGGCAGCTGCCTGCACATTTATCCTAATCTCAGTGGCACCTCTGCAGCAGGGAAAGCTATCAGTTCATGGGCTTAAAGCAATCAACAGTTGAATATTCATATTTTATAAAAATTTGTACGGAAATCTACAATTTTCATTAACCGCTCTCATCTCTGATAAAGGTATAAGAAATAATGATAAAATGCTAAAACGCAGATAATTTCTACCATCTTGACCACAGTATCTGAAATGTGGCACAAAAATTGAAATAAAAAATTGATTGAAACTGCCCAATGCTGAGTTTTATGGTGCGTTCTACTTCTTGCCACTGTCCTAAGAGAAAAATGCTTTTTTCTCTTGCTTTACAGACAGCCTTTAGACAACACTGAGAAGCTGGAAATTGTGGACAAAATTTAAACATTTTTTACCTTTCACTTCAAAACAACTTTCAGAATATTCACACTTGAATTCAAATAATTGTTTTTACGGACCGAAGCTTAAGCAAGCCTCGAGCTGATGTTCACCACCCCAGAATGCAGAAAAGCAGGCTGTCAGCAGGATCTGGCCCACAGATCCCACCACCAGTCCATACTGAAATAAAACCTTCACAGCAAGAGACTTATTTATGTTTGCAGAACAGTAATTTCAAGGTAACTTAGCCCAGAAATCACCATGACTATCTTATTTATGCATATGTGCTGCAATGCTTAGCAGCCGCTGAAAGCCTAAAATGCTGAGGACGTGCTGTGCCTGGCATTAGTGAACAGGTTTCCGCTTACTCCTTCTGCAGCATAACCATCCTAAAAAACTTTACAGCTGCAGAGACACTCGTCTGTATCTGTGGGAAGACTGCTGCTTCTGAAGGTGAAAGTGACAGGGAAAGGAAACGGAACTGCTCTTTCTCCAAAGCATCGATCCAACTCTTTACGAGATGAGAACCAGCCTGTTAAACACAAACCAACATCTTTTTGGTAGCAATGATCAATCCAGCCCACTCATACAGAGAAGGAGTGATAAGGAGGATGCTGAGACGGCTGTGGAAAAGGAGCAGGGAGCAGGCTCTGATGTGCTGCTCTCTGCTCTCTGATGCACTCAAAGCTTCTCCCTGCAGTAAGTCTGTGGCTAAAGCTGGTCTTCAGAGAAATCTCTGGGCTGTGTGGGCACGAAACACAGACAGTAGCACACAGAGCAGCCTTGCAGAGAAGGGAAAAGCAAACGCACCCAGACCTGCTGTCTGCAACAGCTGTTTTCTTCAGAAGTGGTGTGCTGGCCTGCATCTGCAGGGCCAACCCCACACACAGCAATCTTGTGCAAAATATGATTGAGTTTCTTTAAAAGCTTTCCTTCTAACAATTTGTTAATGAATTTAAAGGATATGCACACAAAGGCAGCAGAAAAGACAAAGAAAAGAAAGGCGAATTGACTGAGGAGCAAGGTTTAGTGTTGTATGACACAGCAGTAGAGGTGATGGCACGCTTTAACAGGAACACCAAGACTGATAATTTGTGACATAAGGTGAAATAAAATTGAATTGTCGTGAAGAAATTAAAGACAAGGAAAATTTTATCATGCATATCTCCTCCCACACACAATACTAAACATTCAGTCACCTCAAACTTAGGCAGGAATAGTAGGATTAACCTTCATGCTATATGATGTTATGGTGTTTGTAACAACAGGCTCTCATTAAAATCTACGAACTTATGTCCGATTCAGTGATGTGCCTAACGTCCACAGTTTCAGGAATCTATTATGCATTAAAACCCCTGTCTTAACGTAACAATGTGTGATGGAGAGCCTACATTATCCCTGAATTAAATTTTGTAATTCTTAGTTATCCTTGTTTTTTGGCATTTCTCTCTCATCTAAATAAATGCACTTTCAGCATTTAGCAATTAGATCTAATCATAGTTTTGATTACCAAATTAAAAAATACAGAAAAATATGTTACAGAAATATTAACTACATTTAATTAGGTGGCAGCAGATGAATCAAATTTACTTTTTCTTCTTATGTAAGGGTAAACCAGGCTAAGCTGATTGGTCCCTACCTCAGCTGGAATATGTCGCTCCTCCAATGAAGTCACCCTGTACATAAATCCTACTAATAATGTAGATAAGCTTGACACTGCTTTTACTCACAACATTTTTGAGAAAATTATTTCTAGATCGTTAAACAATTTACTACCCACTGATCCACAGTGTGAGAAGCAAGGAAGAGTACGCATATGCTTGGTACTGGGTTCGCTGCCTGCATAATGGAGAGGGGAGAGGATGTAAGAGCTAAAATGATACCTGATATCTATATATACGTACATATATAAATATGTATTCATATGTAATTACTGATATGAAATATTATTGATGCATTTGCAGAATTTGCTTCAGTTCAAGGTGTCCCGCATGCTAAGCCAACATCCTTCAGCTTGGTGAGAGACTGAAAATTTATTTCCTTACCCCCAAAGATAAGCCTGACCTAATAAGAGAGATTCCATTGAAAGAGAGAGGATGTTCTTAGACCAGAGATTTTATTTTCCTCCCTCTTCTCATTGCCTGTTTGTGTTTTGCAAATGATGATACATGATCAGCCACAGCCAGGGGAAACTAATTCCATTCTCTCCAAATTTCCAATCAGTTTTCCTTCTCTTTCATTTTTAAACCACTTTTTCTCTCACCAGCCAGATTCCTTATTTGTGATAACTTCTATGCCTGCACCACGATCATCTGAATTCAGTGTGTTGCTTACAGAACTTACTTTCTATGTACAGCCAGCAACAGCTAAAGCTCCTTAAGCAGAAGTCATTAAAGCTAAGACAGCAACTCTTTTTATTACCGAGCACTGTCTTGACCTTCACAATGATACTGTGAAATGGGCAATTCATATGAAATTTAGTACTGTGCTGTAATTCTCCCTGTCATGTGTGATAACTCAGAAAGCCTGCTAGTCATTCAGCACTACAACTAGGTGTAATTGCTTCTGCAGCCTGACCGAAAGCTACATCATATGATCCGCCAGCACATGATTAGTAGTGTAATAAATCTCTGACACAAGGCATGCAAAATACATTCTTTGAGTCCCTGATACATTCAGAATTTACTATTAAATGCTTTTTTCTCATGCAGAAAAGTTTTTCTGGCAGTGTATGTATTCGTTGTTATAATCAGTCACCGGGGAACAATAAAATTAATGTTTGCCCCATTATTCCAACTTTTAATAAAGAAAACTGAGCATATATGTATTTAGCACCATAAAGCCACAAGACTGTATTAGTGTGCGAAAAAGCGGAGTTTATACGTTTTGCATAAAGCAGCGTTGTTGCATAAGTTTTAGTACCTCAGTGCCAAATTCAGAGCTCAGACATGAGACAGCTCAGTGAAGAAGAAAGGCACTCCCTCCGCCGATAAGAATGTCAAGAATTTTTTCATTTCACCAGTTTTACCCAGTGCCGTTCCAGACTCGATCACTGAGCCCACAACTGAGGCCACAGGCTGGCACAGTTGCCTAACAGCTGATATGATGTTCGCCTTTACTCCCTGCTTAATGAAAGTAACTTCTTAATTTAACTGAGTCTTTAAATGCCATCCTTTATGCTGTAATCTGTTGGGTTACACAGCTGCATTTGGATCCCTGCATTCACTAAATGAAAAACCATTACTTACAGCATGTGATATATATGCCATTAAGATAAACTTATTTTGTGGACTGAAACAAAAATGATTAATTTTCAGTGAGGGGGTGGCAAAAAAAAAGCCATGTGTTTAATTTGAAGCCAAATCGAAAACGTCTGAAGCACTGACAGCAACAATGTCAAATTCTGTGGGTTTTAATGATGTAAGCATGTGGGGATATCTGGACTTCTTTGCTCTTTTTCTCCTTGCACAGGGTAAATCATCTTTTGTTTTGTTTGATGTTGGAAAAAGGATATTTAAACATGAGTAATTATACTTTTAACAATCAAAATGATTGCCAAATAGAAACATTTCTCTTTTCAAAACACACAAGAAGTTGCTTTCATTGGACTGAAGGAGGGAAGGTAGGAGAGAAAGGAAGGACAGGAAGAAGGAAGGTATTTCAATAAACTAACTCAGATATACATTTTCTTTATTTTTAAACTCTAAAAGTAATTTTAATCATCTTACTGAATGCCTCATCTATTCCACCAAATTAAAAAGATAAAACAGGACATTCTTGTTACTCTTCCTCCTGTCATAGAGATCTATTAGTCCAAGGAGGCAAAACTGAATATTGTCAGCTGCAGGGAAACAACTGGGGCATTTGGAGAGAGGTGGCTGGGTCCCTGAGTGTGTCCAAGGGCTTTGGAGAAAAATCAGATAGCACAGGTTCCACTCTGACTCTCTGACTTCCCCAGTTTGGGAGTCTGCCGGTTTTAGGGAAACTCCAAAATGTCAATCTGCCCTTAAAGTTTTCTCGCCTCAATCTGCTCTCCCTCACTGCGTAGGCACTGGCAGTTCCCAGCTTTTAGATCAGTACAAATGAATTGGGGTCTATATTTCGTATTGTCTTCCGATAGATTATGGGGCAAGGGGTTCTCCCCTGTACTCACCCGCAATATCCCAGAGCTGCAGCCGTACCACAGTCTCAGCATCCCAGTTCAGAACCTTCAAAGCAAAGTCCACCCCGATGGTGGCCCGGTAGTGGGGGGAGAAGTTCTGGTGGACATAACGCTTGATGATGCTGGTTTTGCCCACTCCCAGGTCCCCGATCACCAGCAGCTTGTAGAGGTGCTCCTTCTGGTTGTGCTTCTGCATCTTTCCTGTGGCTGCGGCTGCTCCCTGCAAACTGATTGCATGCTCTGCCCGAGGAATCCTGCCAGCCTGAGGGGAAGAGAGGGAGTGAGGGACTGGGGAGGGAAGGAAGGAGAGCAAGGTAGGTGGAGGCTCTCTCCCTTCGTACGGAAGCAGGATCACCAGGTCCAGCAGGCAGCCCTGCTGGGAGATGAAGTAAGGAAGGACTGGGGGAAGGAAGTCTCCCAGAAAGTTTTGTGCGTATGTGTGTAAAGGTCAGCACGAGGTGTGCCTGGGATTAGTCTGGCTGCTAAAGACTTTGCAGGAAAATTCATGCAACAGTCCTGTTCTCTGTTTGGCTCCTTGCTGAAAGGACAGTGTTTCTGTTGTGCACTAGTTTTACATACAGTTTTTGAATCAGCACCCTGGTGATAATTTATCACCCCATGCTTGTTTCCAGATGTCTTTATGATGCCAGTCACTGCAAAAAATCAGAAAACTCCCTTCAGAGCTTTCATGCCTCCACTAAAGTGCAAAAATTAAACCAGTGTGACTTTAGCTTTGGATGTAATTTGGTTCTAATCCGTGTAAATCAGTGTGAATGCAGTTAAATCACCAGAAGCGGCAGTTATAGCAATACACAGCATCTTTACTTGTGCCCATACTTGGAGGGCTGTAGAAATTTAATTATGGCAGATACATATTTTTAAATTTCATTACCATAATTATGATTGTCTCTCTATACCTATAAACATGCTCCCATCTGAATGCAGCACACAGCTCATGCTTTGCTTTTTTTTCATACAACTGGACTCTAAAACGCAATAAATCCGGGTTTACGTCATGTCTCCAATAATCAGAAGTTATGAAAGCGTAACAGCATTAGAGCATATGAATGCCAGTGTCTGTTTTCCAAAACAAGTGATAACAAACTTGCAAACAACTGAACCCATTTGAGTAAATCATTCCACTGACATGACTGTTCCTATATTTTGAGTGAAGAACATAGTGAATTTTACCCAGGCAGCTTAGCTGGAGACCTCTACCCATTACCTAGAGCTTTGATAGCAAACCCACAGAATTTTAATATTGTGTGCAACTTATCAGTGAATAATTTTTATATTCATTGATGTTCTTGATAAAATGAAAGCATATTTTTTACTTTTGTAATATTATTTGATGGAGTTCTTACCCAAGTGTGGACTGAAATGGCATTAGAATTTTGTCGTCTATCCAAAAAGCTGGATTTTAGCAGAAAAAGAATTCAGAACATTCATATTATGCAATCTTTTATAATCGGTCTTTAAACTCAAACTTTAAAGTTTGTGTGTATACATACATATGTACATAAACACGCAAAGTGAAAATAGGTAATTCGAGATGAAAAATATCTTATTTTCCTTGAACCTTTTTTTAATAAGAGGGTTTGGGGTTTTTTTAAATAAGATAAATTGTCTTTTTAGAAACAAGCCTTTATTTGCATCCTGTTTGGAGAGAAAATTTAATAGGACTTAGCCTCGTTAGGTATGGACATCGTAAAAGACTACAACTTGCCAGGCAAACCAGTTCGATCAGTTAGTATCTTTGCATGATTCAAGCTTATTATTGTTATTACTGCTAGTGTGTGGTATGTGAATTCTTGCCTTTACAGCACCATTGTTTCCTGAGACAATCCAATATTCAAGCACTTCTAAACACTCATTATTCCCACACACATCTTCACCAAGCTGAAGATTTCCCATTTCAGAGCTTAAACAAAGAACGGGCTGAGAGGATTTCGGAAATAACAAAATTGCTGTTTTGGATAAGGTTTAAATTACATCTGATCTTTTACTTCTCTTTGATGATAGCCATTGCTCAGAGACAGTGCGTGGAAGGTCCCTGAAAGCAGGTATTTGGTAACTGGAGGTCTTAGGCTATTAGTAAGTGTAGTTAGAGGCTGGCCTACACCCAGAAGCATGAGGCTTTATCTCTCTTCCAAAGTTTTTGTTAGCATTAGCTATAATAGCTCTGGATAATCATGTTACTTGTTTAAATCTCCAATTCTTCTCTGAATGTGGCTAAATTCTTGGCCCCAGCAGCACCCTGGTACAATGAGCTCCTCACAGGCTTAATCAAGGTCACCCTGGGCTGGCAGTAGGACTACCAGTGAGATGTTCAGTGAGGTGTTCAGAGGAGGGGTGAGCATGGAGGAGGGATCACTGCAGTTAGAGGGATGATTCGCTGAGATAAAGTGAAGGATGGTCTGAAGCATCTTGCTGAGTGAAAGCTGTACCCAGATTTCCTAACTCCATGGTGAGCTGGCTTTTATAGACACCATCTGCCGAAATGCTCCTGAAGTGGGAGCCTTCTCTACCTTGTTGGAACTATGTATCTTTACTGGTTTGGCCTCCTTGCCGTCTGAACGCACTGGGGCAGGGAGGTGTGGACCTATCATTAATCTGCAGCACTGTCGTGGGAGAAGACAGATAATTTGGGCTGCTTATGACTCAGAGGATCACTGCAAAATTTGTTTGACGATGCCAGCTGATCCCTTCATGCACACAAACAGGCTACTGCAATTCAGCGCTCTCCTGCAGGCAGAGGTGTCCAGGGAAGCACACTAAGCCTGGAGATGATGCAAGGAAATCTGTCTTAGCTGAGACCACGCTTAAGGACAGGTAATATAAACCACACCAGCTTGCATCTGCCACCCACAGGTAGGTGGTTAGCAGGGGTCAGCAGACACTGAGTAACTCGTTAGGCTGGGAGAACCAGATGTTGCCTCTGAGCCCTTACTCTGCTGCTGTCCAGGCAACTCGAACATGTAAACATGCCAGCAATTTGGTTGATACTTCTGTGTTTATATTTCATTTGTCTGTGTTTTCTCTGGCATATGTACATTTTAAACTTTATAAAATCATTGTAAAAAATAATTGGAATTCCATGTGACATTATGTATATCTATGCTGTTTTATTTTTGTATTTTCTGCCTATCCATTATTCTAATACTATACTAATAATCTATTAAAATTCTATTTTCATTGGCAGAATTGATAACTCCATACATCTCAGTCGTAAAGAATAACATTTCAAAAAATTCCATCAAATTAAGGCATTACAGGCTGTGCTGCACTCTGTATAAAAGTGAAACTCATTTTACAGTGATAATTTTCAGAAATTCCTCACTATTTCTCTGTCATTAGTAGAGACCTTTTTCTCTGAGAGAAGTAACAAAATTGAAGATGCAATTACATTGACAGGAATCAAGGACAGCAAAACTGCATCCTGGATTTTATCACTCCTCTTTGTGTGGCATATACCACAGAAAAGGACATTAACATTGAGCACCAGAGTTGTTATCAACATACCCTTTAAAAACGAAAATGTTGTCTGCAATAATGAAACTACAAGGCAATAATTTTTCTCAAAAGAAAGACATTCAAATAATCCTGGGAGATGCTGAGTTGGAAGGGATCCATCAGGATCATTAAGTCCATCTCCTGGCCCTGCACAGCACCATCCCCAAGAGTCACACCATGTGCCTGAGAGCATTGTCCAAATGCTTCCTGAACTCTGTCAGGCTGGTGCCATGACCACTTCCCTGGGGAGCCTGTTCCAGTGCCCAAACACCCTCTGAGTGAAGAACCTTTTCCTGATATCCGACCTAAACCTCCCGTGACACAGCTTCAGGCCATTCCCTGGGGTCCTGTCTCTGGTCACCAGAGAGAAGAGATCAGTGCCTGCCCCTCCTCTTCCCCTCACGAGGAAGTTGCAGACTGCAGTGAGGTCTCCCCTCAGTCTCTTCTCCAGGCTGAACAGACCAAGTGACCTCAGCAGCTCCTCACATGGCTTCCCCTCAAGGCCCTTCACCATCTTTGTTGCCCTCCTTTGGATGCTCTCTAATAGTTTAATATCTTTCTTATATTGTAGTGACCAAAATTCAGATTATTAGAAATGTATATATTCAAAAGATTGCCATCTAAAATTACATAGGGTTTTCACACCACAGCTATTAATGTTACATCTGCTAGCATTGAATGTCTTGAAGGGATTGACCTATACCATTGTATTGATCTTACCTAATAGGATATAAATGACAGCATAATCCAGAGACACGCTAATACACATCTCTGTGTGTGTATGCATATACACACAAATCACTATCATAGATTAGAAGATTATTTTACATCCTGCTTTAAAAGAAATACAAAACATTGACATTCTACACAGAGTTTTTTGCCAGACTGATGTATTACAATTAATTCTGAGGTATGGAATAAATACAGAGTTGTTAGCTACACCGTTAACAGCCCAGTGGTGCATGAATCATTGCATTAAAAGAGTGAGAGTTTGTGGCTCTCTCACAATTGCAACCCTTAGTCTGATAAAGGGACCCAGCGTGACTACTTATTGCGTATTCCAACATACCTTCCAGATCCATCAGCCTTGTGTGAACACGGTCAGCGCTCAGATGCAAATACATGCTTCCATTCCATCCATGTAGATCCATACAGCCTAATAAAATCCAAACTAAGGTCTATCCTTTGGAGCCTGCAGCAAAAATCTCAGATGGGCTGCAGTGCATTTTACACCAAGTGTATTTGAACAGTCACCTGGGAATACATGACCAGAGTGCAACTCAAAAAGCAATAAGGCAAGGACCAGAATGTCTGCCAAGGGTAAAATCTAATAACAGGGGGGTCAGTAATACTCTGGGAAAAGTAAAACGGCTTGTCCCTGAGGCCAGACAGCAGTGAAAGCATCATACAGCACAGATTTAGTCTGAAATGTGCCAGTTCCAAAGGAAATTTGTTGTACCTCAGATTCAATAAGCTAAGTGTAAGAGCACTCACTGAGGCTGCAGATGGAAGCATCACACTCATTGCAGGAATGCTACTATGGAGCTACCAACAAAAGCCTGGAACAAACTGACAGTGCAGCAATGGGATGCTGCTGGAATCCATAGAATGGTAATATTTTTCTACTTTCTCTCTTTCTCTCCCTTCTCCTCTCTTTTTATACTTCTTTCTCTCTCTGCTTCGCATTTACTGTTAAATAAAATTCATACTATTCACTTCAGCATATGGTCTCATTTGCACCTTAATTTGAGCAGAGGCAGCTCTCTAATAATTTTAATAATCAGATCCTACCAAGGCTCAGACAGTGATCCATCCCCTGTCACTCGTCTCTTCCATCTCTTTTATACATTTCTTTTTTATTTTTTAGTTTAGTCAGAAGCTCCTTATTCATCCTTGCAGGCCTCCTGCTGCCTTTGCTTGATTTCCTACATGTGGAGATGGACCATTCTTGAACTCGAAGGAGGTGATTCTTGAAAATCAATTGGCTCTCCTTGACCCCTCTTCAGTCCAGGGCCTCCCAGAGGGTTTTCCAAAGCAGGAACAAAGCCTGTTCTCCTGAAATCAAGGCTTGAACCCTGAATTTTGCCTTTTTCCCTCTTCCCAGGATCCTGAACTCCACTCTCTCACGGTTGCCAGCCAAAGCTGCCCCCAGTTTTCACATCCCTGTACAGTACTCCCTCGTTTGTAAGCGTATGCTCCAGCAGAGCATCTTCCCTCATCAGCTCATTCATCTGTACAGGAAGTTCTCACCAACACACTCCAGAAACCTCCCAAGATGAAAGTAAGACACAATAAAGGTATTTATAAAGACAGTGCTGGGCTTGGCTTCCTTCCACCTTTTACTGGTTGTCATTTAGCCTGCTATCAGAGTAGCACTTGAGGGCTCAGCAAGAAAGGCTCCTGCGTGCTGAACACTGCTCCGACCCTGGATGGTGGCCAGGCCTGCTCCTGGAAGCCTTATCTCAACAGGAAGGATGAACAAAAAATAGAGATAGGATAAGTAACACTGTGTGGATCTCAGTTTATCTGGTGAAGAGTTTCCAGATTGGGATTTTTGTCAGTATTCTCAACTGCAAGAAAATAAAAAAACCAGTCCTTTCTGTTTGTGTATATATGCATATACAGAATACATTCCTTCTATATATATATATATATAAAAAGAATGTCAGGGCATGTTACCAAGCAGCTGAAACTTTGCATTTTTCTCAGATCTTCCCTTTTTGTAGCTTTTTTATGAACACATTTCAAAATAAGAAAAAATCTCTAAGTAATTCAGAAATACCAGGAGGGTTTAGTTTTCTCTCATTTTTTGAACACTTTTATCCTGGTTTCACTCTTTCCAAACGAACAAAGACAAACCCTACCCATTCTGGAAGTTATCTTAGCAGTGAAACAGCTGCCCTTTCAACTGGTAACCGGCCTCCCAGTAGTGATTTTTTTATCTGATCTATAACACAAGAGGGCCATCACCTGTCCTAGTAGAGCCAGCATTTCTTTTTGTGGAAGTGGGATTGCAGTAAAGGGTGTAAACAAATTAGAGGGTAAACATGAGCTTTGCCATACATGATTGTTCATGGGTTCAAGACAGCACACAAATTAACATCGAGGAAGGGAACTGCACTGGGAGACCTGTAGTTGAACTCTTAAGCCAGAGATTTTGTGGTAATTAACATTGCTTCTCTCCAGCAGCAGTGCAGCAAAACTCAATGCAACACCTATAGAAGGGCAAAGTAACTGTTTTAAACATACGTGAACACTCTGACACCTACCTTCTTAAAAGGTGTCTTAAAAGGCCATGCTCTCTGTTAAATTATCCTGCTTACCCATACCCACATATATCACAGTGCTTTGGCCAAGTTTTCTTGCAGCAACAGGAAGGAAATGGATGCCAGCTACTCAGTCCCCACCATCTCTTCATCTCTAGGTTAGCCTTCAGATGCTGGTTTTGGAGGAGTCTTGTACTGCTTCATATCTGTTCCACTTCCATGAAGCATTAGGTTTTGCTTATCAAAGTATCTAGTCTTTTTCTCTGGAAGCTGCTGAAAAGGGTTTGTCCCTCTTACCATCACCTCTTATTGGCATTTGGGGGTTCTCGTGTATGAAAAGCTGGACATAACCTGGCAATGTGTGCTCACAGTACAGAAAGCCAACCATGTCCTGGGCTGCATGGCCAGCAGGGCAAGGGAGGGGATTCTGCCCCTCTACTCTGCCCTTGTGAGACCCCACCCAGATCACTGTGTCCAGTTCTGGAGTCCTCAACATAAGGAAGATGTGTTGAAGTGAGCCCAGAGGAGGCCACAAAGATGACTGGGGGCCAGGAGCACCTCTCCTACAAAGACAGGCTAAGAGAGCTGGGGTTGTTCAGCCTGGAGAAGGCAAGACTTTGGGGAGATTTTACTGTGGCCTCCCAGTACTTAAAGGGGCCTTATAAAAAAGAGGGAGAGAGACTTTTTACATGGGTATATAGCAACAGGACACGGGAGAACAGTTATAAACTAAAAAAGAGATTTAAATTAGGTATTAGGAAGAAATTCTTTACTCTGAGGGTAGTGAGGCACGGGCACATCTTGCCCAGGGAAGTTGTGGATGTCCCATCTCCGGAAGTGTTCAAGGCCAGGTTGGATGGGGCCCTGCACAACCTGGGCTAGCGAGTGGCATACAGGCCTATGTGAGAGGGGAGGGAGTTGGACCTTTAAGGTCCCTACCTACCCAAACCACTGATTGATTTTATTTTTTTTCTTTAGATTGTCTGTGTTTTTAGGATGTCCCTTGCTTTGTTTAGATTACTCTTTGTTTCCTGTTCTGGGTGTCCCAGAACTTCATGCAGGTGTGCTGGGAACTTAATATGCTGCCAATCCAGGTGCCATCAGCACCTGCCCTTCCTATAGCTCATCTCCTGCTATCCCTCCTGGTTCTTCCACACCCTGATGGTTTCATTCATTTTCCATTTGGAGAAGTTTTAAAGCTGCTATTACAAACCTCAACAATCCTAAAGGATGTGATGGATCTCAAGCTCTGGTTCGCCAGCCTTTCGAATTAAAAAAGAAAAAGAAAGTCACCCTTTCAATGTTACAGCTTAAAAATCAGCCAACAATCAGGAAAACACAATCACTCTATTCCTACTTTTCCTCAAGGAAGCAAACACAGAAAATAGATACATTCTATGAAAAGAAGCATTTCATTGCTTATATTTTATCATCCCACTGCTGAGTTTTATGTATTTGATTTGGCCTTTTAGTCCATTTCTGGTAATTGATTTTTTTCCCCTCCCACAACTGGATGCAGGTATTATCCTGCTGGAATTTAAACCTGTGCATATAATCTCAAGGTTAATAGAGGGTTTCAGAAAAGCAGAGAGAAATGTAACTGAGTGACGAAACTCAGCAGCCTTATTAATGTATGAGATTTAGAAGGAAATCTTCGTGCAAAGCAAAATATAGTACAGACTGCAGACTTAGTCACCCAAATGTCAAGCTTTTGGAGTATTCCTGTTTATGCCTAAACACCTACAGGGAGAAGTGAGAGAGTCCCAAAATAAGATCAGGATTTTAAGTGGGCTCAAGATTTTCCTGAACTGTGATGCAGAGATAAGTCTGCGAGCAAGAAGTGGCGCAGTCAGACCAAGAGCAGAGCAAGGTCATGGACTGTTTGCTTTCAGGAAGACTTGCCTTCTGAGATACTCAGTTTCCTTCAGTCACCAGGGCTAATGAGAAGAAAAACCTTAAGAAATCCCATGTATAGTGAAGACCAAAAATCGGATTTATTCCAGCTAAATGCTAAACAGAACAATGGAAGAGGCCATCATTTTGTATTAGTGTTTCAAGTCTTAAATAAGAGAGTAATAGAAAAGTTAATTAAATGAAGTTTTAAAAAATCTTCATACACAGAATAATACATACACTGTATGTATTATGTATTCTTTGCTAAATGTAAGGGTTCTGTACAGTTAATTAATGAGTTTGGGAAGTTTTTCCCACCTTACACGAAGAACGTCAAGGTTGGAACTGCTGGACATTTAAGAATGTACAGTGTTTTCTAAGATTCTGAAATCCTCCTGGGGCAAAGACATCCCTTTTAATATCTTTGGTGGTTATGACAGTACTTACAATTTATCACCTGTCATATTGCCAAAGTGATACCAGCCCTTAAAAGTATTCTCTATTTAATGAGGTAAGCCAGGGGTCCCAAGGATCACTTCAAGCATAAACATGCACAAATATCTTAAAGTGCAAGTAGCAAAATGTGCTTGGAGAGGAGGGAGCTAAACTATCAGCCTGGTGAAATGCTACCATGAGAGAGAGAGAGTTTAATTTAGCTTGTGCATCTCATGCTAAATAGCATCTGCTGGATCAAGCCAGCTGATCCAAATGAAACAATTAGGAATAATTGGCAGAAGTACGTGTCAGTGCCTTTCCTATCACAGATATAGAAAAATTCTGCATATGCATATGCCTATTTCTCTCTAGCCTATACAGAAAGGCTTCAACCTCTCCTCCTCCTGCACCACCTGTCATTCAGAGGGAAATGAAGAAACTGATGTCCCGTTAAAGTCCTGCACCTGACCACCTCCTAATTATATGCAGATTATTAATAACATTTTACCTGCCATTAAGTACTTCATACTTTTTTGGAAACCTAAACATACAGATACACATGCTCACACTGCTTCAGCCTACAGCACATCCAGAAGCCATAGCAACTAGCAGAGAAATCCCAACCTGCTTGAGCTGTAGTCTCCAATACCTTCTCCTCAGCACATAAGGTACTCTGGCTCTCAGTGGAACAGGGTATGAGACATTTCACTTAAAACTCTCTCTTCAGAAGGGGTAGCCAAGTATGTTGCATTATTTTATACTGCAGTCAAAGCTTCCATCTTTTGCTTGTTTGTGACATGCTGTCCATATTGCTCAGGATATGGAAAGGCCTTGTGTTTCCTTTTAAATGTGCTTAAGCTCACCCTCAAAATTTCAAATTCAAGGTCGATATTGAGATGAACTTTTTTTAAAGTAACTTATATCTACATGTGTAATGAGTAGGGAAAATGAGAGTTAGCCATTAATTGGTCTGGGTACAGGAGTGTTCACACCCTCAGGCTTTCAGACCTCACTAATACAACTTTATTTTACAACTCAAGTGCTATTTTGCTCTCATGGTGCAAATGAAGGCATTAGAAAGGCTGTGCTGCAAGACGCACAGCAAGGACAGGCCCCTCCACACAGGGGCTCAGGCCACCCGGCCTGAATCCCCCCTCGCTGTCCCTGCCCCACTCCTGCAATGCCCTGGAGTTCCTGCAGTCACAGGCAGGTCTGGGCAAACTGCCCCCAACACTTCCCTCCTCACCCGCTGCTGCACCACATCCCTGAGAGGCTCCTGGCATTACATCATGCTCTTCACTACACTGTGGAGACCACACCATTTCCTAGGTTATTTCAACCCAAAGTGAGACAGTTCCAGTAGTATCAGGCAGCTCTAGCCCTGCCGATTGTCTAGAGCAGAGTTAAATAAGTTCCACCCATTCAAGTGAAAGAAAA
The DNA here is from genome assembly GCA_013398855.1 of Mohoua ochrocephala. Lineage (NCBI taxonomy): Eukaryota > Metazoa > Chordata > Aves > Passeriformes > Acanthizidae > Mohoua > Mohoua ochrocephala. The sequence goes on along the minus strand of VZTA01021310.1, from coordinate 47,016 downwards.
ATCCATCGTTGGTTTGATAATTTAACAGGATTTTTAACACATACCAGAAATGGCTTTTCTGAAGAAATTAATAATTTGATGGGGGAAAAAAAGAAGTGCTATGATGTTTTTTTTTCCCAAAAGAGAAGAATGAAAAACTGAAAACTGAAAATCTTGGTAAAAGATGCTGTTTTGTAGACTGAAACCACTGAAAAAATGCTTCCTTTGTCCATCTTCCTTTTTGTCTTCTAAAATAAATAACACCCCTCCCTCAGTATTTGTCCCTTTTAAAATACAAAAATTGAGGAAAAAATGCTTTTGAAAATTCTCCATTTGACATCCTTGCAAATGTTCCATTAACAATACCTACAGACTTACCTACAGCCTCACATCTTGATCAAAATAGTTTAGAAATATATCTTAGTATTTTCAGAGGTCATAGGAAGTCTGATTTTACCAGAACTTTCAAAAGTACTCTAATATTCTTAACTTCATTTTACAAGCTAGTTTTAAGCCTCCAGCAATGGACAAGAAAGCAATGAATGAAGTGTAAGTCATTAAAAAAAAAGAAAAAAAAAGACAAGAAGCTATCAAGCTATACTATTCTCCTGAGCTTTTCATTTTGCCATTTTAATAAACTCCATTGGTGCACTGGTTTTCCTGTCTTCCCAAGACCCCCAGACCAACACAACTTCAAAATTTTTCAGTCCTAATTTCAGCACTTTGAACAAATCTAGGAAAAAATCTCTGCTGTTGCTTTATATGAATTTTACACTGCAAAGTTTGACGACTTTGGAAGTTAAATGCCACCTTGTGTTTCAAGTTCTCGGGTCACAGAGCAAGGAGTCATGATGACCCTGCCATGTCTCCTTCATAAACCAATTGCATGAGTCTCTGAGCAATTCTCAGAGCGCTCAAACCAGAAGATCATCCCACTCCAGTGATGGAGACTCCACCACAGCCCTTAATAGTTTTTAAGGATTTACTATACCCTTACTTTTAAACAGATGTATCTTATTTGTCCTCAGTATGTACTAATTTTCAAAACACCAAACTTTTAATATCTCTGTTTGCTGGGCTGATGACAAGCTTTATTTCCTCTGTAAGTATTTATCAGCCATGACATTATCTATTAACCTTCCATGATAAGTTAAATATATTAGGGCTTTACATGTTCACTACAAGACATTATCTGCCAACCCTGCCAACAATTATTCTACTGAGCAATAGTATGTTTTCCACTTCAACTAATGCATTGTTTATAGGAAGAAGCCAAATAAACAATCTATATCCACACACCAGCTCCATTGGGCTGACTGACATTCCTCTGTGCAACTCTGGAATACAGTAAACGGGGACATTCACATACCGTAGCCAGCCAGAGGCAAACAACAATGTCTGATGACAGTCACTGGGGGCAGTGACAGTGACAGACCACTCTGAGGATGCTCCCATCTTCCTATTAGCACAGGTGCAGCTGCCACACACAAGCAGTGACAGACAGACGAGGGAATTGCTAGGAAAATGGCACAGAATGTTATTCAAAACACATGTAGCTAACACAATACAATGCATGGTGAGTAGCAAGTGTTTTTATATTTGTAGTGCCATGATTGTCAGCAACAGTTTGGTGATAAGGAGTCATTTTCCTAATGGCTGAAAGATAGTAAAAAGAAACACCTAGCTTTTATATCCTTATTCTCAAACTAATCTCATGTGCTACAGCTATTAAAGAAATCCAGGATCCTAGCTCCTCCCCTCAGCCCCCAATTCCCTAAGCTAAAACAATCCAATGCACAATATGAGCTATTCCAGAAGTGACTTGTTCCACTTCTGGCATAACGCAAGTTCTAAATTTCCAAATACGTCTTCACAGAACCACAGAACAAACTGAGTTGGAAGTGACCCACAAGGATCATTAAGTCCATCTCCTGGCCCTGCACAGCACCATCCCCAAGAGTCACACCATGTGCCCTGAGAGCATTGTCCAAACACTTCCTGAACTCTGTCAGGCTTGGTGCTGTGACCACTTCCCTGGGGAGCCTGTTCCAGTGCCCAAACACCCTCTGAGTGAAGAACCTTTTCCTGATATCCGACCTAAACCTCCCGTGCTCCCGTGACACAACTCCAGGCCATTCCCTGGGGTCCTGTCTCTGGTCACCAGAGAGATCAGTGCCTGCCCCTCCTCTTCCCCTCACGAGGAAGTTGCAGACTGCAGTGAGGTCTCTCCTCAGTCTCCCCCAGGCTGAACAGACCAAGTGCCCTCAGCCATTCCTCACATGGCTTCCTCTCAAGGCCCTCTTTCTCTAACAGCTTTGTATCTTATATTATGGCACCCAAAACTGCCCCCAGCACTCGAGGTGAGGCCGCCCCAGTGCAGAGCAGAGCAGGACAATACCCTTCCTTGCTTGGCTGGTGATGCTGTGCCTGATGCCCCCCAGGACACACTTGGCCCTCGTGGCTGCCAGGGCACTGCTGACTCATGTTCAACTTGCCACTGACCAGGCTTAGTATTTTTTGGGAGGGGACTGAAAAAAACCATGAAGCTATCCTTTCCCTGCCCCTCCACTTGAGCAAACTAGAGTCCAGGATTTCTTGTGAAATTCTGCTACTGAAATAAAAGTGAATTTTCCCTTCTAAGTTAAATGGGATAGCTTGATTACAGACAACTGTTCCATTTTTCTGCATTTTATGAATTTCCTTACACCTAGAAAAACCACCCATCAGACTGTATTTTATACAGAAAAATATGAAGTAAGTTCAGTCACATTTTAATAGAAAGTCTCTAAAGAGGTTGCCGTCTACGCATGAAACTGGCACTCACCTCTACGCCTTTTGTTTCCTCAGGTGAACAGCAAAGACCAGTGCTGCACTAACAAAGGACTGTGCTGCTAGCTGAGAAATGGTTAATTCCAAGTGTTGCAATCCCTCCTCTCAACTCTATGTTTCTACCTTGTATATTTGAAAGAAATAGGGCAACAGATTAACAGAAAGGATTTAAACAGGATTACTGGGGAATTAGCAAATTTACTCAATGAATTGTCCTACATCCACAGCAAGGACTACTGGACTCCTGGACAACTTGCTTGATGCTGCTGTGATAATCTCAGCTTCAGATGCAAGATTACTAGTTCTTCTCCCTTCTTTCCCACCAGTTTAGATTCTGTTAAAGTAAAAAGCTCTTGACAGGAAGCTCAAAACTCATAGACAGGTCACCAAAAGAACTAACTTCTTCCACAAATACAAACTCCTGTAGGAGTGGGGTGTTTTTTATTGAACTCTGAAATGATCAATTGTGAGGCACAGCAATAAAACCCAGAACTAGAACATTTAGTAACAGCCTGAAACTTAGAATTGATTTTTATTGTCATAAGGGTTTGACATGCAGTTTTCACAGGACACTTAGAGCTTTAGAATTCCATTTTAATCAGTGCAATTGCTCATTCCCTTCCCAATACACACTTATGCTCCAAATTGCAGTGACTTCCTGATTTCTGAGAAGTAAGGCACTACAGCGTCCCTTCAAAGCAGTTACGGATTAACATAGCAGACACTTCTCTCTGAGATCTGAAGGTCAAGATTGCCCATGGGAAAAAAAGAAACTGGTAATTGAAGATGTATGTCCAATGATGAGTAACTAATCACCACTGTTACCAAAACTGCCATTCTGGGTCATCTACTGTCAGACTCGAGAGGAAGCCTCCAGTGCACAGAGCAGAATTAACAGCGTTCATCCTCTCGCATATGGAAACTGCTCTACTGTGGAAAAATTCCTTAAAGCTGCCTTTTCAAGCTAGAGGACAGATTTTAACCAGAGTCTTCAGCCATCAGTATGTTCTTATGGCTCAGGACAAGGCACTGGATGAAGACCCCTACATTATAACTTTGGAATAGGAGTTGCAGCCACTGCAATGCTTTCAATTGCACATTCATCAGTGCCACGGCGGATTCTGAAGTAGCCATCTTCTCCCCATGAGGTGCCCCAGCTGTTCTTCACAATCCAGAATTTCTCACCACTCTCTGGGTCTTTACCATAGCCCACCAGCAAGACAGCATGATTGGTCAATTCAAAAGGATTTAAATAATCCTGCAGCCCGGTGTGATGGTAGATCCCCTCTTTATAAAGCATGAAATCATTATAAACCTCAAAGGCAACAGTCATTGGGCCATGCAGAACAAGTTCAAGTTTCATCAGGGCTTCATTGCAGCCTCCATAGAAACCACCCACGTAGTGGTACTCAGACGTGTAGTAGTGGTAACAGCTGCGCTTGAAAAGGCACGGAGAGTCTTGGGCCGTGTAAGGGAAGCAGTCCTCTTCCACCACGCCGAAGTCTTGGACATACTTTCCACCAATGAGATATGGGAAGCCACCATCACAACCTTAACCAAAAAAAACCAAAAGTGCTTATTCCCTTGAAATGTTAATTGAGGTGGGAGACTCTCCTACTTAAATCTTTCGGAATTCTTTCAGATACGGTATTGAACATACTGCAGTGACCCAGATCATCCTAATATTCCAATTAGCTACAGACAGCTTCCTGAAACATACAAGGCAAAATTTACATCTCTGGGAGCTATACTGGGAACATTAATACATGGACCCTTTCCAGAAAGAACAGCTAGTTACATGCACTACAAAGATCTGTCCTAACAAGGATACAGTCCTCTATAAAGCTTTAGCCATTGCCTTTGCTCGTCTCCCCCTCCCTCTGAATATGTCATTGGGAGAATACTTAGTTCCACTCTTTCTAGGTAAGCACTATAATCAACTACATTTTGAGCTCTACTCCTTCGATATTCCCCATCTCACAGATAGATATAAGATCCAGTAACATCTTGAGCATAAGGGCAACTTCTCCTTGTGCAATCCCATTGCTGCAGTGAGGTGGGCTGACAACTCTGGTTTTGTTATTTTTTTAAAATTTCGAATAAAGTACTATAAAGTATACCCTGCCACAGACTTCATGAAAAAGCTAACTTGTGTGTGATGAGGAAGGCATGGAAGCTTTTAAAATAGTCTCCTTCATTATCATTACTTGAAAGGTGTGTTTATATACACCAGCATCCTTACCCTGAGAATATTGGCTGCAAGACACAACCTGCTGGGGACTGAAGACTGGCTTCTGAGTGTTGTTTGTGAGGATACGTATCCTTGCTTCCAGCATGCCCATGGAGGAAAATGCGTAACAGCTGCCGCATGAGCCTGAGAAGGGGAGAAAAAGGAACCACAAGGAGCAGTCAGTAACATAAACAAGGCCAGCCAGCTGCCATCAGGTACAGCTGCTCCTGAAGTCCACTGAAAAGAGTTAAAACCTACCAGACAGTGATCAGGGGCTGAAAATCAATAGAGCAAAAACTTTACATCTTCATTTAGCTTTTATACATGCAATTCAAAACCCACTTCTAACAACTTCTCAGGGAACACTGAGCTTATTCAAGAATAAGAGGCAATGTACTGCTCCAGTGTTTTTCAGCAGTAGCATTTAAGAGCTATCCAATTACCCTATTCCTTCAGAATGAAGCTTCAGGGGCCGCATTAGCAGGGCTGAGAAGGCTCTATCTACCCTTTATGGAGCACATATGCTAAGGGGCAATGAACTATTTGAAGTGAACGCTGACAATATTGTTCTTATTTCAACCTACCAAAGGATTTAGTCCTGTAATTTCCAGTCAAAAAAATATTGCACCTCTACAGCTACTCCTAAAATAACTGACTTTTAAGAGAATAGTTGTATAAATAGCACGTTTGATATAGTTGATTCATCCCTGCTCCCTTTGCTTCCCAAGGACATGTAATTGTACACTGGCTTTTCAGAGGCACCTTAATTTCCCTTCTACTTCCTGGCAGAGAGTTAAGTCTCCTTAATTTTGCATCAAAATTTAGTATTGCTTCTAGCTTTAGGCCTCTTCACTCTCTAAGACCTTCCTTTCACTCATTAAAAGCCTTTGGAATGACAAGCATCACAGGGCAGAACAATTACTTGGATGAGGTCCTACTTTATCTACTGATTGTCATCAAAGTGCCTGATTTCCTTTTGTTTCCTGACAGTGGGAAAGTCAAATATTGCAGAGCTATGAAAAGGAAGGAGGCTTGAGGAACAAAACAAAATACTTTCTCTTGAACTGTGTAGGTGTATAAAAGCAGAGCTATTACAACAGCAAGACTTTGCGAAATTGCAACTTCACTCAGTTAGTGCATCTCTGAAGAGAAGGGACAAAACCAGCCTGAACAGGAACACTCTTTTCCCAGCAGGGCAAAGTGAAGCAGTGAAAGATGCCTCCCACTCACTGTACAGTCACAGCATCTGAGATGGGCCACACTGCAGAACACTTTGTTGCATTATGTGTGCAAAAATGTGACAAATACAATCCACGCAACCATTTCAGTCTGAAGTCTGTTGGATTGGCTGCTAAATTTCTTTCCTGCTCCTACAGTGGTATTTATAAAGTCCATAGAATGACCTCTTTTGTAGGTTTTGTTTGTTTTTTGGGTTTTTTTAAACCTGAAAGCTAAAATTGTAATTTGATGGAGCAGAATGCATGTTCCACAGACATTTAACATACTCAGCATGGACCCTCAGATTACATAAAAAGTGTAGGAAGCTTTATTATTGGAAACAACAGACTAGTTCTCATGTAGAGAAACTTTGAAGCAGCACAACGGAGAAAGGGTAAGTCTGGAACTGAGAATTCAATTGTTTGGAAGATAAAAGAGCCCTTGGGATGTTCATAGCTCACACGAGGAGAAAGTACAGGACTCACACCTACAGACGACCATATTATTTCAGGTTGACATCTTCCAGTGCTTCCACATAGCCAGAAATTCCACAAGCCTTCCTATGCTGCTTCTGCTACCAGGAGTACAGCTGGCAGAATTTGTCAGAAGAACGAAGCCGTAAATGAGGGATCAGTGATTTAAGTCATCCCTTCCCCACCGTGCTAATGTCGTTATGTTTCCTTCCCCCAAAAGTTGCCACCAGATAGCTACCAGTAGATGCAAGTTTATCTGCAAATGGTGGCACAGGGAAGGGACACGCTGACTGAGTTCGCTTCTGGCCTCCATTATATAACCATATAATTCAGGCATCTCACACCACAGGGCTATAAACACACTACCTACACCATCAACATATACCAGCATGGCATCCTTTTAAGTTCTTACCTGTATTTTACATTTATCATTGTCTGCAATTTTCATAGTGACTAATGTCTCCTCTTGCAACTAGTCGTTTAAGTAATACCTAACTTTATCTGGGCAATAAGATTTGGAGGCAGTATAAACAATTTTCATGGGTTTATTCATTAAAGCTGCACGATAATTTGCCATCAGAAGAAATCAGGGAAAAAATTAAATGTACATCACTTCAGTCAGTGTGCAGAAAACCATGGCTGAGATTGTTTGGACAAAATCTGACAGCTGTGATTATGCAGGGTCCTGTGGTAATTGGCTTTCACTCCAGCAAGTCAGTGCTGTCTGGACAAGCCAGTACCACCACCTCTTTTGATACAGCATTGTTAGCCAGCACTCCACCCAGTTTCCACAGGTTATTCACAGCAAAGGTGCAATCTGTCAGCTGCAAGACACTAGGCAAAACCTTCTGGTTAGCAGCAAATTACAAACTACATCAAAGGATCTCTAGAACATTGAAGTCAGAGGTTTTATTTATTTATTTTTACCTTGATTCCGGACAGGGCTGACATAATTGACACCATTCACATTTCTCCAGTCCCAGGATTCTGGCAAGCTTGAAACTTTCTTGAGTAACTCAGGCGTTAGAGGGGCAGGCTTTGGTCTAAAGAGGAGAAAATCCTTTTGAGAAACATATCACACTCTAGGCAAGGAAACAATTACGTAACCCTCAGTTTTCATCTTTGGCTTCTACTAGCTGGACTTGCTTCACACTATGCAATTTAAAATAGTCTCCATCTAAACTGAGTGGGTGTCAATATGAAGAGATAAGCTTCAGCAGGATTCAAGACCTACTCAAATTGCTCCCTGAGGGAACTATATTATTAACTATCCTCTGTTGAGGAATACATTCAGTGCAGGTAGCTCAGTTTGCAAGTTGCAGTGTGAGCTTCAAATTGAGCTCTGGGTGGCAAAATCCTTTTGCATACCAAAGTGCACAGGGACCTGTGGCCCAGCCAGGTTACAGGACACTCAGAGAGGACTCCGGACTTTCCCATGCTTAAGACTGGGCGTATAGAAGCCCAGGGGCTCCTTTGTTTGAGGTCCCTCTTCGGAGGCACCCGGCTCAAGCTGCTATTTGGTTATTTAGTTATTGCACCAAGATTAAATTATTTTAGAGATCTGGACATCTGAGACTCTGCTATGGGAACCCCGAGGTCGAGCAGGTAAGAAAACCTGCTCTAAGTGTGGGGTGTGGCTGCAACAGGGCCTCGGTCCCAGCTCAGGGGGTGCGAGTGTGACTGCCAGTGTGGCTCCTGGGTGGTCAGACAGGGGAGTTTCCTTAACATCCACAAGCTGCTGAGGTCAAGTACTTTTGCACCAACCTGAAATGCTGAGGTAACTCTCAGAGATTATAGCAACGCAGTTGCTCTTTTACTGTTTTACAGCTATTTTACTGCAATCACAAGGTATGTAGAATACCTGACTACAGAAAGCATCTTGCCTTGGCAGCATGCATCGACAGCAACTACAGAGTGTTTCACTTCAGGCACAGGCATGGCTTACACCAACAATTCCCTAACTGCAGTCCCACTTGCCCTGGAGACTTCTCTGGAGCAAGTTTTTACTGTGACTTTTGAGGAAGTATTGAATGTTACCTGTCCTCATCTACCACTTGCAGCCAAGGGATGCTCACATCAGCAAGATAAGGGCTTCCTGCATTCAACTTTCACACAACTTGATGCTTGTCCTCAGATACCATTCACAAACACCAGACACTGGAGTCTGTTTTCAAAGCAGGAGAAGGCCAACCAAATACTGTCATGGTACTGGCATGGGTGGAAGAGAGCTTCCAAATAGGTTACTGTATTAAAGATCATCTACAAGGTGACTTCTATCTATACAATGAAACGATAATCTGCGTGATATTCCCATGCAGATTTTTATTCTGCAGTAGGACCTTCTTCTAGAAACATACAATTGCCACACTTGGAAAAGTAAGTAGTATTCCTACTCACAGAAATACCAGGAGTGGAAAAAGCAAAACTATGAAGAAGGTAAAACAGCTATAAAGAAGGGAATCTTTAGATCAAAAAACTCTGGTTCTCAAATTATGAAGAGGATGATGTACCCATTCCCATTACCACTCTCAGCTAAGTGATCTGCAAGACCCTGAAGGCATTCTCAGGGCTACTTTCAAGCATCTTCACTGAGGCCCTCTACTCCTGCTAGAGGACTCTTCTTGCAGGCGTGGCAAATTATCAGAGTAACCAGGGAATTCCCTCAGAAATCTCTGATATTCATGTTTAGGAGCAGAAAGCATGCTGTTCACAGCTTTTCAGCTGCAATTAAGAACTAGCAAGAACCAATATTGAAGCATAAGCAGAAACTCCCTACTATGGCAAGCAGCTGATGAGCGGACACGACAGTGAGATGACAACTGAGACTGTCTGCACTTCTTCCCTGCTCACATGAATTCAGCAGCAAGGTACTGGGCAAGACTAAACGGTAGGTGACTCTATTTGCCCCAGCTGCTTGAAACAACAGATGCTCAGAATAATCATTCAGATGAAGAATATGTTCACACCCCATGAACATGAACTGCAAGTCCTTGAAACTTGATTAAACATCTGAACGACAAGCCAAAACACAGCTAAGAGCCAGGACAAATACAAGCAGACTCCTGGCAGCGGTGGGGTTCATTGCAGAACAAAGTGTCTTACTACCTTGAAGCTCTGGAAGAGAGACCTCCAGCTCTTCTAGTTAGTTCTTCTAGGACAAAATTCTCATATTCCTTGTATCTTGTCGCTCTCCATGACTTCTGGTGAGCATTGATAGCATTTACAAAGTCGAAGTTGTGCACATAACGCCTGTGGGAGAGTCTGCAAACAAAAGCAACCAGGTAAAACAGTAAGAAAAGGACTGGGATTGAAACTAAAGGTGTTCTCTAAACTCAGTATGTAAAAGACTAACTCTGGGAGTGTCTTCTGGTAGGGACTGATAAAGAAACATGGAATTATTGGATCAAGGCAAGGTTTCTAGAACTTGAGACAGACTAGATATAACCATCTTCCTTAGACACGCTGGTTTTTTAACTGGGCTTCACCACAGACTGAAGGGGAAACTGTGTGATGCAACAGGCATACCCTCCTCTGTTCTTATGCATTCCGGTCTATTTCCAACATTACCACTGGCATTAGCTTTGCCCTCAGTGCTAGAATTGGTTCTTATGATTTTAGCTAAAACCTCAAGCACTGTTATGAAACATTTTATTCCAGTAAAAGGTCACTTATCTGTTGCTTACCTTCCCCTGGGCTTCTGGAGAGGTAGCTCGTTGACGTGAACATCTGATGGAGATGAAGAAATCTTGTGTCCCACGAAACAAGCCCAGTTGTGGCCAAGTACATCATGCACCCATCCTGGTAGGGTCTCATTACAGTAGCTGGTTACATTCTGGCCTTCCTTTTTGTACTGTAATGTGAAGAAGTTATGCTTGTGTTGAGCAGATGCATTTGTTAGCATAGCAGTAGTTTCCCCACCCACTCAGCCGCTTCTTCTTGCCTGTGTTTCACAGGAAGTGGCCAAACACACCCCAGAGGTTAAGAAACTGATACTCACCAAACAGGTGCACAAGACAATTGGGTTATGACTTGCACTTTTAGCAACAAAGTATGCATTCGTATCAGTATCAACTAACCTGTGCTAATTGTTTGGGTTCAACAGTTACATTCTCAGCAAAATGTAAAAGACCTCTTAGTACTCAACCTTCTCGTCAAGGCCCTGAGATTTCTTGAGCCAAATATGTGACCAGTCAAGCTGACTCTGGATTGATATAGAAGTTTAAGAAACTAAGACTCAAACACAGGGAGGATGGCAAGTTCGTCATCCAGTAACCTCTCAGGGAGACATGCACTATTTCTGTTTTAAAATTTATGTACGATTTATGCACTGGTTTTGTTTCACAAGTCAAAACCAAAGATGAAACTTCCAGGCACTTTTTTAGGTTTGAGCTGTGATGCCAAAACATCAAGAAACAATTTCACATGAACTATTAAAATGAGACAGTAAGAAACGATGATCCCTTGAGAACAGCTCATTTAAAGTTGGCAGCAGAGACTGCTACTAAAACCTCAAGGCCTGAGTCTTAATGCTTCCTTGTTCAGCCACACAAGTCTTCATTTTACCACTGAAGAGGAGTAATAATTTAATATATTCAGCAAAATGTGTCTTCATATAACAGGTACCACTAACACTTTGCCTAGCTACATAAATTTTCTGGATTAGCAATTCTCTGTCAACAGAATGTCTCGGGGAGGGAGCATGTGTGGCTCTTTACTCATCTCTTAAGGGTAAAGCCTGTTTTGTGTTACACTACAAAGGCACCTGAAAACCCCATGCAGCAAAGGCTTTAACTTTACTCTTCTAATCACAAAAAAAACCCCAAAAAACACTCAAACAGAATTCAAGTTTCCTAGTCCAAGAAAACTTCATGAAATCTCATCCTTTTTGAGCTGCACATGTACAATGGTAGAGGGATTTTGTAATTATGTTTCAACAAAATGTTTGCTCAGCTTCTTTACTGAAAAAGGTGGTGGCTTGCAGTGATGGAAATGCCCCAATATGGAAAAGATTAATTAAAGAGACTGGGAAGTTTGTGACTATGTTGAAGTTTTGTGGGAAATCCGAAGGAGAACTTACAGTGAAATAATTAGGTTTATCGATCAGTGGAATAAAATTAAATAAAACTCTGACTGCTTTGGAACAATGGGAATTTGTTTTGTCCCCAGTCTGGAGGATGCAGAGGCAACATATCTACACCCAGCAAGTGTGTTTACTGGCTGGAGCAGGGTGGGGGCACTAGAAGGCTGAGCTGTTGTCTTTTTCTGTCCTTCCTATCTTACTGTGCGAGATTGTGCAATGTGGGAAATAACCACACTTGGCCAAATACCAAGGGCAAGGTCCAGAGATGACTTTTGAGAAATACCCTCTTCACAACAGCAGAACTAGAAACCCAGACACTTCCAAAAACAACAGGTAGTGACTTTACATCTAATTTACTGTGAGATCACTTTTTCTGGCTCTACATGACAGTAGAAATTAATACCTGTCTTTTCTATCTAAAAGCTGCCACAGATTATAAGAGGACCAAGCACAGCCATTCTCAATAACCACAGGCCTTCCATCAGAATACCTGAGGATTATCAGAGGAACAGGCCTGCTTCCTGCAACAATCCTGCCCCTCACCCAGTGTTATACTGAATTAAAACAAGTAACACAGATTTGGGACTTATCTTAATGGAAAAAAAAGGCAAGGAGTTATCTGCTAAATAGCAAATTAAAACAACAAAAGCGCCAAAGAAGGTGTTTTTCTCCTAGAAATCCCTCTCCCTTTCCAGAGATAAAATTCATTGTTTTTTTAAAGATGTAGAGAGAGAACCAGAATAATAGCACTCCCACCATCTATGCAACTTATCTTTTGGAAAAGTGAACGTAGATAATTTCTTACACCCTTCTTTCAGTTCATACATATCAGCAAACCCAGAAAGGAGGTGAAGGGACAGCCAGCAGCAATGCTTCAATATAAGAGAGACATAAAAGCCAATTTCAGACAGTCTGTGTAGAAGCTTAAAATTAGGCAATTCAAGTCCTCTGTAGCTACCTTTTTGTAGAGTGCCAGACCAAGCTACTACTGAAATGACTTTGAAAAGTGGACATGGAGACTTTGAGACCATAACACATGAATGACTTTTGGATAAAGGGAATTTCAACTCCAAAAAACATTGTAGCTAGGAAATGAAAATATACTCACATAAGGTCACAATTTGCTTTTGCCCCCCTGACTTTTAATGGAGAGACACTGATGTAGAAAAGTAGCAGACAAGCCTTTAAAAAAACTTCATCAGTGCCGTAACAATGATGCCCACTGCTTACCAGAAGGTACACCATCAAATTATTGCTAAAACCACGTGTAGCAGCATTTCTTACTTCTACTAGTGAAGGACTGACAGATGAGATCTAGGAAATATGACTGTTCCAGTTTTAGAGGACTGACTATGAGTACACCTGCCCGACTAACAGTCAGTCTATTCAGGGATATGGCACCATTGCACAAGCAACAGCTGACTCAGGTGGATGTGAATTACAATGTCGGACTCAACTGAAGCTGCCAGCACGGTATCCAAAACACCCACAGAACCCACCCCAGAACAGCATCCTTCATGGAGGACAACAGCCATGCAGCTGTGATCACCAGCAACTGCCGGACAACTGCTAACATGCTTTTCTCTGCAGACTTAAGAAGATGGTTTTAATTTTTGAGTTAAGACCACTGCAGCCATGTCACGTGATAATTTCATCAGCCAATGCTCACACCTGCAGCATTAACTCCATCCAGCAACCTGACCAATCTAGGATAACTCCTTTAAAAAGGCACCCAAACTATATTCATAGCTCCAATTCTGAGCTTTGAAAACAGCAAAATTTAATTCTATTTCAAATGCATATTTTTCTCAAGCCTGACAACTCATGTGACTTTGCCTAATGCCAAAATTTAGCCAAGCCACTCCAACATTAACCTTAAGAGGCTTCATGTAGTTAAACTTCAAAGCTTGCTGTTAGGTATCTGAACCCAGGTAAGCTTTTCAATGAAGTATACTTTTAATAAAGTCTTTCCTGTGTTGGTCATCATGACACAATCCAACTGCACATTCAACTCTAGTCCTAGTAAAAACCATAATTGTTTAAAGCTTCTAAAAAAGCTTTAATCTCACTAAGAGGAAAGCAAGAAAGGATGGAGAACTTACTAGTCATGGCATTTTTACAAGACTTCAGTAGTGCTACATAGAGAGGCAGCCATTCCATCTGCTTTTAAATCTATTGTTCTCAATTTAAGTAACGCCTGGGCAATAAGCCAACTTGAGTTCCAGGAGGCAGGACTACCCTACACATTAAACCTGTTGGAAAGACTTACCTCTCAAATTTACAAGTGTGCCTATGCATTTTACTATGGGAAGCACACACTGAATGAGAACAGTGATGCAGACTTGCAGATGCCAACTACACAAAAATACAGTAGACGATGCTACCAGAACAAACTACTGCATCTTGCTACCCAATATAAAATGCAAGCAAATATCAACTCCAGGTGCATTTTCTTTACTCTAGGAAACATTCTGCAATTCTGAGTTTTGTGCTTTCAGATTTACACATTAGGAAAGCAGCAGTTGCTCGCTGCCAGTTAAGCCAGCCCGAATAAGACAGGTTAAAAGCTGACTTTCTATTGATTTGCAGGATGATTAAATAGCACAAGCAACTCTAGCACTTCTACTTTAGCAACATGAAATAAAATGCATTCGGGTTTGGGTTTCCATATCCTGAAAACTTAAACATTAACTGCTGTCACTTATCTAGGCTGTTTATTTCAGCCCAGCAGTCCTTGATTTCAACCAAATTTGGGAGCATTGAGGAAGAGAGAAAAAGGTGTGACAAAGACGTCACCAAGTCAGTCTGGAAAAGATTAGTAACTTGAGTAGTGAAATATTCTAAAATCTATCTCTTTCTTTTTGCTGAAATAGTTGTAATGTTTCAATATGAAAAAGTGCCACATTTCTGATATCTGCTGAAGAACATCTCAGGAGTCAGAAATAGTACCACGTCGCTTAAGGGACAAACAGTGAGAATCTTACAAGACTGTCTCTTCTCAAAGCGTTAGTCTTAACAATAAATAAAAACCTCAAAGATATCAAGTAATTGAAACAAGTGGGCCTCAACTTTCCTTTCAGCCGCACTCTAGCTTTTTATGTTACACTGTTTCTATTTCTTTTGCCATCCCTTAGGGGTAAAAAAACCCCAAAACTTTAAAACTTTATATATTGCATAAGCCTAAAGAATCCTTGTATCATCCAGAAGAAGCACATGATCAAGCTTCTGCCAAGAGTCAGTACACTAACTTCACATCCAAGTTCAGTACAGGGATGTTTCAGAAGCACACATAAAACAAGTTATTTTGTGCTGCAAACACCAGGCAGAGTAACTTGTGAGAAGCAGAATGCAAGAATGCAGTAGGATGCTGCATTTAATTTGGCAAACTTTAAGTCTGTGTACAACAATGGTTAGAAATAAAACACTGTTAGAGCTTCTTTACTTAAGATACTAAAGTAAACTGAGGAAAAAATAAGATTGATAAGCTCACCCAATCCACTCCTCTGGTGCATAAAGTCATTTCCCCACAGGCCTCAAGCAAAAGGAGAAATACCTTGTAAAGGCAATGAGGCCCTACAAAAGTTTTAGTGGGTATCTCTTTAGTAAGCCACAGGAACAAAAAGCTATTAAAAAATCATTGAAACATGCATAGCCAAACAGGCTGTGCCCGTATCTACACAGTACAGTAGCTCTGATAAAGCCACCACTTAGACAAGCCCACAGCATTCCTGTCAGTAATTAACAGCTTAATTCTTTAACACTAGGAAAAAAATACACTGGCGGTTCAATTAGAAGAAGTGGCACTTTATGGCTGAAACTCACAAAACACTGTACTGGCTTAAATACTGCTGCTCATTGTACCTGGCAAATCCTCCCTTTGCTCAATCTCAGACATGCTGTATTTCTATTTCATATGTAATGCAATATTTAGTGGGTTGAAGTAAACAGATATGCACAGTTAAATATGTCACAAGGTCAAGCAGTTTGTAAGGAACCACTTCCTCCCTCCAAGTCCCCACTGACAGTTGAGAAATTGGGAGTTTTGCAGATAGACACATTGCATGTTGTTGCCCAATAACAGCAAGCAGTTGTCTGCAGCAGAAAATGCACTTAGTAAGTGCTGTGGTATTTCCTCATGATTCTCAGCAACAGACTTGCATCTTGGTAATCTGTTGTTCCTTTTACAGCAGAAAAATTATTAGAGAGGGTAGCTGAATTGGGCTCTAATCCTCCCTATGGTGTTTAAGGCAAGAAGTCTTTAATTCAAATATGTCTTGCTGGTGGATTCCCCATTACTGAGCAATGACCCAAACAAGCTTGCTATTTCTTAATACCAAAGCCAACTTCAAAACTAAGAATTAATCCATTAGCTTACAAAGGGCTGAGACACATTCACGCCCATAAAATGCAAGCTATTGTGTATTGCTCCTGCTCAGGTATATATTTGACTTACTTTGTTTTGAGCAGCAAGATGAATCAGATGACCACCAGAAGCTCCTTCCAGCCCCAATTATTCTGTAACAGTTTCGGTACGTTGTTTTAAGAGTACTTTTGCAAATCAATGCAATACATGAAATCAGTGCTTATGAGTCATTTGACTTAGTGCTCATCTTCTGGGGATGTATTTCACAAGGTATGGACAGCAGCAGCCTTCGGTGACTCTCAGCTGTCTTCAAGTTGGTACCTAACAGATGCATTTACATCCCAGAGCAGGCCACACTTTCTCTACGATTAAATTCCTCTCATTCAGGAATTCGTTCGATAATCAGCACCTCTTTTACTGCTAAGCACATTGGCTTGTGAAGCAACTCTGTATTTCAGGGTAAAATATCAGCCCAAAGTCTGCTATTTCAACTATATTTTCCTCAGATGAGTCCAACAATGACTGCTGAATTCTCCCTGCCAGAGACGACACCTCAAAAGCGCGTTCATGGACAATACTACAGCATACAGTGCTCCGCTGTCCTCACGGAGGCAGCAACTCCTGCCACTTTTGAGGCAGGCCCTCCCACTGCACATGAGCTCAGAGGCGTCCCTGTCTGAGAAGTTTCAGAGTAATTCTGCTCAGTTAGATTCCCCTCCAGTGTCTGTGCAGTTTTTGCTGTATCACCTGCCAAACCTATGAGGAGTGCACTTCGCGGCAATATAATTTCACTATCTTATACAGATGAGAATGTCAATCAGGTATATCTCTCATACTTTGCTTCTGCTCGAGTGCAAGAGCCTGTCTTGTTTAAAAAATTGCATTCTTATTTTAAAAATTTCCAGTTAAAAGAGTGCGCTAGGCCTTGACAGTTCATTTTTTTGATAGTGGCTCATAAAGTGCCACATTTCAGATTTGTGAAGAAAACAGTGCTGAAAATGCAGGGATGTTTTAGTTTAGCTGAGCAGTGCTAACACAGCACCCAAGGCCTCGTCTGCTCCTCAGACAGCTCTGACAGCAATTAGGCTGGGAGTGCACAAGAAACAGCTGGGAAAGCTGACCCCAACTGACCAAAGAAATATTCCATGCCATACAATATCATGCACAGAAATAAAAGCTGGTGAAAGAAGGAGAAAAGAGGAACATACATAAGAAGGTAGATGCCATGATTCTGAAACAGTTATATATAACGAAGCCCTGCTTTCCTGGAAATTGCTGAACACCTGCTTATTATGGTGGCAAGTAGTGAATGAACTCCTCATGTTGCTTTGCTTGCATACACACACAGCTTTTGCTTTACCTATTAAAGTACCTTTATCTCAGCCTACGAGTTTTTGCAATTCTATCCTTCTGATTCACTCCCCCATCCCACTGATGGCTGAGTGGTGCTTAATGAGCACGTAAGCAACTTGCCCAGTAGTTGTGTTAAACAGTCTATACAGTCCTTTCCCTCACATGAGCCCAAACTGGCACAGATAGAAGCTGCAAGGACTTTGCAGTTAAACTGGAGCCTTCTACATAATTTCTGTTCTAACTAACGACTACAATTCTCCTAAAAGAGTGGATCACTTGCTTTTGTCAACACCTGAAAACACTGACTTTAAAATAGCTGCTGTAAAATAAACCATCTACCATGGCTCCCAGAAAGACAATTTAGAGAAAAAGTTATTTCTTCACTCTCCCTAGTACTAGCCAAAGTTCAGAGATTTTATGTTTGGACAAGGCCTGGGTGTTTACTATTGACTCATCTGAAGTCAGACACAAGATTGTGCTTCTCGAAACAATCAAAACCACATTTAATCTTCCTACCCAGGGCTGCCCTCCCCAACTGAGAAGCCCTGCTGCACAAAGCATCTATCTTCCAGGTAGTAGTGCCATCCTGCAGAGATTACTTCAAACCACCCTTCAGATTCATCATGCCACTCATCAGGACAACAGCAGAGCATTCCTAACAAGAGTGTTTTCTCCTGTCTAACCTCTGCCTACTGTCACTGTTTTCAGCTTGACCTGAAGGCATTAAAAGGGACTGAAGAGAACAGTATTGCTCCAAAGGAATTAGAGGCAGCAGAAAGGTTCCTCAGATATTAAAGCGGTATTCTGAAATAAAATTTAAAGATCTCAGAAATCCTCCCTCAAGGAGAATAGATGGCTCTGAAGTTCCCATGCATTTGACAACATCTGTAAGGAAAGATAAAAGCAATGGTATTTGCTATTTGACTTGGGTCCACAGGGTCAAAAAAAATATAAAATTACAGGCTACCAGGAAAGTCAGCTTCATGAAGGCCTTCAATTGCTTTAAGCATGCCCAGAAGGGAAAGTAGCAGCATCTGTACTTTTTTCAGATAATGGCCAGTGTGGAATACCTCTTCCCTCTCTCTGCTCCCTACCCAACCACTGATTACTGTTTCCTCATGTTCAAAACAAGAAAAGAAGAAATCCTTTATCTGGTAATCCAGGCAAACCTTAGAGCCAAAGATAATCAACTGTCTCAGCTGACCCACCGTGGCACTCAGGGACTGAAGAGAAGCCTAACTACAGGGCTTTTTGGCAACAACCAGAGATGTAGAACACACCGGGTTAACTCACCTTAAAAAATGCAAACCACTTGTAGTCATTTATCACAATTTCAAAGCCTTGATTGTAAATCAAAGTGAAGAAACCATAGTTGCCCAGACTATCCTGAGCCACATCTAGCTTCTGAAGATTAACAACCACCTTTTTCTCCACAGGCCCTAAAAGAAATAAAGAAACATTATGGCATGATTACTGTATGGAAGAGACAAAAATAATACAAAACAGTAGTATAAAAGATGTTGTATTCCTGAGGATGCTAAAATACACTTGTTGAATACAGTCTTCTGCAAAAGGGAATCGAGACACTTTAGGACCTCCACTTACCTGTCAGTGGGTCTACAGGCTCATTTTTTCCACTGCTAGACAGTATTTGCACATTTAATTAGCAGCGGTGCCAGACAGCTGTGACTGGGAAACACCAGCTTATTTAAACACAACTTGCTGTAGAGCTACAAGGTCTTGGATACTGTGTCACTCAGGCATCATGTCTGCAATGACAACTTTTCCCCTACAACATCTGGGATAAGGCATCACCCATCCTACGCTCCTTCACACCAGTGCTCCAGCCCTACCACGCACCTCACCTCCACTGCTGGTACTGCCACTTGTCTCCTCTGATCAAAAAGCAGATGACACAGAAAAATGCAAAGCATCTACTATTTTTAAAACGACACTGACATACAATCATTAAATAGTAACTCCCCACTACTATTATCCCCTCGAGGGAAGTGGTATTTCCATCTCTCTGGATGCTGTCAGGCTTCCCCGACTGCCAGCTCTGACAGCCTCCCTGGAGGTGCCCAGCTGTCACCACCACTGCCACCCTCTCCTGTTGGGAACAGCCACTGCCCGGGCAGGCAGAGCCGGGCAGGAAGGCTCCTGTCAGAGAGGGGCAGTGAGCCGGCACAAACCACAGGGCCCATGGAGAGGCCTACTCAAATCCTAATCGGAACAGACAAAAGAGAAACAAAACCCCACGCTAAGGTGGAACTGCAACAGCGCAGGAAGCCGCCTGCCCGCCGCCCGTGCCGGCTGCGGGGGCTCCCGGCACGGAGCGGCCGCTCCCCC
>VZTA01021310.1:0-26631 GCA_013398855.1 Mohoua ochrocephala | reverse complement strand
GGGCTGGTCCCCGGTGTCACTGCAGGCCAGCGCTTTGCTGCTCTGGAGGACGAGGGCTCTTGTTCGCCATGGGTTAAGCAGCACAGAGTGACTCAGAGTTTCTGCAGCAGCCACACATCACAGCCAGGAAACCGTGCAGCACGAGCCCTGCTCGGGATGTGGCCCCAAAACCCTGCGCCACCTTTGAGACCCTTTGTACACATGAGCAGTCAACAAAAAGTGCAGAAAACCCACCCTGAAAGTGGAAGCTTTGGTGTCCTGCAAAACCTTGCGTATCCAAGAAGCAGAGTGTTTGCAAGGGACGAGTGCTCTCTGGGACAGAGATGTCTCCACGGAACCGTGAGACCCTGGGTGCAGCCCCTCAGTGCATGGCAGAGTGTGCAGGGAAGTGGCTCTTTTTCCACCGTCTCTCCAATGCAAAATGTGCCTGCTTTCACATTCCCAAAGATATATGCGCAATCGAGAAGGCTAAAAGACTTGCTAATGAGTAAATATACCCTCATTTAAAAAAGAGTTATATAAAAAATAACCCCTTTCCAGGGAACAATAGATGCATATAGTATGAAAATTTTGGCTATGAAAATGATGCACTAGCTTGGCTATGGATATAAATTTAAGATAAATGTTGTTAAACTGGTATAAATCTACACGTAGATGCTTATCACAGATTTCAAAAGTGTAGCTTTAAATAACTCACAAACTAAACTAGATTTAAACTGTAAGTGTCCCGATTTATTTTTGTATTGATTTAAATCGGGAGACTAGGAATTGCATCAGTAAATTTAAACTGTTTTAAGTAATACATTATTTTACCACCATCACTTTCTTTTTATGCCGTCTTCTCAGCCTTTTGGGGAAGGATTAATTTGACATTTTGCTGCTGATTCTTAGCGCGACCAGTTAATAGATGCTCTTACTCATACCAACAGAGTTAAAACCACTTGTTTTAGGACAGTGTTTTGAGGGTTCTAAAGCACTGACTTAATTGGAAAAAACAAAATTTCCTGTGGTCCAGACAAGAAAATAAATGCTGTTTCCATTCACTAAGACTCTATTGTCCAGTAGTGCTATGGTATTAAAAAACATAGTTCTAGGTTGGTTTTTTGCAAGGGTAGCTGGTTATGACATACGAGCTGAACATTTTGCTGGACATGCCGTACAAGTGCATGCACCTTACTGTTTCTGATCAAGCCTCTCTAAACAGATGTGGCTATATCATCCTGTCTCCTTTCTTTACCAATGACTTTTTTATTTCTGGCTCCACATTTTCAGAGAACAACCCAAAAGTTCCCGATGATCTTAAGGAAAAGCCTCTGTTATCGTTCTTCTGGTTTTACGTGCAGGAACAGAAAAGGTCTGTGGCATCTCCATCCCCATGACACTGGTTGGATGATCCTGCCTCTTTGCATTCTGCAGTGCTTTGAGTCTCAATTTTCAGTTTCAATTTGTAACCACTGCAGGCTGTCATTGTACAAGACCATATGGGTTTCTCTGTAATTGCCTTAGAGTCACAATAGATTGTAGAAAATAGAGGTGTATTTTACATAATGAGGTGGTACAATGGTCATTGAGACCAGGCAGAGATGGTTCAGTCTGACCTATTGAGTTCACTCCAGTTCTGCTCCTCAGCTGTAACTTATTTTACCTGTGTAAGATAAAGGCACTCCCTGTGCCTTCTCTCCAATAGTAATTCTAAGTGAATTACTTCCATGGGAAAAAAGTCTTCCCAGCTTACAAGCAGTGACATACCTGGATTTGTCAGTGAAATACAGCCTTAAATTAGTATTGCTCTGTGTGTGACACACATCAGATGTGACATCTGTGTTTGGTGACAGACTTGTTCTTAATTGTCACACTGTTACTGCTTTCTGGAAGCCAAAATGTTATCTTATAAGGCCTCCCTAAACTGTGTTTTATCAGTGTTTTACAAAGCTCCAGAGACTGAGGAGAGTCAGGCAAGGAGGGAACAAGTCAGCGTGATGTTTTATTGTCCCCAAGGGGAGTGGTTGGCCTACTAACCTCCTGATAGCTATGGTATGCACTGGTGTTTTTTGTGAGGTAGTTGAAGTCACTGTCACGGGGTTGGGGGGAACCCCTCAAAAATGAACAGTGAAAATCTTCCCTCCAAAAGGTGAATAGCTTTCTGCTGGGTTAGAGAGTTGAATCAGCTCAGCAAAGGATCCAAGGCTCCTTGCTCACAACAGTCAGCAGGATTTGCATGGGGCAAAAGGCAGATTTTCCTTCGGTGTCAACGTGCGTGTTTTGGCTCACCACGTGTTGAATGCATGTAAACAGAGTTTTGGCAAATAATGACAAATAAACCTTTTATTTCTAGACCCAGTGCTGGCCACTTTGACCTGTCACTGTCTGTACAAGCGGAAGTGGTGCGTGACCGTATAGTGAAGTGCTGTAAGGAAATGAACTGGCTGAAAAGGGTCCTGGGAGCAAAAATCCCAGGGGTGGTTGTTATTCAGCCAAGCTGGTTCCCCAGTCTGGGAGCTAACCATAATCTGGGTGGTAATCAGCCGTCCACTTTACAGGGGAGAACACAAAGATTACATGCCTGGAGTGCTTCACAGAAAGCTGATTCTAGGGTGAACAGAATTAAAAAAAAGGATCCTTGCGCACAAGAGCTACACATTTGTTTCAGTGGTATCTATCTAACAAAATTATATCTCCTTACAAACCCTGCTGCACTTCACTGATGTGTCATCATCCCTACCTCTGATGAAGCTGTTAGCGTAGTATAATGGGACTAATTTAAAAAAGTTCAGTCTAAACATAACTGAGGACTGCCTTTTCCTTTGCTTGTTTTGGAAAGGTGCAAGAATATGAGCATTTGCATGGTCTTGGGTGGGCTCCGAAATTAACTCCTTACTGAGACAGTAGGTGCTGCTCTGCAAGTGGCTTTGCAAGAGCAACGTCCTAATTACGTGCCTTTAGAAAGCGGAGAGCTGTACTCGAAGACTTATTTTTCAGAGCATTAATTCATACATTATCATTATCTCACTATAAAATTTGGCCATTTTGTTTTACAGCAGAGTACTTCAGCTTAGCGCTATATACTTCTATGCATGATTGAACACATCCTGTTTACTTCGCAGTGAAACTGCTTCTGGCTGTTTCTACAGGGCGGGTAGATAATATGTATTCATTTGTTGCAACCATAAACTTAGGGGTTTTTAAGGGAAGATATTCTGCGGAACAATTCAAGCAGCTTCTAGCAATTATGTGAGTTAATATTGTGAACAGAATGAGCGTGATATGTATGTACAGCTTGATGTACGGCACTTTGTCTAGGGGATCTAAATTAACTGAAGTTTGCAGCTGTCTGGGAAAAAATTGTTTTTTCAGAAAGTTGGTTTTGAAGGGTTTTTGGGGAATTCATTATTTATTTCAATGCAGGAACTAGTAATAACACAAACAGAAGCAGTGTGGATTAATTCTATTTAGCTTTTTTCTTTTTAGAAACAACCACGTATTTCCTCATATTCTTTTCGTGTTATTTTGTTATTTTCTTCACTGGGTCTAGTGGGCAAAAAGTTGCTTTCTAAGGTGCTGCCACCTTATCCAAAGCCTAATTAAAAATAATCATAGCAATAATAAATAGCATTGGGGTGGGATTTAGGCACAGACTGAACCTATGATTTAATGATGTGGTCAGTTCTCTGACTGAGAGCATCATTCCTCCCAGGCACTCTAATACACCTGTCTGCAGTGCAGCATAGCGAGATGCACCAGGAAAATAATACAGCTTAATAGAAAACCCACAGAACAAAGGGGGAAGAAAGAAGAATGGGAGAATAACTTAAATGCGGATCAATTCACCAAGTTGGGCTTTAGCACATTTCCAAACCAGTTGTGTTGGTCCACCTGGAAGATCACCCTGCTAAGCATGGAGCTGGGAATAGGTGGATGTAGGGAAAAAGAGACTCTCTTCGCTGCAATTGCTGTGGAAGCACCCGAATTGTAGAAGGATGTCAGCAGAGTCTGGTTTTTCTTCCCACAGCACACTGCAAGTTTGGAAGTCATAGTGGAATCCGATGCCATAAGTCAAACATAAATATCACCTTTCAGTTAGTTTGCCTGGCTTTTGTCCACTGAGGACATTTTTTCTGACAACTCTTTCTGAAAGATGATACACAGAATACTTGACTGCATAGCCTGTGTGTATATGTGTTTTTGTGCACAAATATAAGTCCTTTGTTCCTGGAAAAACATGTTATAATTTCAATGGTGTTTTTTCTCCTATTTAAAAACTTAGGAAATTTGGTAAAAGCTTCCTGGAAACTATTACTTTGGTTATTGTAATGACTGTTAAAATGACAATGTAAATTCCATGTTGGTTAAGACACTATTAAAATATCTAGATAATATTCCAATTGAGGTAGAAAAACAGGAGACGTCACTGTAATTAAGATCAACATGAAAATCCTGTTATCTTCAAAACTGCCAGGATCTCAGTAAGTTTAAATATAAAGAAGCTTGACTTTAAAAATCTTCTTTCCTTCAGGTATTTAAATGTGTAGAATATTAAAGCATCAAACAGTCAAGAAGATGTCAGCTGGAGGATTTTGAAGTAGCCACTTGCAGAAAGATGTGGGTGAAATGCTGAGAGTTCACAAACATCTCCCCATAGCACATCATGAATGTACTGGAAGACATAAGCTGGTATTGAATAGACGGTGACCTCCTGGAGAGCCCTCCAGCCCAGGAGTTCACTGAAAGAAGGTGAAGAAGATCGGAAAAATTTAAGTGACCTTCTCAGAGTTGCCTTCACTGAAAGAAATACCATTTGTCAGAAATATCACGTCTCATAAACCTACAGCTTTGCTGTCTGAGTGCTTAGTACATATGAACATTGTAATCCTCAAAGGGTAAAGGATTTTACAAACCTGAAATAATTCAATATCTACACATCCCATAACAAAACA
The DNA here is from genome assembly GCA_013398855.1 of Mohoua ochrocephala. Taxonomy (NCBI): domain Eukaryota; kingdom Metazoa; phylum Chordata; class Aves; order Passeriformes; family Acanthizidae; genus Mohoua; species Mohoua ochrocephala. The sequence goes on along the minus strand of VZTA01021310.1, from coordinate 21,697 downwards.
CTAGTATTTCCACTGTTAGGACCTGGGGAAAAAAAAAAAAAAGAACAGAGAAGTTAAATTACTTTAGTGTCCTGCAAGTTGATTTTACGATGTGTAGATCAGATGGGAAATTGGATGGCCATGAAAAGTAGAAATTCTGATAGCAATACAGCTGTATCATGTTGAAATAAAATAAGAAAATCCATTATATTTAGGCTTTCCAGTCGACTTTCAAACAGACAAACAGTTAAAATGGTAACTCGTTTCCCTTTCCTGGTGTATGTTTGCAGTTTGATGTTCCACTTTAGCTGGTATAATTGCAGGCTGCCAATGCAAAAAACAGTCCTGCTCTGCCTCTTCCTACCTCTTCCATCAGACCCAGCAGGTGCTTTTGTGGCATCAAAGCCAGAGATTGAGCAGTCACAGGCAAGCAAGGTGATCAAACAAAAAACACCTAGCATGCCCTCACACAAAAAAACCCTAGTATTTTTCCATTGCATCAGATTACTGAACGACTCACTGAACCTGTGTCTAGACAATCCCTGAGCATGATGGAAGGCAGGAGCAGAAGGAGGGGAACAGCAGCATCTCTTTCACTACAGTAACAGCAGTGGCCTTGAACTGCCCTCCATAATAGGACTAATTAATTAATGATCTAACCCATTTCTCCCAGTCTTCTAGCAGGTTTTCTTATTCTGAGATGCAAGTCAGCAGTTTGCTAAAATCACTTATTTGCACAAGGTTCTGCCTATTCCAGGCAAAAAGATCACCCATCCGCTGCACCCTCGAGGTGAGGTTTATGTCTCAACTGTTGAGGGGTGCTCTGCGGTCCATTGCAAAACCAACTCAGTTTCGTGCCGTGGAGTTTGAGCGCTGCCTCAGTCATGGCCACGCAAAGCGTGGTCGTAGGACACACATTCTCTGTGCATGCACCTGTGTGACTTGGGGAGCCTGAGTCACCCAGAAGGCTGTCACTGGTGCTTGCCTTGCCTGGCTGAGCACCCGCAGAAGTTGGTGACAAGGACGTGTTCAGTGCAGCAAGGTCTGTGGAGCGTGTGTACTTGGCAGGTAACAGGGTATTTCCAATGCACCACAGGCTGTTACTGCCCAGTAGGATCTGGGGAACAGAAGACAATCATCAACTGTGCTTTTTTAACTGCTAAAGTGAGAGAAACAAAGTTCCCACTCAAAAACTAGCTATTTTCTGTTTAGTGGTATGTATTGCTGCCTGTAGGCCATGAGAAACTTAGCAGGGCTGGATCAGGTACGCTCCTATTTGAGGGAGGGTGAAAAAACAAAGGGTATTTGCAATCAGAAAGGCTTAGCAGTCATCCTTTCTATTACTGCTATCTATAACTCGGCTGAAGTCCTGCCTAGTTTTGAAATAGGTCTGCAGGGGGTGAGTACACATGTGCAACTGCCTGGTGTGACTTTGAGATGTGACTTCAAAGTTAAACACCAGTTAAACTCTGTGTGTACCAAAGAACCCTGTGCATATGACAAGTATTCAGTATTGCTTTTCCACCCTGAGTTTTGAAAACAAACACTGGATGCTTTTTCTTTTTTTTTCTTTTTTTTTCCTTTTATTTGTTCCCTTGTTACTCCAAGATGCCTGAGGATTATACAATTGATGCATTTTAAAGTGTGTCAAGAGCTTGTCAGTTTGCAGCACTTTTTTCTGAAATGCTGACAACCCAAAACCTTCCAATTTTTAATCAGACCTGAAGTCTGGCAGGAAAAAAAATGTAATGTCTTCTCCCATAAAACTTTCTGTTATTGCCTTCCTGCTTGTCACTAACTTCATTTTCTAATTGTTTTTTACTCCTTTGATACCAGGCCACAAAAAAACCAGAGTCTGTCTTGAACTCTTTCACCATGTTTTAGATATGAAATTAAAAAGCTTTTTATCTGAGGCTGTTCCTTAGCTCTTTTGAGACACAGATGCAATCAGACTTCAATCCAAATTGCAAGTTTTGCAAGCGCACTTTGCCTGTCTCCGTTTACAGAGGATAAAGGAGTCTATTATCAGCTCTGCCATTCGCTCCTTGCATCCAGGCAATTACGAAATGCAGGACACACCATTGCTGGCTGTTACTGCACTGGAGGGGGTGACACCAGAGACAAGGGCATGTGTAACCTGAAGCCAAATGACTGCAGGCAGAGCAGCAGATGGGCACATACTGGCCAGGTCAAAATTCAGTTTGGAAATCAGAAGTCAGTTTCTAGCTTGGAAGCTGTTGGATTATCCTAAAGAAGGGGGGAAAACTTTGAGTGCCCTATTTTTTTGGAGGATTACAGGGAGCCGCAGTCCAGTCTGAGCTCAGTGACCATGAGGCACATCTTCAGGCTTTCAATTCTGCAAGTAGATATAACATATGAAGAGCAAGTAGCCTAATTTAGACTCCTGTTTTGAATTACCCTTTGAAAGAGCCTCTTTCTTTCTTTCTGTTCCCACTGTTTCCCAAACTGGGAACCTAAAGAATCACACTAACTTATGCCGCTGGGTTTAAAATTGCCTATTTTCTAAATGCTGCTAAACTAAAAAAATAAGAGTAGGCTGTTCATTTCTGTTATTCAATAGCTGATTTTTTTTTCTTTAAAGAGAAAAAATTTTCTCTTCAGGGAAAATCTTAACTGAGTTAGTGTTGGTTTTAATAGAATAAATTGAGTGTCAAAAGCTGCTGCTTCTGTTTTTAATCTGTAAAGGCACTCAGTTAGTTGTCTTGAGTCTATCTCATCTTTAAACATGAGACTTTTAACTTCAGATACATTTGAGAAACTTGCAGGAAGCCATTCAGTGAATATTCATTCATTTTTCTTACACAAAAAGGAAATGGTCCCATAATTTCTAAATGTATTTTCTAAAATGTCAACAAAAATGTTATGTCCAAGATGTTTAAAAGGAATTTCCACCTATTCTGAGATGCCTTAATACATGCCAATGCTCTGAACATGTACCACAGAAGTCTTTGGAACATCAGCACCCACAAGATTTTTGACAACCACAGTACACACGGTTTTGGACAATATCCGTATGAATAAGGGTGCTTTAACTTCTATAAATGCAAAATTACAAGGATGAGTTGATTTGTAATACTCTGAATTAGCACACCTGTGTTGTACGCCTTGAGGTAACAGGAGTCAAAGGTGATTTGCTCTGAAGTCATAAACACAAAATACAGCACATAAGCACAGAAAGCCTGTCTGTTAAAATCAACAGGGTCGATTAGTCAGGGCAGGAGGAGGCAGGGATGGGGCAGAGGAGGCTCCAGGTCTCCAAATTCGAGCCTGTTCTCTAAATCATGTCAGGTGCGAGCCAGTTCAGGAGGTGGAAGTGATACCATGTCAAAAGCAGGAGAAGTGCTGCAAACCCTCACTTATCTGTAGTGCAGCAGAGATGTGTTAATCACCACAAAGCAAATGTACCACCCTCACTGAGATAGACCTCTGCCTTTTTTTCATTCACCCTTTTAGAAACAAATGCAAAAATTATGGATTTTATGTATAATTTTTTTGCCAGCAGTTGGCGTTACATGTCACAGCATCATTTTGAGCCTTAAAAATGATAAAACTACCATCTCTATTTCTTTTCCCTCTTCAGCCTTGTGTATTTTGTATTCTTTTTTGTTTGCATGGTTGGTTTGGTTTGTGGATTTTTTTTCATCTTGCTGTTCTAGTTTTCCACTTCTCATTCTGCTTTGATTCTCCTAGTAGTGTTCCCTCTTGCAAGCAATTTTTGCTTTATTGGAAGTAATATCAGACCTATTACAGAGCTGCAGGGCTTGCATTAACTTTAGGATTGCTTCACACCACTTTGGGTAAGAAGCTGAGGGATAGTTTCCCACTATGTCTTTGTTTGTACTCCCCATCTATTATCTCTAGTTACTGTCTTTGTCAGGAAAATCCACAGAAGCCAGAGGTTTATGTCCAAAGAGGAGCCCTGCAGCTTTATTCGACTAAAGGGAGAGAGTAGTCCACGGGGGTACACCCCCGCAGGGTTTTCTCTCCCGAGGTTTCAGAGGGCTCAGCCTCCTTTTATCCTAAACTCCCGGCCGCATGTTGCCCTCTTCCTCTCCCCATGGCTGAGGTACGAGGAAGGTACAGCCTTCCCGAACTGCCTACCACATATCCCCCCTTGAACCTACTGTTTTACCCCAAAGTTCAGAAGTTCAGGCTTGTGCAGACCCTTGTTTGTTTCAGAAGCCAAGCTGTCTGGGCTCTGCTGCCCAAAGTCAGTAGACATTAAACCCATTTCAAAGACGTTAACACCCGTACCTTCACCCATCAAATTGTTGTAAAGACATTAGCTTTCCTCTCATCTTGTCTATCACATGAATAACCACAGGGGTACAGAGGACAAAGGTTAGGAGTTGTCACTTTATTTTGTTTCTGTACAGGACCTTCCCCAATAGAGTCTAACAACTCCTAGGTACTGTTGCACTATAAACAATGCACTATTTAATGCATTTTTAAAATTGGATGACATGTAAGTTTGAAAATTACAAAACAGGAAAAGGAGGTTTCTCTAAGAGTGAAAATCCATAATTTTTCCAGCTTTTAGCCCTGCAGACCTGATTGTTTTCATAGTGATAACGTTCTCGTGTTGATCCACATTCAATAGAGATGCCTTCACAAGGCATCCCACACTGGAAACCCCCAGTGGCCTCTGGAGAGATGTGCAGTGAAGATCTCATAGAGAATTTACATTTATTTACACTTGCCCTATTTTCTAAAAGAGCAGTGTTGAGATGGGAGAAGAGGAATGAGGCCTGAAGCACTGAGCCACACCCTGGTACATTTTCTTTACATCTGACTTCCATTTTACATGAGCATAAAGAGATTCATGAAGCTGCAATCTGGAGCAGAGTCTGGCCCATCTGTTTAAGAGACAGTATATATCCATCTTTTCACTCTGCCTCACAGTACACGAACACTTGCATGAGAAGTTAAAAATGCAGAATACATTAACGCAGTCCTGAAATACTTCCCATTACAGAAACCTCTGAAAGGCACTGACAGGGACATCTTTCAGGCTTGCATCAAATATCTCTTGATTCATAGTTACCCGAAATGATGATGATTTCAGTATGGTGATTCCAAGGCCATGACTGATTTTAGTACACATGAGTATGGTGGTTCTCTTTCTGAACACTGACAGTGTTTAACAAAGCATAGGGATTTTTGTTCTGATGAAACCAAGTCTTGCTTAAATGATGCAGACCTCATTTCTGGCTTTACAATGTGTACATTAAAATGCCCCTCTGATTTCCTGGTCACCAAAGCAGTAAGGAATCAGACATTCTCTCCAGGTAGTCCACAATTTTGCTGAAAAGCTCTGCTCACAGAACATGAAAACAACTTTCTTTTGTGTGCTGAATGCCTCTTGAAAGGGCACTTTCAGATTTTCATGTTATTAGGAATAATTTGGAATTAATGTAACACTCCTCAGTTCAAGAGAGAAAACCTCTTGTCTCCTCGGATCTGCACAGTAGTCTTTAGCACCTGCTCAAGGTGGTATCCACCTCTTCAAGGAGGTACCAACAAAGTAGTGCTTCACAAAATAGCACCAATACTCATTGTGCCACAGCTCTGGGACTTGAAGCCTGAAGTGTCACCATCTTGAGCTCCTGCTCTACAGCAGCCACAAGCCAGCACATGGGACACGCACAGAGGACACAGGGGCTGGCTCAGGCACAGGACTTGCAATCACCCTGCTCAGCTCTGCAGCAGCTGAAGGATGCCCTTTTGCCTCTGCTCCTGCGATCTTACTGCAGATATCTAATCTTGCCTTTAAACGAGGTGTCTGCCATTTATCAGCGCAGCGCAAATACAGCAATGGGCCAATCTTTTCTAGACGGGGTAGAAAAGCTGAATGTCCTCAGGAGATGGACAGGCTACCTGATGGTCTTAGTCAAGGCAATGGCTAGTTCACATCTAAACAGTGTAATTTCTCACTTAAATTAATGTCATGCCTCATAGGGTAAATTTCAGAAATGGCTATTTGAAGCTTTATTTGGATTTTCCTCACTGGGTTTTGCACTGCTTTGATGCCACGTTTTTTGGATAAGATAATTTTAAAGAACAGTCAAGCTCTGCTCAGGAATTATGTGCATACGAGGAAGCACTTGCTTGCTAGACATATTTATGTTCATCACCTCGGAGCAATACTTACATTCTCATCTGCATAAGGATGCATCTGTGCCTCTTGCAGTTCTGGCCTGAAGTCCTTGCTATGTGTGGGAGCAGTGAGTTTCTACAGCAAGGAAGCAAGGAGAGAGGTTGTGTTGTCTCCTGCTAACTTCTGCTGAAGTCACTGGTTCTAAGGGTTGTGACCACTTGGACTAAGTTGGCTTCTCCTTGTTCTCTCTTCCTTCTCAAATATATCTGACAAAATAAATCTTAGCAGAGATTTCTCTGCTTTCTGTTTCAACACTATGGTCTCCTCAACATTCTTCAGGTAGAGAAGAAAATCTGACAATAGGTTCCTGCAGGAGCAGGAGACCATGTCCATGCACAGGGAAGCTTGTCTTTCTGAGCCACAGCATGGGACAGGGAGATTGCAGGCTTTGGTGAACAGCACTCGGGGACTTCTCTTCCATTCCCTTGGAAAAAAATATATCCAAAATGTGTAGGATCATGGTGTGATCAAGGTGGGAAAGGCTTTGGGCATCTCCACTCCCAACAACCTGGCCAAAGCAAGATCATCTCTGAATGAGGTCAAGTTGCTCAGGGCTTTACGTAGTTAGGTCTTGAAAACTTCCAAGGACAGGGTGTACAGAAATTCTGGGACCGTGTCCCTCTGCCTGACTGTCCTCGTGGTGAAAAACACTGTTCCTTATATCCAGTCTGAACATCTGTTGTCTGTCATTCTCCCACCATGCACCCCTATGGGGACCTTAGCTCTATTTTCATGAGCTAGAAGGAAGCTCATCATTTTCATCACAAGAAAAGCCTTGCCCATCATCTTTCTGCAGCGCTGTAAGAGGCAATGAAACCATTCTACTCAGCCCCCAGCAAAGGCACGGGTCATATGATTCCTGCCTGATTTAGAACTGCAGTGATCTCTTTACCCCTATCCGTGGTACAGAGACAGATTGAATGCAGAAAGAGACTGTAAGAGGGCTTGTGAGTTTTAAGCAGTTTTAAGCAGAAATGGCCTGAGGATATGGAAAAGCAATCAATTCTTTCAGTGTTGTCATCCTGTGGACAGGAGAGTGCTTTCTCCAGTGCTGGGAACGGAAACAGCAGATGCCTGAACTTCCTGCACTGCTCTCAAGCCGTTCCTCCAGCAAGGTGTCCAGCTGGCTCCTGAAGCACGGCTCTGTGGAGGTTTTCTGGTGTATCCTGTCAGCCTAGTGGGATTACTCTGTGTGTGATGCCTTGCTTTTTGGTTGGTCTGAGGCCTTGGGATGGAGGGACACTGTAAGTTCCATACTGCAAGGATTTTTCCCTGTGACAGTGAGTGCAGCTTCATGCGGATGAGAACAGAAGGGTTAAACCCCCATATGATACATTTGTAAAGAAAAGAAAGAAACCCCAGCTGTGAGGTTTGTACTGAGATTAGCAGTGTTGATGCAGCAGTTTTGCAAACACTCAGCTTGGGCAATATTTCTGCTACAAGGTTGTCCTCCCCTATTCACAGGAGAGACAAAGTGCAGTCCCAGCTTAGGGATCTCTAAAGGCTCTTTTATAGCAGAAGGCAGTGACTCTGGCTGTGTACTTCATTTTTACAAAAATAAATGACACTTCTGTCCAATGAAATGCCACATCAAGTGATCTTATTGCTTCTTTGTTTCAGTAAGGCAAAAGGAACCATCCTTCTCTCTCAGTGTGAAGTCCATTGCTCTTCGTGCTCATTCTTGCTTTGCTACTTGTTTCTCTACCTCCAGAGTTTCTCCACCTCCCTCACTTAGATCCTCTTCTCTTCGGGGCCACACCTTCTTGCCTATGGAAGAACTGCTGAATACAGACTGCAAAGAGCCTTCATTGCTGAGTGTGCAATGAGAGCAAGTCCTACTGCAAACTGGAGGTTAGCATAGGTACCCAAAAATATGGTTTGTGCGTGTATGTGATGTATTAGAGTGTTTAAGGAGTCGGGATTACTTTTACAATCCTATGATTGCTCCTTACCTAGTTGGAAGTATTTGTTAATCATTGGCATTAAAAGCTAAAGTCCGTGAAACCCAGCATGTGCCTTCATTTAAGGAAGATCATAAGGAAATTTTTTAGCCAATTGGACACATACTTATTGAGCAAGATCTTGTCTAGAAAAACATGCTTATTGCAACCTAAGGACTTTCTCATTACTAATTTTGCAATATATTTATTTTTGTTCTCCAGGATGACATTCACTTCAGTGTTTCCACTACACTTATTTTGCAGTCGCTGGCTTTGTCCTGAGTTTTGTTTTTAAGGAAGATTGAAAAAAACAAAATCAGAAGACACGTTATCAACACTAGATCAACTTCTTCTTTATCAGTCATGTATAATTTTGCTGGCTGTTAGCCTACAGTTGAGGTTCTGGGATGGTGATTGGGTTGCATCTTCTGCCTAAGCTGCCCATGCAGAGAGCTCACTACATCTGTCCAGGATAGAGTCACCAGAGTCAAAGTCTGACTGGTTTCATGATGCACAAAATGAAGAAAAACAGGAAATTCCCTAAAGGCAGAACAAGAAAGACCGGTATTTTGTTTTTAGACATAGCCCTCAAAGAAGTTTGAAGATTGATTATTAATATCTTGTCAGAATCTGCGTGCTGCAGGCAAACTGGTATGCCCAGATATCTCATTACCTAAAGAGACATTTGGGACAAATAACAAGCAGGAGAAGAAAGGAAAAAGGTATAACTTAGGGATCTGACAAATGTCACTATGTTACTGTTGCTGTCTCAGCTGAGCTGGCAGGACAGACATGTATGAGACACATGTACTACATACACACAGCACAGACTTGCTAGGCCACAGCCTGGCACAGGAGCTCAGGCTGAGGCTGTAGGGGCAGGGGTGAGTTACCCAGGGCAGAAGGTTTGCCACAAGCATCAAGGAACGGGACTGTAGTGCTCAGATAATCCAACTGCATATTAAAACTTGCAGCTCATCAGCCTTCGGGAATAGCTTTAGGCTTTCAGACAGATTTGAACCCAAGCATGTTTCCATGGATTTAATGTTCAATATAATGGTCCTTCTCAAGAAGGGAGTGCATATGAGAGATTTGCTTTCCTAAAGCAGTCACAAAAATGCTATGCATTTTTTTCTCCCTAAAATGTTGTGTAGCACTAAAATGCTGAAGTGGTACTGAATGATGCTTGATATCTGAACTCCTGAGTTTTCCAGGCACAATGCTGAGCAGCCCTTGAGAAGCACACTGATCTTTATGTGAGCAGAGAATTCCCCATGGCCCCAGCTGAAGAGATATTCTCCCTACCTGACCTGGGCTGAGCTCTCCTGTTGCTCCCTCCTTTGCAAGGAAAGCCTGGCACAAGTAACACAAAAGCAGAGCACAGCGCCAAGCTCTGCTCCAATGTCTTGGGCAAAGCAGAGTGCATGGGGTTTAAAACACCATCCCCTGGTCACAGAGAGAGCTGCTGCTGAAAGGGAAACAATTCATCCAGTGGCACCCACTTTTGTGCTCTTGGCTTGCAAGAAGCAGCTGTAGTTACCCAGCTGCCAGAGTGGACAAAGTCTATTAGCTTAACATGAAGTTAACATTTGCAGTGTGTGTGGGTGGAAGCACAGAGGCTTGGAATCACTCAGAGTAAAAAAATCTCACTATAAGGAGTAAGGCTGAAGCTTTTTCTTTTCTCTTTTTTGCATGCAGAAAAAAAAAAAATTCTGAAACAATCTTAAAAACTTCTGAACTGATTTCATGCAATCTTGCCAAAAGGCTTTCAGACTGAATTTTGGCAGGGTGTTTGAGAGAATATGAACTTAGAAATGAAGCACTCAAAGAAGAATTTGGGCTATTTACATTAGAAAAGCTGAACTCTTTTCAGTAGTACATGAAAGCAGCCATAATTAACCTCTTCACTAAATTGTTGTTTTTCTTTCTAGTGATTCCTCTTTTTCTGGTATGAAGGTTAACAGTGGATAATTCTTTTGGTAGCATGTTTTTAAATTTATTTTATAGTTAAAAATAGTGCTTGTAAAGTAAAACTCCCTTGGTCTGGATGTTCTCATGCTTTTTGCTTTCACCAGTACACAAAGAATATGAAACATCGATCCACTGAGATTTTAAATTCCTACTTCACAATAGCAGAAGCAAAAGACAACATGGGTATTGGTGAAAACAATTAAGTGTGACGTTTCTTGTTGCTGCCCTGCTAATTAACTGCCATCTCAGAGGGCTGCGTGGTTTACGGTTCATGTGCCTTGCTGGGAAGGTCTCAGTGCCTGGTTTGCTACTGGATCTTTTCCTCATGGAGCTGGAACCAGATCACAGTTATGGGCTGTGCTGATTTCTAACGTGATCCCAGGGTACACCTGTTAAAGATTGTTTTCAGTTAAAATGTATTTTGTAGAATCACAAAATGGCCTGGACTGGAAGGGACCTTCAAGATCATCTAGTTCTAACTCCCCTGCCATGGACAGGGACATGTTTCACTGAAGCAGGTTTCTCAGACTACTATGCAATCTAGCCTTGAACACTTCCAGGGATGGAGTATCCACAAATTCTCTGGGCAGCTTGTGCCAGTGCCTCTCCACCCTCACAGTAAAGAATTTTTTCCTAATATCTGGTCTAAACCTACTCTCTTTCAGTTTGAACCATTCTCTCTTGTCCTCTCACTACATGCTCTTGTAAAAAGTTCTTCTCCATCTTTCCTGTGGGATCTCTTCAGGTACTGGAAGGCTGCAATTAGGTCACCCCTTAACCTTCTCTTTCCCAGGTTGAACAGCCCCAGTTCTAGCAGCTTCTCCTTATGGGAAAGGTTCTCTATCCCTCTTGGTGGCCTTCCTCTGCACTTGCTCCAGTAGGTTGATGTCCTTTCTGTGCTGGGGACATCACTGGTTTTATTTCAAAAAATCAAAATGAACATAGGTTTTCCTGAAGAATGAGCTGCCAGCCAAGACTTTAATGACAAAAATGATTTCGTTTTAAGATAAAATGTGCAATGGTGTAGCACAGAGAATCATTTTTGAAAAACAATTTCAAGTAACACCTCAGGGGATTTCATCCTCCTTCGGAGTGCTCAGGCAATTCACATTCATAATAATGAGAGCTACACACACACCTGCCACGTGTTTAGCAGAGCACAGCTTCCATGGCAATTCCACGTATAGTGAAGTCACCCTAATTTGGGTGGGTGGAGGGAGTGGGTAGTGGGAGAAGGATGTCTGTCTAAGCCACAAACTCCTCATGTGGCCTTGAGCAACTCATATATAATCATGCAAGTTCAACATCGGTGGAGCTGGGCAGTGCTTTAACATTTTGATTCATCAAGGAAGAAACTAGAGATGTTCTTATAGGTGGTCCCAAACTGGGAAAAAAGACAGGGGAATGTGATCTCTGCCTGTTACTTGAGAGCCAAATCTTCCACAAGGACTTGTATTTATCAAAAGCATAGTGATCCAGCTGGAGCTCAAGCCATTACCTCTGCCTCGAAGAGACAATACCAAGCATTTAATGTGAGAGCTGAATGGCCAAGCTGCAGGCATTTGTGGCATCTCCATTAGCCAGCTCTGCTCAATACTGTTCCTGGATTTTCCTGACCTGTTACCTATTTGTTTTTCAAGCATTTGTCTGTCTTCTGACTGTGATAGCATAAAAGATAATGAAATTTATTCACTCACCAGTGCTTCATGCGTATACACAAGCCTAGCTGCAAATAAAGTGTTTCTCGGAACCTGATGACTGCCTTTGTGCACACTGGTGATTGTTGCTGTATAATAATAGAAACCAGAGAAAGGAACAAAGGGGTACACTTGAAATAAAGGAAATAAAGAGCAAAGGTTTATTAAAGTAAAATTTGCAAAATGAGGGTTTAGTAACGACCTGGGAAAACAGGAAAGGCAATTGAAACCAGAACGCAAATGTAATAAATATGATAGTGTTCCTTTTTCAGAGGGCTTTGAAGATTTTGTCCAAAAAACAACAACAAAAAAGATTCATGCATCCTACAAACCCTGCATTTACAATTAGTAGATCTAATTACGTGAAATATTGCTGCTCAATTTAAATGACTTCAAAATAGGCAAAGGCAGTAAGCTAACTGGCAGCCAGGTTTCAGAGAAGATCTCTGAGCTGAGGCATTCAAACCACAGCTTAATGCCTTGTGACTGACTTTTGGAGGATGATTAACTCTTGTCTCATGGTTCTGGGGACAGCAGCCAGCAGCCACTTCCTCTGGAACAGTGCTGATGTGCAGTGCACTGCTTCGAGCAGAAAGTGCTTACTACATGCTTTCACAGAAATGTTGCAAGGCTTTCTACTGCTTCTTGCACTGGTTTTGCTCACACATGCAGATGGAACAGCTTCTTTCTCATGCTTATTACAAGACACGAAACTTGTGTAGCACTGCTGGAATGTGGTTGCTTGCCTGCTCTAGGGAATTTGCTGCCTTTAATTTTGATGAACATCCATTTGCTAAAGGGAAGATGATATCTATACTTTTTTTTCTTTTTTTTTCCCAGTGCATTACTAACAACATGATTGATGCCAGGTTGTAGGAAGTTATAAGTTTGTGTGCTTAAATAAGGTATGTAGGTTTGTTGAATAAAGCTTAAAGGTTAAAAATTCACTGCAGTACAGGACAAATAAAAGAACTTAAGAAAAATGAAGGAATAACCAACCTGCAGGAACTAAGAGCCATGACCCAAGAAGAAAGAACAGGAGAATACTGTAAATAAAATTACAAAACCAAAGAACAACTTTACTTGAACTTTGTGTTCATTTGCTCAGTGAAGCACTCACTAATAGGCTGCCATTGCCCCTTAATTCACATAAGCTCCTTCCACTTAGAGCATGCACAGTAAAATCAGTGTTCACTGTATCTTTATATTTGAACTGAGACCAGAGAATGAAAAGCCAATGACTGTAGATTTAAGTTGTTACATACACAGGAGTTGACATTTTTTTTTATTGTCAAAGTGTATAAAAATGAGCACTTGGCATGCTGAAGGTGTGCAAACTTTGTTGATTCATCACCTAGCACCCATCTCTGCCCAGATATTAAATGAGAGCAAATATCTCAGCTCTGTGTGTGGGATGGCTTCTTGCACAGTGGGAGAAAGAACCCATATTTGGGAATACAGGTTGGTAAAGAGCATTCCTATCCTTTTTGAAGAAACCATCAGATGGGAACTCAGATCTTAGAATTCAGAGATCTTTGTTGACTCTGGTCAACATGTCACCACCTTGAGTGCACAAATGAAATTGTACTGCTAAATCATTCACCTGTTGCTAACTCATCTTCTCTCTGTTTGGATTTGGCTTTCTCTGTTGCAGATATTTCATGGGGACAGCTAGTTGGAATGGTCCAAAAGAAACCCAGGAGGAGAGAGAGCTAACCAGCAGTGCACACCATATTGGTCCAGTGCTTCAGCTTGCTTTTTCACACTCCTTGTTTAGCTTCACGGATCTACTCTTAGGAGTTTAAAGATGGGTGGGACGGATGCAGGGTTCATTACCCTTTGGGGCTGTGTCTTTTTCTATGGTGTTTTCAAATTGTTCCATCAAGGAGATTTTTGCTTATCATTGAACTCCAGAAATGGTCCTAATAAATATAGGATGTTTCCCCCCCATCAGAGCTATTCCAAGGGCTGATCCTGGGGGGATTTCTAGGGCATATCTTTCTAATGTCCTAAGTACAGTACTAGTTACTTAAGATAAGGAAGTAGGAGGCCAAAGGCTCTTTAGCATGAAGAAGAGGTGTTACAGCAATTGTGTTGCCAAACCATGAACTGCATAGGTCACACCTGAAGATCTGATTTTCTTAGTTATTGAGCCTACTACCACTGGATGAGGCAGCAAAACATTTCACTCGATTATACTTCTGCTAAATCAGCCTGAAAGCTCATTTGGAGGATTTAAAAAAAAAATTTAAATAATTTAGTCTGTGAAAGACATGCAGTTTATGATATTAGTGATGCAGTGGAAAGAAACCACTCAGAACATGCTGATACAAAATTTCTTTACCAATATTTTACGACAAAATAGAGTTGATAGGGTTTCCTTACTTTGAAGTCTGGGGCTGTGCTGGTTATCTGATAGTAGGAGTCTTAAAGCTGTCTTCACATGACCTGCAACCGCAATTCAGAGGGAGGAGGAACAGAGAAGTGACACACAGTGAAAGAACAAGAGAAGTCCTAATCAGTGGTTTTAAGGTCAAATTTTAAGTGATCTTATTGTTCACTCATGTTTCTTTTTTTACCAGTTTCCATCGTGGTTTTGTCAGTTCTAAATCTTGCTCCTAAAAAGGACAAAGTGCAGATAAAATCTAATCTTCTGATGTCAGACAGCTTCATGACTTTGCATCAGACTCTGTCTCATTTCTAAAGATTAACGTGCCTTTGACTCTCCTCAGAGATCCAGTGAGCCCCCTACTTGTTGTTGGCTTTTAAAAATAGTTCTCCCCACTTGCTTCATTTATCTTAAGTCCAGTGCCTAGAAGCTGGTAATATTAAATAGATGCATTTCAAGCCTTGCACAATCAGAACTGAAAAACCCCAACCAATCCAAACCGAAGAAAGTCACCAAACATTAAACCCCGTCAATCTCAAGAAAGCACCAATAAAAAAATTATTTAAAAAGTAAACACATTTGTTCTGTGTTAACAGTGTAAAACATATCAGTAAACAAGAGTTGCAAAGTGTATTGACCTGTTTTTCTCTACACTACAGGTACAGATGATTCAGAGTCCAATTTAGCATGAAAAGACTTTGCAGTTCTTGCTGGATTTCTAGCTCACTCAGCCAGAATACTATCAATCCTATTGACGAGGTCGTCTCACCTAGTATTTGTAGCAGAGGATACCAGATGAGAGATCTGCACAAACTGTATCTTCCTGCTCATTTTAGGACTGTGAAATGGACACATCAAGGAAACAACACAGCGGTTGTGATCCACAGGATCTTCTGGATCTGTTCCTGTCTCGCCTCCAAATCTTGCCTGTCATTGCTTCAGGTTCCCAGTTGTGAGACAAGGGAATAATTACTGATTGTGATGCTCTGAAGCTGCGGCTCACAAATTATTTAATTTACAGGTAGTATGCCTGGATCCAAAAAGTGTGAAATTTTTGTCTTTTCAAATAAAAACCTTTAAAATGAGCTGGAAAGAGACCAGTATATGGGCACATATGCCTACAGGAAATACTCATCCACAAATCCTGAGTAGGAATTTTTACGTCGTGTTTTGCAAGAAGTACAGATTTACCTTCCAGCTCTGTATATTTTGTATTCGTATGTTGTGGCCCAGAGGTAAGTGTTGTTCACATTTGCCTAGTTGTCCTAAATGTAGATGTACAGACACTACCATAAAGAAAACACCTTCCCCGCAAAAACCTTTGCATTTGTCTGTGCTGAAAGGCAGGGAGAACATGAGAGTTCCTGTTGCAGGTTCTTTCTCACACAGGTATTGAGCTGGAATTGTTCTGCTTTTAGCCCTACGTCTCACCTCTGGTTTTGTGCAGTTTGAATGTGTTGGCTCATTGTCTGAGAGATCTTGCATTGCCAAAGAAAAGAAGCCCCTTTTCTAGGATGTGGAAATTGTATCATAATAATCTTTGGGACATGAATTGTGTTTCAGCAGAGTTTGCAAATGCTTTACTGGGGAGACTGGCTGACTTGAGAGTTCATTTGGAAGCTCTTCCAAATTGCTGGACTAGAAAAGAGAGAAAATTCTGTGGCTCTTGGTGCAAGAAACTTGATTGAATGTACTTTTAGACTTCATATATTTTTTGCCTTCATGTGGCCTTTTATGAGTTTCTTTTGTCACTCAGAATTACAGCTGGATAGAGTTTATCATAGAAATGGAGGAACAAACTCTACATGAAGCATTTTGAAGCGTTATAGTTACTATATTGTTATTGTAACTGATGAATTCATTTCAGTGGAGTAACTTTATTCTTGAAATGCAATTCCTCTCTCCAAATCAAGTATTTTGAGGGTTCCACTATGGAAGAAGCATGAATGCTCAAGATTTATTCCTGCAAAGCAAACGTTTTGAGAAAGATTTTGGGGAGGATCTTTCAAACCTGAAACAGTAATCAAATCGAGATCATGGAATCATTTAACTAGAAAAACTTGTTAAAAATGACCTCTATTTAATATTTGTTATGATTAAGATGACTAATCAGTCCTGAATGCACTTAGTATTGAATTCATTGCACATGAGATCACCTATATGAAAAATATGTCAATGTAAGCTCCTTTCAGAGGACTAGTCTCTTAAGGCACTGATGATAGGATGGGATCAAATGAGAGTTGTCCATTTGTCTTCAACAACCGTGAAGAATTTACAAGAGTCACCTGGATTTAGCACACTTAGATGACTTATTTATAAGTATTTAAATTCAAGTGAAATGAGTATTAGCCCTATTGCAGTCATTTAACCTGTATGTGTCAAGGATATTCAGTAGTACAGTATGCAGAAATCTGTCTCCCGAATATACTCTTTGTCAAACAAACAAAAAAAAAAAAAAAGAAGGGGGAAAATTAATCCTCAATGCTAACGTTTTCTCAATAAAAATGTCCCTGGTAATGTGGGCAGGCTAAGTCCCAACCTGAGGCTTGGCTGAACAGACCACGAGAAACTGTGGGGTGTAACAACTAGCAGTGAGAGGAGATGGCAAAAGCCATGGGCAATGCTATCAAGGATTTTAAAAAATTTGATAAAAATCAAATTTTACAGGTGTTTAAGGGGGAATTGTGTGAGAAGCAGCCAGACCCCACTGATATCTGCAGAGAGGCACTGGGGACCTCTGGGAGATGAGGTGGCAAGGTCTAGAAAACCCTTTCAAGTAGTGTCTCATATGGCTGAAATAATAGAGATAGCAGCATCAGAGATACCAAGTTTGGGTACAAAAGTAGCAGAAATGGGACTGAGAGACATAAGTAACATGCAGGGTTGTTTATTTGGGAGCTAGAAAAAGGGAGATGAAGATGGGCTGGAAAAGAACAAGCTTGGGAAAATGGGGGAGGAGTATAAAAAGGAGTTTGTTGTGTATAAGCAAGTGGCTGGTTAACGCCTTGGGCCAAGCACTTTTCCCCATGTTGCAGGCTACCCCATCTTCTTGTTAAGATCTGTTTCATTTTTATGGGTGAGCTCACTTTCAGTGCTGTATTTGAGATGTTGGAACCCACAAGGGGTCTTGTCCAATTCTAAAGGAAGTGAAGATGTGAGCCTAAACAAAAGGAAGAGGTGAGACAGCTAAGTTAAGACCTTTAAACTGCTATCGGAAGGCAGCTTTTGGTGCATGTGGAATTTATATTGCAATGGGGCAGGGGGAGCCAGAGAGCATGGATCATTCACGTTGTTTTCTGGAACTGAGTAGGCACAGACTCCATTTTGAGTCCCTAAGAAATAGTTTACTACACCCTCAGTCTACTAAAGAGTCAATATTTAATTCTACCTACTCTTCAAAGTCCAACTGCTTCTGAGAAGATCTGTTTTGTCAGGAAGGTCAGCAGTTTCTCATGCTTCATCCAATTGGGAGGCAACAAATAACTTTTGTAAGTCACTGGGATCTCAGAAGGTGACTGTTCTACAAAGCAGATGAGCTTTCAGGACACTAAGAGAACCACTGGATGCAGAACAAAGTGTTTTAAAGAAGAAAAGATCTCAGTCTGAGATGAAATGCTTTTTTACACAAGTTCAATAACCTATCTCATTACACAGTGTTCATTTAATTTATTTTCTTTTCTTCCTCGGGAATATTCAGTTTTAAGTCTGGCCTTGAGAGAACTAAAGAAAAGCACAGAGGAAAACATGAAAGACCACAGATAAACCCTATGAGGACACAGTGCTTCTATCCTAAGTCAGTTTTTTTCCACGCCAGTCTCTTACTCCTTCTTAAAGAAAAGAAGCCTATTGCTAAAGTAAATAACATTGATAGGTTTACATATAACTATTTATTCTCCACAGGTTAATATCATCAAAGGTCTCAAATATGCCTGTTTCAAAAACGCAGAAACAAACTATCATAGCATTAGTTGGAGAGACTATTCTATACAGAAGTGCTTGTTTATCACCACTGTCTCCTGAAAGGTGACACCTTACTAACTTCTATTTCAGGACTTTTAGGGTTATTCCAGCCTCGCCTTCATGGTGAGAGGTGGAACTGATTTTGCACTACACTCTGCATGCAGTGAGGTCGAACCTTTCACAGGCTCCCTGCACCCTTGCACACTTTGGAGAAAGATCAGGACCTGTGCGTTGTTACTGGCCTGGGAAGTTTATTTCTCAGTCTTGAGGAGGTGAGTTTCTTACTGTGATTGAACTCTAAGCATTGACTCTAACTTATTATTGGGTCCAACTTTTGACATAAAATACATTTCAGTGGCAGCATATTTTGTTACCATCACACAGGCCAGATTTACTTCACTGTAAAATTGGTTTCAGAGACTCGACATAAAGCCTTGTAAAGATGCTCCTAATTCATGTCAGTGATTACAGCACCAGTCTGGGACACAGGTGCTCAAAATGTTCCAACTGTCTTTGACGGATATTTTTGTGGAAGCTTATAGCTATTATGCCTTTGAGCAAAACAAACATCAACAGCTATCACTTCCATTCAACAGAATTTATAAAAGTAAGGTAATCTCACATGTGTCAAGTCCACGGACCATGTGGATGCTGACATCTTTCAGTGGGAGGAAGAAATACAAGGCACTCGCTTTCCAATGCTTCATGTTTCATCTGCAGACAAATATTTTTAAATTTTCCATTCAGATCATGCTTCTATATACATTCAATTTAAAAAAACCCCACAGAATTAGAATAAAGTGAATCCAGGTCATCTTGAGGGGTAGGTATCTTGTCAAGAGATCAGGAAATGTGTGTAAATATGAAAACCAATGACAATTTGTCACAATTTTATTAGGTCTATGACAGCTCAAGGAAATAAATCTCACTCTTTTACATGTATTCTTAAATTGCTTGATGACCTATGCAGTTTTGAAAAGTCATGGCACACAGCAAGAAGACACCAGAAGCTGTGAACCACAAAGCCGTATTTGATGAATGTGGGTGGGATTTTAGTTTTGGAGCAGGGTTTTCTAATCTAGGTAGTTTAACTGAAGCTCATCTCTTTTATGCACTGCACTATGGCAGCCCTGATACTCAATGCTTACTTAGAGTTCTCAGGAATATAAACGTGAGGGCAAAAAGACCATCTGCATATTAGTGACAAGTTCATGCTCATTCTGAGCTTTAATTTTAATGGGTCTTTGTTACCAGTTGTCCGATAGGACTAACCCAGTTCTATTTAATGTGTTGAAGTGACTGTCTTATACCATAGATATCTAAAATTAGTGAATCTTTTGTATGCTGTGCCGGGCTGCTGGAATCACAGCCACTTTGATAACATCCTGAAAAATTTACAATATACTGTGAAAAATGTGTGGACGTAACAGATGGAGAGAATGCAATGTGCCAAGGAGGTCAATGTATTACCTGTATTTCATTTAAGTCAGACAAAAAATGTTTCATATGTAGAGGTGACCTTTGGCAAAATGCTTGCCACACCTGTGGTGATTTATGTAGAATTGATAGTAACACTTCATTAGACTTCTAAGTTCATGGCAAAATATTGAGTGCTCTGCTGTATTTGTTAGCTTTAGTAACCAGACTTGCAATAAGCATTCAGCAAATGCATCTGTTCACAATCATCATTTTTCTATCACATTCTGATTTCCTAATTAGTGGATTCAAGTAGTGGAAGAGGCAATATGTTTATATTGTTTTCCTTGAAGGCTATTTATAATCCCTTGATGGCCATGTCAAACTCCCATTGTTTTTGTGATAGCCATTTCCTATCCAAGGGTGTAATTTAACCCAGGGAATTCATCAGCTACAAAATAGACATAACCATCTCAGAAGAGGCATTAACACCAAATTTTAACTTATCCCATTGTCATTATGCTTGATGAGCTATTTCCAGGTCTGTCGCTAAAGGAAGTGTCATAAAAACAAAAGGCTCCAGATGTTTGGAGCTCCTCCATAAGATGACTTCAAAGAACCAAAACAGTCTAGGCATTATGGGAAAAATTCTGTTTTACCTAATTCAACAAAATTATCAGTGAGCCTAAAGACTTTTTGGTTTTTTTTTTCCCCCCACATAATTTATCTGTGAAGAAAACTGGCTGCTTCTTCCTTCGTCCAAGAATCACCTACAGTTCAGACCCTTGAGCAGGCAATGACACAACACAGCTGTTCCCCTCCCCTGCATCTGGCTGCAGTTGCTGCAAGCCCTGAGCAAAGACAGCTGGAAAAGCTAAAGCCAAACTTCTGGTCTTGCAGGTAACAAAAAAGCAGAGAGTGATTGGGATATACTGCCGAGGTCTAGTAAGAGAAATAGGCTTTTGGAGAAGTATCAGCAAGCTGCTTAGACAGTAGAAATTTATAAAAAATAAACGGCTTTTTCTATCAAGTCAAACTGAGAGTGAGGATAATCGGTGTTAAAATAATTGGTAATTCTGTAAGAGACCCAGTCCTGTTGGCTTCCTAGAGGCATGAGGTCCAAAGTGCACCAGAACCAGAACAGATCAAAACAGCTGATGTGGTTAAAAGACAGTGAGAACAATTGTGTTAGTGCAGCAGACATCTGTGATAGACAGAGAACAAAGATACAGGTAGGAAAGTAGAGACAGTTCCTAACCAAGAATCCCAAAAAACCTTTTTTTCATCTGACTTTTTATGACCAAGAGCATGATGATATGGAGAAGATCTTAAAGATTTGAAGGAAAAAGGAAATCAAAACATGGGATAAATCATTTAGTTTAAAGAACATTTTACTATAGCTAAGACTTTAGGGTAGACTAAGATAATAGAGTATACACATGATGCAGTCAGTGGTGAATAGTTACAGTGTTGAAGAACCACACAAGCCAAATTATTCTCACCTGGCTGCTCAGTGTCTGCAACAGCATTTAGAACTGTGGTTAAAAGCAGTCAAACTACTTCCTCTTAGAAATTCTGTGTTGTGTTTTTCAAGGGTTTTTTTACCTCAAAGCCTATGGTTTAAGTGAGGACAAAAGAGGTCTTTATGTTTTTTCTACTCTACAGTCTTCAAATCACAGAACAGGTGAGATGGAAAGGCATGTCTGGAGACTGCCTAGTCCAAACTCCTGCTCATGGTAGGGTCAGCTAAAGCTGGTTTCCCAACATCATGCCTAGATGGGTTTTGAGTATCTTCAAGAATGGACTCTCCACAACCTCTGTGTGCAACCTGTGCCAGTGTTTGACACACTCACTGAAACAAAGTTTTGTCTTCCATTTGAGTGGTATTTCCTGTATTTCAGTTTGTGCCCACTGCGTCTTATCCCATCACTCGGTGGTATTGGGAAGGGTTCGGCTCTTTCCTGCATCCCTGGTTCTTTTATACACTGTCAGGATTCCTCATGAGCTTTCTCTTTTTTGGGCTGGTTAGTCGCAGCTCTCACAGCCTCTCCTCATATGTCAGATTTCCCAAGGCCTCAGACATCTTCATAGCTCTTTCCTGAACTCACTCCAGTTCATCCATATCTGTTGTACCGGGAAGCCCAGCAATGAGCACAACTGCAGAGAT
>VZTA01021309.1:31776-56108 GCA_013398855.1 Mohoua ochrocephala | reverse complement strand
CGCTTTGCCCACCACGAGCGCCTCACATTCTTACATGTATTTTTCACATAAAACTACCTTCTGAAAAAGTACCGGTGAAGAGATACCCTTTTACTGCATGAACTGGGGTCATCCACTCTGCCTTTGTCTGTTCTACATCTTGAATAAATCACATCTTTCTTTTATATAATGCTGTGGAAGCTGTCTCCCTTGATTTTGAAGGTATTTGCCACCGATCCTTTCTAATTCATCCTAGAAGGTTGTTGAACAGTAGTTTTCTAAACTCTAGTTTTCACTGCTGAAAAGAGATCAGACAAGCCTTCCTAGAAGTTTGGGAGAATTCTGGCAAAAAGATCCTGAGAGTCCAAGCTTCCTTCCAGCACATCTTTGTTGAAATGAATAAACAGGTTTTGGGGAAGTGGAAGAGGAAAGAGGGGAGGGAAAGGGACATTTCACAGTTTTTTGGCTGTCAGAATGATGAGTTCTGCATACTGAGATGAATATCCAAAAGCAACGTACCATAAAATGAACATAATAGCTCCAAAACATTTACATTCACAAGCCAATTGTCTATTAGTTATCTCTTTCAGTTCATGAGATATACCTCAAAGAGGGGGGCTTTTTCTACATACTAGGTCATATTTATCCATCAAGTTCAGTCCACAGACTTCAAAGGGACTGAAATAACGCAAGGTAAAAGTTAAGAAACTGAAACGAACAGCAAGCTAAAAGTTAAGAAAAGTCCCCACACCCTACACTAAAAAGCCACTGTGAGACAAGATGGGGAAACTGCCTAAAAATGTGGGTTTGTATTCCTCAGTGCTATAATCCCACCTTATTACAACTGTTTCGTGCTACATTACAATTTCCAAGCACATATAATTTTGATATTTTGAAATATGTTATTATGCTTGTTTTAAAAAAATATTGCTTATTTTATTTTATTTTATTTTATTTTATTTATTTTATTCTGTTTTTAAAGTGAAAGAAGAATCTACCACTTCTGCTGGAGAATAATCAGAAAGGCACTGGTTACAGAAAAGAAGCTTGATTTAAAAGAAAATACTAAAATGAACACTTTATATATTTGCAGACTGATTTGAGTTTTATTACTCCAGTTAAAATGTAATCAATGTATTTAGAATTAGTGGCTTCAAACATAACTGTAAAATTTAGGAATTTAAAAGTTAAAACTAGAAAGTTATATATTCTGCAGTGCCTAGCCAAGTCTGGGTGTGGCCTTAGCTCATTCAGAGAAATGCCCTGTTCATGCCTTGTACTAAATTGCCCTCCTCACACATTGGATAGGGGGGTTATTATTTTTTGCTTACCAGCCTATGATTCCTTGTTTGGTTTGTAAAGAAGTGCCAGTCAGTGTTGGAACTGGTAGTACTGACTCCCAGTCAGGACAATTGGGAGAGGGACAATTAAGGACAGCAGCCAGGCCGGGACATGTCAGTTAGCTTCCCTGGAGGTCCTCCTGTTATCTCTGTCACTTGCAGCTGGTACAGGCTGCACATCTGCCTACCATCAGCTTTAATCAAAGTCCATCGTGTCCAGAGAGAGCATCCTCCAGAAGGGAGAAAGAAACTTGCCTGCTGCCAGCACCCTTTGTTTTTTCCATCTGGGTAGGACAGGATTCCCCAGGATTAGCCAACAATTGTGTTCTCTAAACTGATCAATTCAGTCAATTTACTGTGCAAAGTAAATTGATCCTCCCAAACAAAGGGATCTGCCGGTGGGGAGGCACCTGAGAAAGCAGCATGCCTGTGTAAACAGTGCTGTCCTTGCCACAGTGTGGAGTCACTCAGCACCATATGGTGCCACTATGAACTTATTAACTGACAGATTAACTCATCTCAGCATTTGGGATCCCCAGTTTCCAGCTGTGAGGATGATTGATGGGCTAACCACTGCTTTCGTCTTGGAAGTTTTTCCTCCATTTTACAGAGTCAAGACGACAGAAAATTGCCCCCTTTGTAAATGCTAATCTCACCGCTCCTTCGAAGACCCAGCATAGCAATTTATTCCAGGCAAAGTCTTAAAATTGGTATAGTACACATCAAATGCATACTAATTAGCAATTTCTTTTGAAGGCTCTATCGCTTATTAAGGGTCTCCTTTTCCATATGTTCATCATGCCCCACTTCACCCTTTAATTACAATACAGCACTTTCTACTAATTGCAAGAAGGTACATTGTACCCAGTATCTGTATTAACTACTACACCTTCTGAGATGTATTTTAGGGTCAGATAGAAAGGAAGCAGATAGGCCCAAATTCGTTGAGGTGCTGCCCTCATTTTAGGCATGTTCATTTTTATTACCACTGGCAATGTTTCTTAAGGGAATGTCCCATGAAAAGTACATTTCTTTAGAAAAGGCAAATCTCACGTCCACAAGACATTGCACCCACACTGGTAATGAGGTCATGGTTTTCCCACTGCTGCCGAATAGGGTCTCACTACCAGCAATTTATTTCTTGGTATCTTCTAGCGGGAAGATAACAATAAATCTTAAAATGGGCTATCTGCCATGGATCAGGGAATTTGGTCTGTCCAAACTGGTCTGTGTTGAGTCAGACCATGATTTTTTTTTTTTTACCTTGTCTGATTCTTTACTGATTATATAATGGTTCTTAAAAGCCTAGCACTTTGCTACTGGTCTGTACCACCTCTCATATCAGAACTGCAGTATGAAGATGTAAAAGAAGCCAGGAAATAAAACCACCCAAACTAAGTCAGAGGCATATAAAAAATTTACACATTTTTCTTGGTTAAAACATTAAAATATACTTCTTGTTTCCATGCACCAGGCAACTGCAACCATAACCTTGGTAAATAACTCATCTTTATGCCTATAATGGCATAAATGTAATTGGAAATGGATAAATAAAGAGCCAAGTTCTAAAGCAAGTTTCACTACTAGGGTATTTATTTTCACATGATCCTTGTAGGTAACTACAAGTTGTTTAGTTCTTCTTTTTTTTGCAACACACACAGCTTCTAAAGCCCCATTAAAGTGAATACGTTTTTAGGAAACGAGGCACACTTTGTAATGCAGATAAGAACAATTAAAAGCTCCAGATACTTGCTGAAATATATGCCTTAATCACTCTTTTTATTGCTTAAAAGATGAACATGCTTATTTTGTGTTGACTTAAAAAAGAAAATGGTAATTTCAGAGTATATGTAAGGATGATTATTTTTTTGAGGGAAAAAGAAACTCTGGTTCTCTTAGTCTCTACTGTGCAAAGAAAGCAGACCTTGTTTGAAGTCAGGAGAAAAGAGTCATTCAAAGATTTAATATTTTTCCTCGGTCCTGTTGGAACTTTATTTCAATCAAGATTTTTCTGCCAGTACAAAGTGAAAAAAAATGAAATAGCCTCATCTTTTAAAAGGAACATTAAAGGAAGCACAATCTCATTTCCCTTCATATTTCAGCATTTTAAATAATTACATCAGACATTAAAACCAAAGTTAAAACAGATGCTAGCACATACATATGTTGTCTGCCAGCAAGTTCCAGGTTTGGGTTTGCTAACAACAAAAATTCACTGAGCAGACATACTTGCCAAATTTATAGTAGCTCTCAGAGATTTAACTCATTTGTACTTTAGAAATTCTGTGGTGTAAGACCAAGAACCCATTTCAGGACGTCCTAGGGATGACTTTCAACTTGGCATAACCTTTACCTTGAGGTGCACCAGCAACCCTGTCGGAGGAGGCTTGCACTGGACTCCAGAGACCACAGTGATTTGGGCTGGCAGCCAATTTATCCTAACCTGTGCACCTGTCTACTACAAAAAAAGAATCCACACATCTTTAATTTACACAGCCCTTACAAAATGTCACATTAACAGAAATATTTATCTACATTTGTATAGGTGAGATTAAATATTTGCATGTGACCTGTGGACAGGGTGAGATCATGGAGATCAAACAGAGACCTGTCTCATCCCAGCAGCAGTCTCGGTCCAAGCCTTTTGAAGCAACAACTATACCCATTCTGTAATAGTTCACCTAGATTTCTTCTGGGCAGGGGAGGTTTTTAGAGGACATCTTCTTTAGAAGGAAGCTGGAAAGCTATTTTTTCTATCCTGTTGAAATATCCCTTGCTGACACTTCCAGAATAAAAGAGTTTGATTTCAAAAAGTTTCTTTTAATTTAACGCACAGTCTTAGAAATAATTGTGAGAGCTAATGAAATTAATTCCCATTCCTCTGAACAGTTTGCAGGGTTTTTTTAACCAAACCAAATAATCTGCTAAGTCTACATAGCATTGAACTTCTATTTTTAGCACTCAAATCCTTATAAACACAATGTGATGTCAGGAGCATATTTCAAACTGTGTGAAAAACCAAAAAAAGTAACAACAAACAACCCAAACAAATAAACAAACAAAATCTAAAAAAAAACCACCCCCAAATTAAAAAAGACATTTTACCTGGACTAGTGACAGAACAAAAACAGTCCTTCACTCAAGAAGCAGGTACTTAAAAATAGCTTACAAATGAAGAGGAGAAATGAGGAGCTCCTTTAATGTATTTATATATATAGGCACAGATATGTATATGTACATATATATGTTTACATATGCCTCTATATATTTGAATATGTCTATATTTATCCCATATGTATCCATAGATATAGATATAAATAAAAATAATGTTATGACTTAACATCTTGCATTTGAGAGGGGAGCATATAGCACTGCATTTTTTTGAGCACGGAAGCTTGAAAATGCTGCATTTTCTTTGAAGTTTAATCATGTTTCAAAGGATTAAAGCATTTTTTACTTGTAAAAAACCCAACCAACATGTATCTCTAGGCTGGCACTTCATACAATATGTCTTGTCTGTGTCCGTTATTTTTGGGATGGGCCGACATTTTCAACCTCAAAAAAATAATTATTTAAATTGGGAACTGACAGACCCATGCAGTCCTGCAAGTGTCAAGGTTATCAAGAAGAAATTAAGCTGTCTGTGCCAGGGAGAGGTTTGGCCATTCACTTGGTGCTCATCTTCTTTCATTAGCTGTTAGCTTTTTTGTCTTTAGGTGCTTTATTTTCAGCTGGAGCACCATGTTGATCAAACTACAGCTCTTATTCTGATTAATAAGGAACACAACACCCTTCTATTCTCAACTTAGGCATCTCAAAAGCATTCTTAAAATGTAAAATCCTCTGTCAGCTGAGCTGAACAACATGATAACAATCCTATTTTTCTTTCTAACACAAGAGCAAAGCTCCAGACAAGGTGGTGTATATCTTGGATATTCAGATTCAAGAATGGGGGTCCATTGATCCCTGAGATCTCTTGTTGCTGATTTTATAGTGTAAAAATTGCTTTCAAAGGAAGCATCCAGTTACATGGCAGTACTTAACTGCTGTCCCAAGTTCATGTAATGCTGAGTGCTTTGTTAAAGTGTGGAGGATTTTCCCCTGATGTACTGTCATTTATTTTAATGCAGAAAATGAGCATGGAGCCAAGGCTCAGATTTGCAGAGACATCAGAAATGCCACAGAATTGTCAACCCAGCCCTCTTTAGCCTAGCTTTTAAATTTACAGGGAGGAATTAATACTTGCTTTCTTTCCCCTCCTTAAATTTTAACCATCCTGCATAGATCTAGGAGAGGGTCTTAAGTTCAGGTTAGTAGCAACTGCTGAGCAATTTCCTCCCACTTTCCTTCTCCCCTTCCCTGGCTCCATAAAAACATTATATTTATAGTGCAAAAGTGCCAAACCAATACCTACCACCAAGACATGAGAAGGCTCTTAGTGTGGATGTGGGCTCCAAAATGCTGTGTTGGTCTGGCCTGGGAGGACGTGCAATGCCCTTATATTCACTGCAAGAACTTCTGCTCCTGACCAATTGTCAGATAAAATAATCATTTTTCCTCACAAACTGCAAGAACTGCAGTCATTGAGTTGCTGTCTCCCAGAAGGGCTGCAAGCAGACCTACATCTGGATCCTTTCTCTTATCTAAGAATTTCTCATCACCAGAGGTGACAGAACCCTCCCTCTGAAGATTCTATGAGTACTGGAGAAAATCCTTGAGCAGCCATTGAAAGTGAAAGCTGTTTTAAATCGCCAAAGCAGCCAAGTAGAAAAAAAAGTAATCATGACAGAAGAACTGGCCGTGTTTCCTATGGTAAAATTCCCAATTGATGGGATATAAAACTTCTCACTTGAATGAGTGCAAGAGCATTTTGAGGGCAATAGTCTGAAGAAATAAAGCATTTTTAATTGGAGTTACAGAAGGGAGGAGGGAGCACTTCTCACTGTGCTAATTGGAAAAGCAAACTCACTGATTTTCCACCCTGAATTGGTCAAGAGCTTTCTTTCAGCTTTAGTTCATTTAAACATGGCACTTCTGTGGCTACACTACATTGCACACAGATGGCATGCTTTTGTTTAAAGTGACAACAGCATTGCTTACTTGTCAGCCTGGATAACCTCAGATAACATGAGGAAACTGCTTACATTATGCTTAATGGAAGTTTCATTCATTTCATCCCTTCATCCTTTCCCTTTATCTGACTTTTGTTAGAGTCTTAATACTCCTCTCATTTACAGGAATGCCCTGGGCACAGAAAAGCTGCCTCAGACAAACAGCACATCACCTTTCCTTCCCTGGTGTGCAGCCCCCAGTGAAAGCTCCTGTGACTCTTCAGAGGATGCCTGAAAAACAGGAAAAAGAAGCAGGTGGGCAGGAGGGAATGACAGAAGCCTATGTGCATATTAAGCACTACTCATTAAAGTGAGTCCCCAGTGAATATGGTCCCTATACAAGGATGAAAGCACAGAGGATGAATGACAGTCACCTCAGCAACGACAGAGAAGCAACAAGTCACCTTCCTGCACTGGCCTTGATCTGGTCTGCCAGAACCATTGCAGCACACATGAAGCATAAACACGCCCTACACGAAGCAGCCTTGCCCTGGACCTTGTGGCTGATTTGTGTGGGCACAATTATGTTGAACCCTGGATTTCATTATCCACAAGGCAGGGTGATAAGAGTCAAGCCCCCACATGTGCTTTCTAACTCTCAAGATGAGAGAAACTGAATCAGGGTAGGAGAGGAGGCTGGGCTCTGGAAATCATGCCCTGTGAGCTCGCACATCTTCCAGCTGGACATCAGTTAAATGATGGGGTGATGCACACAGTCTAGACCATTTCATGTGATTGGGTTGCAGGAGCCAGCTAAAAGTTGCTTTTACCACCACTGTGGAAATGGACAATTTTTCACTTGGAGACTAACAACTCTTGGATGTTTTGGCCATGTTTATCCAAATGCCTGCTCATTAACTAACTCAGTGGGAAGATCTACAATGAGACATTTCCCGGTCTGCCACAGCCTCAGAAAAATGGCTGAGGAAAAGCACCTCAACAAAGGGCACACGATCTTTCTGTCGGAGGGTGTGCAGTTGTCTATGAAATTGCTATGGATATACTGAGGATTCATGTCCAAAAAAATGTGATAGTGCCATTTTCATGCCTGTTCCTCTCTTGCGTTTTTCCCTTTTCCCACTGAGCTTGTTCCAGCTACTACCACCTCCAAGGCTCAGTATAAAGGCATGGTTTTTCAGTTCATTGTCCTGGGCACCAACAGGTACAAGAGCAATTCACAACCTGAACATGAAACCTCCTGTCTCCTGTACTCTTCCTTTGACAGCTAAGTAGGAAAGAGTGGCTACCCACAGATGTGAAATGAAAGGGTGTTGCCATCTCACCCATCCTCTGAGCTGGCAAGACATGGAAACATGACCCATCTTAAGCTTTTGTGCAAACTTTGAGTTCCCATTATCAGATACATGTTTCAGGACTAATGTACAAACAATTTAAGTCAAAAGACCATTCAGGATGGTCTGGTATGCAGCTTCTGGATAAATCTGGCATGAAAAGAGGGTGACAATTTAATCTACCTTTGTGCTTTCTTTTGTTTTGAACCCAGTCTTAAGTGCATTATGGACTATTTCTTCTCACAGATAGCTGAACATTCCCATTTTCCTGTGACCCATCTCTTCTCTCATCACTATACCAATAAATGCCCATCATCTGATTAGGTGTTTCCCAGCTATGCTACCAGAAGTAGTGATATTGATAATAACTGGAGACTTTGAGTTAAAAGATTAGTGCAAACAAATCTTAATGAAATATATCAACAGAATTTTAAACACAAATTTCATTTTACACGTAGGAACTGGAACTGCTTTAATGGAGGAAAGTATAATTATTTTGGATAGTTAAGACTTAGCAGTCCACAGAGCACCACAGAAATAGGGTCTTCACCACCACTGTGTCCGAGTGTCAGTTCAGCTCTTTAGGCCTGAAGACAGGACAAAGTAATTTTTCAAAACCACAGTGGGAACATGGGCAAAATTTGCTCTTCTGTCTGTATATAAGAAGAAAATACTACTTCAATTTCTATCTGAAACTTCAGAAACAGGCTTAATCTGACTCTGCACCCACAACTTGTCTCTCTGATGAAGAGGAATTTGCTGCCTCTAGAGCCAGGAATGTGTGGGAGGGTTGAGTAGTGTTCTGTAGCTCTCCTTGTGGACTTTCAAGGGTGAATCCAGGCTAAGAAGAGTATTAATTCTAAAGTAAAGTAATAGAAAAGTAAATACAAAAATGAACATAGACTTGCCTCTGAATCCTAATGTCTTTATCCTTGGGGATTTTGATTCCATTACAAATATTAGCAAAGATCATGGGCATTTTATTTAAGGGCAAGTCTAATTGGAAAGAAGTTAATTCAACAAAAGTGGAGATCAGCTAAAGAATTTAAAATTGATGTGAGGTATGCAGTGGAAGTGTCAGATCCTTTACGATTCTTCCCACACTTGACTCAAACCCTCAAGGGATTTCTTCTATCTTTTAAACCCAAATCCACTCTTTCCTCTTATCCTCCTAAGTCCTCCTGGCCCTTCCTCAGCACATTTTGCCTTTGATACTCTTGCAGAATTTCCTCTCCCCTTCTTAGCATGTTTTTTTTTGGAGGCACAAAATGCTCTCTATCATCTATCCAGACCACCAAAAAAAGATGGAGAGTATCCTCCTCGCTGGTAATTTTAGCTGCCTCCTTCTGAAGTTCACTTAATTTTCCCTGCCTCTGTCAGTAGGGAAGACTCAGACAGATGGCAAAGACTGGCTTTTTAATAAGGAATATATGTGTGTGGCAAACCAAACCTCACCTCAGGGTCCCAGTGTGATATCCAAGGAGATGTTCTTAAGAAAATCCTCATCAATGAAAATTAAATGAGGAGTGTTTACTCCTCATTTCTAGAATTAAGATTTTTTTTTTAATTATGTTCTTCTTCATCGGCTGTTGAACTGATGCATATCAAGTGAGAAAAGAAACAAAAAAGACAATTTGGCCATGCAGATGAAGTAGACAATGGGCAAGACAGAGACATGAGATGAGACTAGTTTCAAATTTCTTTCTTACTCGGTTGTCTAAAGAGACAAAGCTCATGTTTTCTCAGGTTAAGAGGCACGTACTCCTATCTGCACCTGTCTGTGCATCTGTGTGTCTTCCTTCCTAACATCCTTTCGGTGAAATTGCAGAGTGCATTGTCTGAAGCTATTATATTCCTACAAGGTTTATGAGAAAACCTTATGAAGTTCTACTAGGCCAAGGACAAAGTCATGCCCCTAAGTCAAGGCAATCCCAAGCACAAATTACGGGTTGAGAGGAGAATGGATTGAGAGCAGCCCTGAGAAGGAGGACTTGGGAGTGTTGGTGGATGGGAAGCTCAACATGTGTGCTCCCAGATTAGAAAGCCTCTGTCCCTGGCTGCAGCCAAAGAAGTGCAGCCAAAGCAGGTTGAGGGAAGGGATTCTGCCCTTCTACTTCTCTCTCATGAAACCCCACTGGGTCCATTCCTGGGGCCCCCAGAATAAGAAAGACATCAACTTGTTGGATCGGGTCCAGAGCAGGTCATGAGGGCTGGAGCAGCCCTCCTGTGAGGAAAGGCTGACAGGGGTTGCTGAACCTGTAGAAGAGAAGGTTCTGGGGAGACCTCAGAGCACCTTCCAGTAACTAATGGTGCTAGAAGAGAGCTGGAGAGGGACTTTTGGCAAGGGCATGGAGTGATAGGATAAGGGGGAATGTTTTCAAACTGAAAGAGGGCAAGGTTGTATCACATGTTAGAAAGAAATTCTTCTTTGTGACAGTGGTGAGGCACTGGCACAGGTTGCTCAGAAAAGCTGTGGATGCCCCATCCCTGGAAGTGTTCAAGGCTAAGCTGGACGAGGCTTTAAGCAACCTAGTCTAATGGAAAGTGTCCCTGCCCATGGCATGCGGGTCATACTGGGTGATCTTTAGAGTGTCTTCTAACCCAGACTGTTCTACAATTCTATGATTTGATAAAACATAGTGTTACCATCTGCTTGCCTTGCTGTGACTCTGCTCCCAGCTGGCCTCTGGTGAATCCCACTGGCCACTTTGTGTAACTGTGCACAGCAGCTTTTGCTTTCATGATAAACAGATGGTTTGATGAGCAAGGTCCTCCTGCAAACATATCTACCAAAGCACAGTCTGCACACAGGATGGGTACCAGCTCTGCCTCCCCTTGCTGAGAGAAAATACCTGCATGCTCTGTTGTTACAATCAATAATATAAAGGCAGTTTGATGTTGTTGCCCTCAATAAAAAGCTCCATAATTCTGAAACCATTTAGAGGTTATTTTGGATACACAGAGATTTTACCATTATGTTAACAGTTCCTGTAATTGTGTTAGAAGCAATACAAAATTGCAAGATACCACAGAATGATACCTGCCATATAAAAAGTGAAAGGAGTTACATCGTAAGTAATGAGTTGGAAATGGAGCTGGCTACAGAAATTTACAAACTCTAAAGGTACAGCACCTGTAAAAACTGAGGACCCAAACTACATTTCTATATACTGCCTGGACTTGGTTAATAAAAAAGATTAATGTGAAATAAAGACACTTTCAAGAAAAGCATGTAAGCTACAAGCAAAAAAATCACAATTTGTGTATTTAATTTCACCTTTACATTTGCAAGTAAGAGAGAAATGTTTCAAAATCATCTGTATAATGAGAAACAACTAAGAGAAGCAAAGAACTTCCGTCTTATTCAGAGGCCATTTTTATTCAGAGGTCAACTTTATCAAACCTGGCAGAATCTGATAGGTTGTGAACACGTGAGAGTCTTTCATCTATCAGCTCACCCCTAAAACTTCAGCTTACAGAAAAAAAAGCAAGAAGACACCACTTGAAAATGGAAATAATAATTTCTAAAACCAATGCATTTGCATGTTAAGCCAAAATGTTAATATTGGTAGTAGAAGAATTTCTGGCAGGCTTAATGGTATAGCAGTTCATGGTCAAAATGAATTTTTTTTAACTGATAAAGACACTATAATCTCGGTCTTCTGACATGTTTATGATATGGACTAAAGAATGAAGGACACAACTCTGAAATTTCACTTCATAGATGTACCATTTATTTTGACTCAACAAAAAATTTCCACAATGTAAGCCCATGTTTACAGCTGTGCTTAAGACAGCTTGCACACAATAAGCAGAGTTCTTAGGAACATGCTTCAATTTAAGTATCCAAATCAAAGTCATGGGCACTCTTTACATCCCTGATGTTTGTATTTGTTCAGGCATCTTATCAAAGAAGTGACAAGTAAACATCTCTGGGAACCACATTTTGTTCTAGTGACCCTACATATTCCTGGGTTAAACTGGATGGAACAAGGGTCAACTTTCAGAAAAATAAACACAATAGAGAGTACTCAGCTGCTGCTGAGTATTTCAAGTGCCTGGTTGCATTTGCTAAAGGTTTAGTAGCTCTCCTTGGGCACACCTTGGGGTTTGAGGCATTGTAGGCAGCTCTAAAATGTGCAGTCCTGCAGTTGAGACTTCATCACTGCAGATGAGGGAATGTGTCCCCAGGGAATGCTATCCTTCGAGATAGCAGGGCATGCCACAAAGCAGTGTGAGTTTGCTCTTACAGGTTTCTCTTAGAGGAGTGAAAAATTAAGTGTTTTCTACTTTGAAAGTATCTGTTCTGCAGTTTTTCTTTCAAAGAGGATGGGGAAGGAATGGGAATTTGGAATCAAGTTCAGTGGGAAAATAATCAAATCAAATAGTTAAAATTTTGATCCCACCAAATAAGTAGACTAGACCTCCACTTACTGTGACCTCCTACACAAGACAGCCCTGAGAAAAATATTTCCAAAGGAAACTCCAAAGAAATGGTATTGGTCAGAGAGATTACCTGGAGAATTTTGCCGGGTCAGAAGCAATTTAGTCATATGCAAAATGATTCTTTAAATGTCTCTGAGGGTGGAGGATCTTAATTTTACTTCCAAAACAAATGCATTTTCAGCCCAGTGGCAGTCTCTACCACCTGTTCATAACTGACTCAGCTGGAGGTTGTATTAACTCTCAGCACATCCATTGTCAAGAGACTTTATAAGACGTTACTTTTCCTGATGCAAGAAAGTTTCTAGCATCTGACAGATCCACGGTCAGCTGTGTTACATCCGGATAAAGAATCATACTTTTAAAAATGTATTTTTCTGACAATTTAGAAGCATGATTCAAACTTGGGAACAAAACATTATGAAATTATTATTAATTCACCTACCAGAAGTTACATTTTTCCTCAGATAATGAGGCCAAAAAGCAGGATGCAGCAGCAGTTTTAATACACAGTTTATCCTGCTGATACAGAGCATGAAAGCTGAAGGAGCATAAGCATAAGGAAGCTGAAGCTGAAGGAGCATAAAAAAAGAAAATCGAGATTAAGGCTAGCAGTGTTAGAGTGTGATCAACACATCATAAGGTAAAAGACAACTAAGGTAAGAGATTAATTATGGTCTTCAGAGAGCAAGGCATCCCTGTTCATGGGGTGCTCTAGCAATGTATCTTCAAACAACATTTCTCATCAGGTTTGTTTTCATAATGAAGGAGGGGCTAAAACATCTGTACTTTTACACTTCTGTGCTCACAGAAACACGTCTCAAGCATATTTTTATACAATCTGGACCACTCCATACAACAGAACTTCATGTAGTTGTGGGAAAAAAATCTTGATCTTCGTCCGTGATGGGTACCATAGCTGACTATGATTATAAGTGGGACAAAATGCATGAGCTAGAAATCATAGAATTGTTTAGGTTGGAAAAGTCCTTTGAGGTTGGAAAAGATCATTGATTCCAAGTGTTAACCGAGATAAGACAACTTACTATGATGGCATCTTGTGCAATTAAAGACCCAGGTGTAATGGGCACAGTAGTACTGCACAGACGCTGTCAGACTGTACCACGACCAAATTCTTTGGGGAAATTTAAATAATGCAATAAATTACTCTTAAGTTAAATTATATCCCTTATAACCCAATTCTTATTTTAGAAACATTTAATAATATTAAATTACCTAAATGTCTAAGGAGGGCTATGCTTATAATTGCTGGGAGAATCATTCCAAAAATGGAAGCCCCCAAATGAGCCAACCCCAATTCTAGTCCGCTCACTCACAGACTGTGAGTACTCTGAAAAAGTTCACTTTCAACTGTCTAAGAGTTGAGTGCATTTGACATTGCTTCTAGTTTAAATACATTAGCTGACCTCTAATCTTCTCTCAAATTAATACAAAAATTTCTTGCAGATTTAGTGATACGTGGAAGCCACACACTTGAGTCTTTTCTATTGCTGCTTCTTCCCAAGAAGAAACTCCAGTAGAACATTGCAAAACATAAATCAGTTGTGGTGGGAGACTGTTATTTTGAATTTTTATAGG
Source organism: Mohoua ochrocephala (assembly GCA_013398855.1). Classification (NCBI taxonomy): domain Eukaryota; kingdom Metazoa; phylum Chordata; class Aves; order Passeriformes; family Acanthizidae; genus Mohoua; species Mohoua ochrocephala. The sequence continues at coordinate 42,344 of VZTA01021309.1, read as the reverse complement.
ATGTGAACCAGTGATGGGATTGACTTTACATATAGTACAGTAAACAGTCCTATATTCACCCTTTTTTAGGCCGTTCACATGCTTAAAGTTTAAATTTTCTGCAATGTGCTTCAAATCCTTGAAATACTTGTAACAAGGGCTTGGTAGCATAGGCAGTCACTCCACTAGCAAGATGTAAAGCATCTACTGTGTCTGAGAGGACTAACAGACTTGAGCCAGTGAATTAAAATCAGGATGCTAAAGCTATTGCTGCCTCCCTTGTTTAATCCATCTTTCAAACAGATGGATAGCCAGCTCAGAATGAACTGATCTACTCACAGATCCGTTCCCAGCTTGTTGGTTTTCATGTTAGCCCACTAATATGAGCAAATTCAGCCTTTTTTTTCTTTCTTAATAAACCATGATGAAACTAGTGTCAATTCAGGAGTTGATTCATGAATGGACTGGATTATTTCGTCATCTGGAGGACTAATAGGTCGTTGAGAGATAGAGAAAATAACTGAGAGATATAACTAATCTGCTGCTTAATTTTAATTGGTTTCACTGACTCCTACATCCACTTTTGCAAGCAACCCATTTGCCTGAGAATCTGTCTGAATTTTGTTGTGCTTCTTATATCACAGTTTTCACAGCATTTCCCTGCAACAGATACCTAAAGGTGCTGTTCAACAGAGCACTCTGAATAATATTTAAAATTAATGTCTTTAACATGTGTTTTAATAATTTGCGATGCTCCTGCCTATTCATTCAAGGTTTGTCTAATTCATTTAACACCACAACATTTAACAGCTTCACCAGATGTTTAGATAGACTACCTGATGCAACACCCAGAAGGATTTTTAATAGCTCCCACTCTGCCACACTTTGAAATGCCACACCTTGGCACTGAAAAACAACAAGTAAGAGGCAACTGAGCCTTGAATGAATGCCTTTGGTTCCTCTTCTCCCACTCCCACACTGACACTGGGTCAAAGTAATCTCCCATGTGTAGCTGCTTACAGCATAGAAAGAAATAGTGGGACAATCTCACACAACTTGGGGGTTTCCTTCATTTCCATATGGCAACAATAAACAACTCTTTTTATTAAGGCTTACTTGCCTGAGCGCCTTCCCTTCTTTCTTCCCATCTTCCCCTGTCTTCATGTTCATTTTGTCGGCTGTTGCAGAATGGTAGGAGTTGCCCTGCTTTGCTCTTTGTAGCTCGAGGAATGTGAAGGCCATCTCACGTTTGACCCGGTAAGATGCAATAGATGTGAAATCACAATACCCTTCAGATATTTTTACGGTAACAGATAGGTGGATTTAATTGTTTCTCAAAGCCAAGACAACATGGAAAACTACAATTCTGTCTGACTGAATTATACTATATCTTGGTCCATCATTCTATTTAGGTGGTAAAATAAAAGGAACAGAGGCAAACTCCATGTTGAGATCCTTCATTGCCTTTGGCTTGTGTACATTTTTCAGCAACAATTTCTAGCACCACGTTATGAAATACCAGACGCCTGAGGTGATGAGCTATTTTGTCCACAAGCCTGAAACATCATTTATTTTTAAAGAAACTAATTTGAGAAGGGGTGATCAGATTAGTGTCCAGAAAGGGAGAAAAAAATTCCCACTTTAAAATCCAGAGCACACTTTAAGAAATCGAATTTAAGAAAAGGAGGGAGGTAATTTTCAGTGTTTTAGCTAAGCTTTGTGAGAAATCCAGTGACATTCACTTCGGCTGGAATGATAGCAGAACTGCAGAGCTGAGACCTCCTGTCAGGATCAGATGACGGAGCAAGTAGAATTTGGTGAGGAGTTCTTAGTATAACAATGAAAACTGGTATTCTATACCCTAAAAAAAGGTGTCAAAGAAATCTGGAAGATATTGGAGTGTACAGATCCTGAATCAGAACCTTTTAAATTAATTTCCTTAACATTCTCACTTCTAGAGTTTTTTTCCTATTGTATTGGTGTTTTTTAAACCTACCATTTATAAGGCACATAACACCAAAATGTGAAAGAACTCTACTGTCACAAAAGGATGAAGTTGCAGCTAACACATATCTCCCTCACTTGACCAGAACAATGGCATTCAGATCCCTAGAAATCTGCCACTACCAGGGTAGCTCCCACCCCTTTTCCTTTTTCTTGTCTTACAGCCAGAATTTGGATTGTACACATCAAAGCACTGAGAAGTCAATTGAGTATTTTCAGCCATTGTAAAGATCAGACAACCTCTTTTTATTTTTTTCTGATTTTCATCTGTTTCTTAATCAAACTGACAACACTTTCTCTACTTGCATAGAAGTATTAGGTATATATGATGAAGGAGCCTGAGTAAACTGCAAAATAGCAATTAAATTCCTGGAACCATCAATAAAAAAATGTTTGCTTTGTCACTGCTTAATGAGAAGACAGGCTTGGCCCTTTCAAATATTGTCATAAAGTGTTTCAGTGACTGTTAACTGTGAAACTTTTGATCTCTTGATTTTGACAGATAATGACCCTGTCGTCATATCAAAGCACTTCCTATTACAGTAAATGGAGAAGTGCGGCTCTCTGGAGATCTCCTTAGGGCAAAACATACATGCATACACAAGGAAGATGGAGAAAAAGGGAGAGATCTATAGCATCTAGCCTATTTAGGGATATTCTATACTAGAAATACAATTGTGTCATGGGACTGACCCACTTACAATGCAGTTTCATTGTAGAGTGCAGCTGGTAACCTTAAGCCTTGCTGTGGAACATAGTTATGGACCCATCAACGCTACAGAAAAGGACCGTATTGTATTTAGGTCGGGGGATAACTGTTGTAACTCCATCCCTTGTTACAGCTGTGATTTTAGCATAGACACGACCTTCTAAAGCCCAGTTTTGTATTATATGTCTTATTCACTACTAATAATTGCTGTTGCTGCTGCTGCTGTCCTTGGAGAGAAACCACCTGCTGTGACCCTTTCTTTTTGTAAAACAATCCCTTTAGCAGCAATATTAGTAGTTCTAGGAAACCCTAATGCAGACTATTGAAGCTGTTTTACTGCATATAAGTAAACAACAATTTTTTGCCTGGCAAATTTCCAACTTTTTTCATGAAAATGAAGACCAAATCTGCAAAGGAGAGTTGTTGGTATCAGAAACTGTCTAATTCTGTGCTCTTCCTGTGAAGTAGAAGTCAAGGCCACTAAAGAGCCGCCTTTCAGCTTTTGCTACTGCCATAAACTTGATAACGGCATGTGAAGGTGTGCACCCTTCAGACTGTTACCTTAACCTCATTACCTGTGTTAGCTGATAAACCCAGCAAGAGACAAATTCTTTATATGCTTCTGAGGAAATCTATTGGACTGGTTTTTGGAGGGTGAGGGATGGTTGTACGTTTGCATTTTGGAGGTGAGCAGGTGATAAACTCATCTAAATTCCCACCTTTATTCCAAAAGCTCAGGAGGGACATGGGAAAATGTCCTAAGAGCTACAGTTGGTCCACCTTTCCTCTGCTCTCCTACAAATGGATGGGTAATGCTTCCCGCTTCTGCTACTCTATTGATGCAGTACAGGGCTCCTATGGGGAGGCTAATCCATCCAACCCTTCTGGATGCTTTCCAAGTGATGAGGAAGCCTGCAAGGGTCAGGAAGATGGGTAGTGAAACATGCTGCAAGGTCACAGTTGCAGCAGTGCCTTGTACCTTCAGCATACACCACCTGCCCTATAGCCCATAAGGCGCTCAGAGGATGGCTTATGGCTCTGCTCCGCAGCTGTCCCTTAGACACCCTACCAGACATTCAGCCAGGTTTGATGATTTCCCTGTGGATAATCTTCCTTCTGAAGTATTTTCTCAAAGAGCTGTTAGCCACTCCATGCACTTGTGTCCCAAACCCACGCATGCCAAGGAGGGATGAATTGACTGTGCTCAGGTGTTGTGCTTTGACATTGGTTAAAACGCTAGGCACTCAGGAAAATCATTCACTTACTCTCCTCTCCTATAGCTGAGTAGGAGGGGAAAAAAACGAAGGGCTCATGAGTTGAGATAAGGACTGGGAGAAAACATTCTAAGGGCAAAATAGGCTCAAATTTAAAGGTATAAAGTAAATTTATTATTAACAGAGTCGGAGGAGGATAATGAGAAGTAAAATAAGTGTTTCAAACATCTTTTTCTTCACAGCCCCTCCCTCCTTTCTACTGACATTGCAGGGAGACGGGGCATGGGGGCTTTTGGTCAGTTCGTTACCTGAGATCTTTTTTCAGTTTGCTCAGGGAGAGGAGTCTTTTTTTTTGGCCATGCCATGAGTCCCTCTCACGAGCAAAACAGTTTTCCCAGAATTGCTGTGACGTGGGTCACTGGTCCATGGGGTGCAGTCTTTTAAGGATAGGCTGCTCCAGATGAGAAGCAAGGGCCCTCTTTCTCTGTCTTTGGAAGCAGGGGCCCTCTCTCTCTCTTCAGGTCTCCCAATAGATTACAGTTTTTTCTGGCCTCTGCTCGCTCCAGTGTGGGCACCTTTTTCACGGGCTGCAAGTGGATTTCTGCACTCCCCGTGGACTTCATGGACTACAGGGGGACAGTTTGTTTTACTATAGTCTTCATCATGGCTTGCAGAACAATTTTGATTCCAACGCTTGGACCACCTCCTCCCCCTCTTTCTTTTCACTGACCTTGGTGTTGCCATGTTGTCTTTCTCCACATGTTCTCATTTTCTCCTCTTTCTCCAACCAGAAGAAAAATTGTTGCTGGTAGGTATCATTGTCAACAAGTTTCACTAATTTTAAGATTTTTGCAGCATCTCGCAGCGCCAAGAAGTTGATCTGGTTCTGCTTTGGGAAATCACTGGCCATATTTCTGCTGCTGGCCACATGGTCCCTCTCACCACCATGTGGGCGGTCGCGGCCGCTGTGGTGCTGGCGCTATTTAATGTCTCTCTTCATACAGGGCGCCAAGAAGGAGAAGCCACCCCTGCCCTTCTGCCTGCGGCACAGCTGGCTAGAGGCAGCCAGGCAGGCAAAGTTCCCTGTGGGNCCAGCCCTGGAAAAACTGGCTGCGCACTGTTTTGATTTCCTTCTTAAATATGTCATCACAAAGGCGCTACCAACCTCTCTAATTGAGCCAGCAGCATGGCCATCTTCAGAGCCATCAGGGATTGGCTCTGCCAAACATGGCGGAAGCTTCCAGCAGCTTCTCACAGAAGTCACTGCTGTGGCCTTCCCCCACTACTGAAAACTAGGCTGTGCCCAAATCAGCACATCACGGCAAAGCAGACAGGACTAGCTGAAGCACATTTGCTTTGAAATCTTTGCAATGGCAATTTAACGGAGGACACATGTCCTTTAAAGCACAGCACAACTTTCTGAAGGAAAGTTGTGTGGAGAGCAGGAGGGCAGAGGAAAGATTGCAGAGTGCCAGCCCCTCATTCTTGTGGAAATGCAGCCTCTGTTTTAATGCTGTGCCTTCTCAAGCATGATAGAGGTAAAGCTGGTTGGGAAGGTGCACTGGTTTTAGTCGCTGTCTTAGCTGTCTCCAGGGTGGCGATAAGGAACCTAGGGCTGGAACCATGTCCTGCCCATCTACACCCTCCTCCAAATTTATGCATCACTTCTGGGTTGCAACATTATCCTAGTAAAGCCAGTCACAGCGATGGTAGAGCCTGAGGGGATGCACAGCTCTGCCTGTAGCTACAGTCATGCAATTTTCAGGGAATTACTGCTGTCAGACCCAGTGCTGACTGGCTTCTCACAACTCCTTCTTCTAGACAGCCAGGCAAGGATGGAAGGGCATGTTGCAGAAGTTAGTTGTCTTTCTTAATTCATCACAGTTCTTATTAGTAGAGTTTCCTTTCCCACTTCTTTCTTCCCCTTTTATAATTTCTTCCTAAAGTTTAAAGGCTCTCCCTGCAAAATAGTGAAATAGCATCTCCAATATTGAAACTTCTCTTTGTAAAAAAAAATATATAATTTATTAATTTCTTTTGTTCAGGAAAGCAAATGCACCTTTTCCCAAAGGCAAAAAGTAGAATGAATAGTTCTAAAATATTCAACATATAACCAGCTTGGCTTTTCAGCTTTTTCTGTTCTTGTTCTAATTTTCTTCCAAACAGCAAAATGTTCTTTCCCACAATCTCTCCTCACAGTTTTCTCTTCTCAAACACGGCTAAAGAACAACCCACAAAGAAGTGTTCTGGGAACTGGAACTCGCTGTCTGAACTTCACCTGTCTTTAGCCAGCATAATGAGAACATTTTGATTTTACTGAGTACAAAGCAGTTTCATTGGTGAAAAATCATCTTCTCTCACAGTGAAAAAAGAGCAGACACACAACACACATTTAACTCTTCTTTCTTGTTGTTCACCCAGCACAAAAATTTAAACTTGTCATTCTGCAATAAGCATTGTCAGGCAACTCTAATTAACACCTGCTTGAGATAGCCATTGGTCTCACTGAATGGGCATTGAATTTATCTGTAAAAGAGCTACAGATTTCCACCGCGCATCTCAAACAGCACCAATTTTAGCAGAAAATAACCAGAACTGGATATTTTTGATGGGCAGAAAGTTCATTGGACAGTTTCTCTTTGGTTTTGTTTGTCTGATTGTCTGGTTTTAGGTTGGGGGGTGTTTGTTTTCTTTCTGCATAGTAATAACTACCATAAGCCTGATGTTTAACATCTTCCTTCTGTGCCAATACCAGGACTTCCTTCTTCTTTGAATCTCCTGACTGCTGAAAAACTAGATGTTGAAGGAGACAATTGTGTGTCTTTGTGAAGAATGCAGAAAGGAACCTCCACCTCCTGAAGATGCCCCAAGTGAGGATGAGGGAAATGAGAGGAGGCAGAGGAACAACCAAAGGTCTGAAGGGCGTCATCTACCTCTCCCTCTGAAGGTCTAGAAAATGCGTCTCTTTATGTATGTTCTCTCAGTCCAACTTTCACTGGTTAAACCAGAAGCTTCAGGGTTTCATATTGTCACTTATTAAAGCACTCAATCCCCTGAGCTTCTACCAAAAAACAGGTTTTTGCAAGACGCTCCTGCAAGGAGGGGGTGCTGGAATGGTTTTCTAATCTCAAATCTGCCTTATGTCTCCAATAACCCACTCTTGGTTCTGTTTTCACTCAGCTCTTGTCCATCTTTACAGATTAGTCAACAATAAATTACATCTCTTTTATCTCAGCAATATCCAAGGAGTATTCACAGAGAAAATCCAATACAACAAAAACAAAAGCACTGCTCTCAGTATCTGAAGCTGAACACAGGAAAAACTCAAACATACTCAACATGCCCTAAATTACCAGCTGTGAGTGATGTTAAAATTTTCCACATTCTGATCTTTCTCTTCCTGATAAAGGCATCCATTGACAGAAAATTCTTCTTGCATTTTGTTCTTAGTGCAGATGTCCTACAATGTCAGTGTTCCTGAAGGCATATTGACAAAAGCCCTGTAAATCCTGACAGCCTGCAATTTCACCAAAGGCGTCTTACGGAAGGGGTTCCACAAAGACAAAATTCAGCCTCTAGCAAATTCAGCAGAGACAGCTGCAAATGCTGAAAACTGCTTCTTATGCCCAGTGGTTGAAATTAGATTAGTGCCACAGCATGAGTCAGTATTGGGAAGCAAAAACACATTGCACCCATGAAACACCTTAAAATAAACAAATATAACAACAAACACCATAAATACTTTTTTTCCCCCCGGGTGAAATCAAAAAACAATATCTAATAATACCTACATTTGGCAATGGTGTGTGGTGCTGATCACTCAGCAAAAGAGAAGTGCTTCAGAGATGAAACTCACAGACTTTTTCTTTACAGAAAAAAAACCAAACCAGAGGGACATTGTAAAACAGCTGGGAGACTCTGTCAACTCATTATTCAGATTCATCTCCTATAAATACCTGGATTGCAACTCTCTACCACCTAGCTACGGTTCAGTACTTATAGATAAAAATGCCACAATTATTTCTTACTATGGATGACCATGGTAGGTACCCAGAAACTACTACTTATGGATAAGCCATCACCTTTAATAAAAAAAAAAAAAGAAAAATATATATAACTAGGGCTTTGTGCACTATATTGTTTCCCAATGCAATACCATTTTAACATCCTTTGTAAGCCCTGCTCTTCCTCTTCATAACTCAGTTATGATTCTTCATCCTTCCCCAAATTGCCTCAAAAGTATGACAGTCAGTCAGAATAGTGCTGTTGATAATTACCAGTAAAAAAACTTCTCTTGTTAAGCCATGCCCTCAGCCTCTCTCTGTGTTGAACACATTAGAGTGGGATATGTCCTTTGTGGCAAAAAAAAAAAAAGAAGAAAGTGAATATTTCCATATTACAGAATATTCTGAGTTGAAAGGGACCCAGAAGGATCATCAAGTCCCACTCTTAAGTGAATGGTCCCTACAGGGATCATTGGCATTATTAGCACCATGCTCTAACCAACTGAGCTAATCGTTGTAGTCTCCTTCGAATACAAAACTTTGTAGTGTTTTGCCTGTGTATTACTGATGTTGCACTGTTTCCAATACCCTGACTTCATGCACTATGAGTCCTCTCTGCCTCCTTCTGGGGAGGTTTGATGATATTGCTCCCTTATGGATGAGGTTGCTAAGAGCCACACAGCATAACGGCAGAGAGAAGGGAAAAGGCTCAGGACCCTCGGTCAACACAGAGGTTACATCTATGTTTGAATGAAGACAGGGCAGGAGTGTATGATTCAGTTTTATGGCTCAGGTTTTTACCAGTTTTATATTGGAGGGAGCAATAAGACACAAGTTCAAATTCAAGATGAATGCAATGTCACCATATCTGCACCTATCTATTAGCTGCAGTCGAGAACTGGTATGTAAGGCACATGGGGTGGGCAAAGCGAGGCAGAAAGCGGCTCGTTCAAAGGGTCCCTCTCTCCGAGGAGCCCCTGCAGTGCTAAGCAGCACCTGCCGGCTCACTGCTTTTCCCTGTGCAGCAGAGCACACAGCCAAGCCCACGAAGGCTGACGAGTTTAAGCGCCCCTAGAGATGAGAGACGGCCCTCAGCCAAGGAACCCCAAAGGTGTTTTACTCGGTGGGGTTCCGGTGCCAAGAGCGCGAGGGTCTCTTGGGACAGGTAGGAAAGGGGGGTCTCGAGGGGGCGTGGTTACATAAAATTCAGCCGGTAAGGAGAGAGGGGAACAGGGGGTTGGGTTCCATCCCTCTATGGATTTATGAAACTTGATAAAGATAAGCATTTTATACCTGAGAAATGACCCACCACTGTGGTAACTCAGCCCAAACTTCTGTTTGCTCAGCTACCGCAACACTGGTACACAACTGAACCCACCAAAGATGATGGAAATCAATCTCAGTATTTCAACTGAAGAAAACATAGGCAAAGGACATTGCTTTGTCAGACATCACAGATTAAGTAATGTTGCTTCAGCCATGGAAATAACTCTAGACTACTAAAAACTTCAAAACCCAGAGCTACTGACAAAGAAAAAAGAATTATTTTTTCAATGGCCATCCTCCTGTTCCTAGTTTCTCCAACAGAACTCTCCCCATGCAGCACTACATATTAAGATGCAGGAACCTTTCCTGGCATTCAGTGGAGTTCATTCACCAAAAAATAAAAAAAATAGATTCCATTTCCATTACATGATTCCCTGAACTGCTATATTTACAAAAGCTCTTTAGTTCACATTCAGCTCTCTGAAACACATCTTACTCAGCCCTAGATGCAGGTTAGGTTGTGGGTTTTGCAAGAATAGGGGACACCTGAGGATGCCAAGTCAGGACCCAGATGTGTTGGCATCATTTTTCCACAGAGATCAGTTGTGTTCATTAGCAAAGACACCAAAATAATGACTGGGAAAGAAAATCTTCAGATGAAACTTATTCAGATGAAGCTTATTGCTTATTGCTGCTGTAAAATCTGTGTCATTGATGCTGCTGGAATGAGAAGGGGAAGCTAGAGTGTGAAAATAGTTGCAATGGTACAAAATCTAACCAGCCACATGTGCCCTGAGCAGCTTGAAAGAGCCTAACAAAATGTTGAAAACCACTATTATCTCCTAGTCCTATTCTTATTCCTATGACATTCCTCTCCACCTATCCCAGAGGAAAGCGACCTTCTGGTCCAGAAACAGCAGAAGAAATACAGGCAACAATTGCACATACAAGGATGGCCCTATCAGGCTGCAATACACGGCTCAGCAGGAATTTCTTTCAAACTGGTGGAGATGGGGGCCCCTATAAAGCTGTACAGCCTCAACTCAGTGAAATAAGGTTACTAAAATATCTAAGCTCTGATACTGTGCAGTGAAGTATGCCTCCAGTCAACTACAATTCACCTGCCGCATCATGATGGATACTCCAGTAGTTTGGTTTATTTGCTGATGGATCTAGCAAACATATGCCTTTATTTCCTTTCTTTTCCTTCCTTTTTGCCTCCCTAGTGCTGTGCTGCCCGTTAGGATACAAGATTGAAGTATTCTGGTTGCAGAGTCAATGCTAAGTAGTGATATTTCAGCAAAACCTGCTGCAGGCCTCTTGAATGAGTACTCCTCTGATACAAGTGAAGAATAAAAGACCCCACTTGGAAAAAGAAAAGTACAACAGGCG
>VZTA01021309.1:14275-31707 GCA_013398855.1 Mohoua ochrocephala | reverse complement strand
AAAAAAAAAAAAGAAGGCAATTAAAAAAGATAAATAAAGAAAAAGAAAACAACTCTGTGCTGATGATGGCTGGTCTGTCTCATTGGAGAAAATACACAAGGCAGAAACACCTTTTTTTTAAAAATGTCATACTACTGTCAGTGTGATGTGAACAAGTGTCATTAATCAGATGTTGAACAACTGTCATTAATTAGGAGCTTTGTAATTCATTAGGCACAGTGATGTACTTGAAATATTATTTCAGTACTACTATTCAAAGTCCTTTTAACAGATTTGAAAAAGTAAGCTGAGAAGAATTAACTGCTGCATTTTAAAGCCAAGGTTGGATTTAACTTGAAAGAACAATTTTCTCACTGTTAACCAGTTCTAAATATAAAGCCAGGGAAATCTGCAGTGCTTTAGCAGATCACCCCAAATGTTTCTCTGTCAGCACCCTAAGTGACGCAAGTTCAGGGCACATTCCTCAGGGAAGTGCAGAGACTTTTTACCATGCAGGTTATTCCCCTTCCTGCCTTTATTCATATTGCTGTGATGCAAGGAAAGCAGTTGGGTGTTTAAGGAATACACACATTATCTAATACAACTACAGACATACTCCATATTCATACCAGCGCCCAAATATGATTTGATTACGTTAAACTGTAAACCTTTGCGGTATCTGTTGACAATGATTACCACAGTTAGATCACACAAACTAAACATGGAATTTGTCATTAGCATTAGATTTTCAGCTAGCATCACTGTCTCATTGTGAGTATGACTCACCTTCTTCATGCAGCTCGTTATATGTGCAGCTATCATGCAACCTCTTATTGGGCTCCCTTTTAAAAAGAGTCTTGCTTTTTTTTCCATAGCTCTTCAGACATGACATATTTTACATTTTACAGGACTGAAAGCATTCAACTACGGTACTTTGCTAAAATGAAAATCAGTGTATTTCTGCTTCTTTCTGTCCTTTAAATCCATTGTTTGTTTATAGATAAGCTATTTAATCTGTTCCAGGACTTTGTTTTGGGGGTTTTTGTGTCAAAATATTTCTATTTTCCTTAACAGAGAATAGTGATGGATTTTGGCAAAAGAGTTTACATTGACCATTTCTGCCTCATTCATTCTGTTGCAATAACTTCAGTGTATGTGTAGTAGCTAGTAGACCTGTAAACTTTTTTCTTATAGAGCTTATATAATGCTTTTATGAAATATGTGCCTTTGATCTTGTGCCAAACACCATGAAGCTAGGTTTCTATCTTTTCAACAGAAAGGTATACAGGCAATTCCTCCACATTGAAATATATAGCAAATGGGGAATCTGTAAAAAAGAACTTTGTAACCTTATAATTTCATGGTAAGGAATGAGCTAGTAAATACATCAGTAGTTTATAAATGATGGTGGGTTCACCAAGTGGTTTTACACTGAAATAAGCAACTTGTCTGACTTCTTGTTCCTTGCAGTTTGGCTACAGCTACTGGCTCTATAAATATACTTAATATTTTTTAATTGTGTTAAAATATCATGCAGAAAATAATCTGACATGGAAGTCCTGCAAGTAGAAATATGATTCAGAAGGACATGCCAAGTAGCCTTATCAATATCCTGAGGGTATCAGCCGTGGTGCTGCTTCGAGAACACGACAGATGGATTACATAGGAATTGGAGGCCTATAGTGATGTGACCTCATTTCTGAGGGAGTGACATGGGACATTACAGTACAGTCAGTTTAAGGGCCTTTTTCTCCCTCCAGTGCTCAGCAGGGTAATGGTGTTGTGATGCCAGCAGTGACTGCTCTCTCCCATGAGCACCCAGAAACCACAAACAGCAAGCACCAGTGTTTTCAACATGGCCTCATGTTTGTTTTTCCCACTTCCACCTACATTTGTTCTGCCAAGACCAGCTCAAGTGCCTCTTCCAAAAAGAGCCAAGTTTGAAATAATTTAAAGTTATCTATATATATTTTGAAAGGGATCACTCAATACCATGTAGCATATGGCCTGATGCTTTATGCTACAGCTTTTAGTGACCAGGAGGTCCACTTTTCAAATGAACTTCTTGCTGCCTTACACTGACAGAACCGAGGACCTTCTCTGGTACAAGTGAAATGCTTAACAAACAAAAATTGGTTATCAGTTTCAGTTTTGTCTTTGTTAATTATTCCTTGGTGCAAAAATGTGAACAATCAATACACCTTACTTACTTTGTGAAAAAGGGGTTAAACTGATTACCCAAGAAGCCTGTTTCAAAGGCCATGGACTAATCAGACTCTTTTAGTACTGTGAATGCATCTGCAGAGTATTTTTGCTTTATCCTCACTACAGGTAAGTAATTCTATACTTTTATAATGTTACCCAGGTCGTCTCTTGAGGTTTTGTGAATCCTGATCTTCCAAAGCCTATGTAAGTCCCCTTGCCAATATTTCATTTCCTTTGTTTGGCCCCCAGCCACAGAATATTTTCATAATAAGATGAATCAACTTATACTGCTGGCCATTTTATTTGCTAAATATATAAATGCACATTTTGAACATTATTCTGGCAAGAACTATGACATAACTTTACGTTACTCATCAATTTATTACTAAATAAATATATGTATTATATATCCCCTACAGGCAATGTGTGTGTATCTGTTCGTGACTTGCTTGGAAAAAAATTCATGGCAGAGAAGGCATTGGAATTTTGGAACAGTAATTTTTTAAGAATGCTTGCTTCTTACCTCAGCCTCCAAACACTGTTTGATCATAGGCTAAGTGAAGGAAATTAGGCAAGTATAGTGTGACTCCAAAAATGAAACTTCTGTTAGTGTGCTACCAATGCTTCTGCTGAAAGTTACCACCATAAATGGCAAACAAAATGCAATTTTGGCATATATTTGGGTAAGATGCCCTTTTTTCTATAGATGTAAGGAAGTAGCTTTTTTTTTTTTTTTGCTCAGGCTTTCCTTTTGCTGCTGAAAATGAGGTTTGGCTTTCAAGACCTTTCATTTTGACAAGAGTGATTCTAGGTATGACATTCACACCATTTACCCAGCACTTCTTTTTCTCCAATTATTTAGCAACATTAAGTGAAGCAGCATTTAGTTTACCAGGCTCTCTGCAGTACCATTTACCAAATCAGAAATTATTTACAGGCCCCAAACAAAATGAAAATTATGTGTACCAGGACTAATTTACTGTATTTACTGCGGACTGTAAAAATTGCATATGATGATTGTAACTGTAAAAATAGGTGAGTTTAAAGAGCAAATGTATAAAGGCTATGTTTAAAAAATCAGGTACACAGGGCTCAGAAACTTGCTGTTTGAAGGGGACAAAGGGCAAAAGTGCTTTTGACTGCAAAGAAAACCTCTCTTTTCTATCCATCTATCCAAATTATTAATATATTATCATTTTGGCATCTACATCCCAGTTAGTGACAAGAGCTACAGAATGAATTCCCATTGACCTTCCTGCTAATGACTAGAATGAGTTTATCCAGAAACAAGAAGCACAACGTTGTATGTGTCCACTCCATAAAGTTCTTGCTTGTACCAATGCCTGCACACGAGCATCACACTTCCAGGCCCATGTTTGGGGTATTCATTAAAACTTCTCTGCATGCAGATGCAGTGCTTAATCCCTGACTTACACTTCTGGTTAAGCGGCAACCTCAAGTGTGACCAAATGTATTGCTTCATGAAGAGGTTTCATCAGGCATCTGAAACATATTTAATATAAGATGTATTGCAAAACTGTTAGCAGGATGGGTTTAACTGTGGCTTTCACAAAGTTTTGTGTGTTTCATTAGCTGGCAGAATGAAGAAAAGTGGGAGCTGAAAGCAAAGGAGTGCTTGCAAAAGAAAATCATGTGGACACATGGTGCAACTGTAAAGCTGTCAAACACTACTAATAAAAAATTTAAAAAAAAAAGAAGAGAGAGAAAGAGAAAATATAAAGGAGGAACAACAGAATAGCTAACTCTTCCCTCCATGAGAGGCAACTATTTGCTTTTCCCCTGATTCTTTATGCAGCACAGATTTCTTGAGAAATTATCCCACAATTAAATACTCAGCAAAAAATATACCTGGGTATTCTCAGCTTCAAGGAAGTGTCTCTGTTTGACCTACAGCTATAGATTCATCAGGAAAAGAAACTGAATCTTTTAAAATGCCAGCTGTTCTTCCTTCTGCAACTCTCTGGTTACCAGTTCAAACCCTATGAGTCAGGTTGTATAATAACACCACTGAAGCTGGATGAAATATTCATAACACAATGGGTCTACTTCTGAGCAAAATTCATTCACATAATTGAAACAATTGTGCTAAATCGAGTAAATGACAAAGACTAGCCATGTAAGATTGCTACGTTACTCCCTGCTGGCTCTGTTACTCCTTGCCCAGCTGGAATAAAACTCCAACAATATCAGGAAAATACAACCCATAAACTCAGACAAATGTCATATAGGAATTGAGTTGTCATTTGTCTTTGAAGTAATGTTGTGGAAATAGTGATTTTCCAACCCAAAGCAATACTTTTTGTTTAATCAACTTTAGATTCTGAGTTTGGTTGACCCAAAGTGACATTTCAGGGTTTTCTAAACCATGAGAAGAGACACGGTGGTATCAGGCTGTCTAAAATCTCCTTTTGAATACTGAAAAATATTTGAAATATTTTTGTCAGTTTTCAAAAACTTTGAACTTTACCATGAGGGATTAAAATAATTAAGATTTTAGAAGGATTCAGGGAAGGAAGAAATCAAATAAAACAAATATTCTGGTCCCCCCCCCCACACCTACCTCAAACATTCTATGGTTTGGTGACTTTATAATCACCTCTGTGCTTCCAAAGCCAATTTTTTTTTTCTCGCAACAGTTTACCTGCCCTCAAAAATACCAACATGCAAAACCTACTCATGAAGTTTAATCTCCGTTTCAGAACACCAGCCTCAGTATAGGCTGAAGTACTCTGACAGGCAAGGATTCATCAGGAAGGCATGGCACCAGTTCTGTTACACACTAAGACAATTTGGGTTAAAAGAACCTGTGATGGAAGATTCACCAAAGGATTTACTGTTTTTTAGATGGACGGCTGATTCTGTGCCCTCATGCAGATGGATAAACAATCCTCCATCCACTTTTCAGTTTTCTTACAGTACTATCTTTTTTAGCTGAAACTCACCACATAAGTCTTGAAAGTGTGTTTTTGATGCCATTTCACAGTAGGCACATAGAAACTGAATTTAGTAATTTTGAGCTTCATAAGCATTTGTTTATTTCTCTGTAGTCACAAGTGTTGATTTCGGTGACCTCCAGTGCTGTAGTAGAAATAAGATAAATTGTTGGGAACTTACCTACTGCCCATGCTGCAATAAAAACATAGTCCAATATGGTCCAGTATGCTCCAACAGAAAACTGTACTGGGCATTGGTTTTGCAGCGTTTTTACTCATCTCTCTATCTTGCACTCTAAGCATGTCAGGAGGTGCTCCAGGCCCAATCCCTTCACAGCCCATACTTCAGTTTTGGACAGCCATGAGAGGGACCGACCCGATTTTTTTGCCTCCGTATATGTTACATTCTTATAAAAGCTGTCCATGTGCCGGCAGCCCTGTCCCAGGGAGGCTTTGCCTGGCAGCCAGTCAAGGCAGGAAAAGCTTCCATGATCGGGCTGTGAGCGAACCCCACTAGCCAGTGAGACACATACCCAGGATGGCCGGGAAATCGGGCTGGGGAGGGAGCCTTAGCACTCAAAAGCAATTGAGTGCCACACAGCGAGAGCCATTTGCTTTAGGGTGTTTTGCAGGGAGAGGGGGCTCGCCTGTAGGGCCAGATCGGCCCTCCCTTCCCCCTTCGTTTTTTCTGCCTTGTGGTCCTGCTTTCCTGCCTGTGCCGGCTTCGCCCTGCGTTGCCATTTCTGTGACCCAGCTGGTCACCGCGGAGACCTCGAGCTTCGCTGCCTCCCCGACGGGGTGAGCGCTGCCGCAGCCGGCCGCCCCCGCTGCGTTCGCTTGTACCCAGCCCTGACTGTCGCTGTCGCCGTGCTCCCCGCGTTGCCCGCGACACCCAACTTGCAGTCGCCGCCGTCCGCAGCCGCGCCCCGACTCCGAGAACCTGCAGCTGCTCCTGCAGCCGTGCAGGCGTGCTCCTGTAACCCCAGCAGGAGCCCGCCTGTAGCCCAGCAGGTTCAGTTCTCCGCTGACGGAAGGGACACGCAGCCTGCTGCTGCTTGAAAATCGCGCCCAGCCCGCCACGAGTGCCACGCAGACACATCGCGGCTCGCAGCCGACACGCTCCGTCTGCCAAGACGACGCTGACGGAGAGCCGGGTCCTTGTAGTAACGCTTTGTCTTCTGTTTCTTTCCCTCTCTCTCTTTTTCCCCCGTGCTCCTTTTTCTGTGCCCCTTTAATAATACTTAACCCTTTTCCTGTCAATATATAGTTCTCAGATACAATATTGCCGCAATTGCGCTTTATTTTTGCCCGAGAAATCTATCAAAAGAATCCCCCCCGAGTCCTTTTATATAGCAGAACGGGACAAGCCATCAGCTGAACACGTCCACTTTATCCAGCAGTTTCTATGAGACAAGTAGGTCGCACCGCTTTGCTCCCAGCTGTGTGGCTGCAGTCCCAGATGCAGGTCACCAATAGCAGGATTTTTATTGGCGGCTATACTTACACCATGAAATGTTTCCATCTCCACAGCTGTCAGCTGTGGAAGATGAGCCTGCTGTATAAAGCACAAGCCATGAGATTTTGGTCTTTTAAATCAGACTGTTTATGTGGTTGAGTTGTTTTCATTCCTTAACTGACCTGCTTACTTATCGCTTACATAAATAAATAGTTTTAATCTGCTCCACAGTCTTTCCTGTGTATCAGGTATTATGATATATTCAGGCAAAAATCTAAACATTCACGTTGCTGAATGATCAAACACAGGAATTTAAAAGGGAAAAATAAGAAGACTTAAAAGATATTGGAAGGTAAAAGCATTTTAGTCGGAAAAAAGAAGTCCCCTATTCTCCAGTCTATTTTCTTTGTACAGAAATTATTTTAGAAATATGAGGCTGTAGAACTTTTTGCAAGAACCTAATTCAGCACTTTGAGATTCTAAACACTGGTTATATTGCAACAACAGTTTTTCTAATTATTCTCTCCTTCCATTTCATGAACATGGGGAAAGTTAAGAAAGAGAACATAAATCATAAATGACTGATATTAGCCATGTAACTTACACTGTTGGAAGGTTTTCTGCAAATGAACAGATGAACTTCACTAAATAAGGATGCAAACAGGAAAAATAAAACACATATTTTTAAAATGGGGAGTTTGAAATTTCTGGGGTTTAGATTGCTTTTACACCAATTCCTTGTTTACTGTTCCTGTTTACTGATCATCCACCCTAAAAATTACATTATTTTTCCATCACCTGAAAATTTCTCAAGGCTTTTGAATTACATTTTGAGTTCGTAGTGATACAGCTTTGCATAACTTCTGCTAGTTAGGTATCACTTTTACACTTTTTTAAAGGAAACTTTTTATCCAGGTTGTACCTAAATGTGTTCATGCCTAAAAGCATATGTTTTAAAAACTGGGTTTTAGGAGACATTCCATGATCCTCATTCTGGTGGCAGTCTCCTCTTATCCTCAGAGTGCCTGCAGAAGTTACTTAGAACAGAATGCGAAGACAGAAGGTCTCCTCAAACCCTTGAGTCTCCCCCAAAAGTCATAAATAGTAGCATTTACAGCTCCTCCCATTTTTCTGCTCTTTCTTTCCTTTCTCTGCATCATGTATTGCGTATGCAAGACAGATAAGTTCACATGACATGGTTCTCATTGTTTCTCCTGCTGTTTTCTTTCTTACTCTGAATTGTAACCTCAGACAATATGAAGAGTCCCATCAAGGATTTCTTGTATTGGCCTAACTGAGAAGGATTTTCCCTGTAAGAAGCCAGAAAGGTTCCAGTATGAAATTACACGGATGAATTAGCACATTGAGACAATTGTTTTCAATAGTGATGCACGGCTGTGGGGAAGCTGCCACTATAGCTGGAGCCACTTTTAACACTGTAGACTAAGAAAATTATAGAGGCGTGATTAGCAGGAGCAATAGAAAAGGTGTGAAAGAAAAGAAATGGAGGAGAAAAGCCCTGCACTAATTAGCTAAGAAATTAAGTAACTTTACAAGCACTTTGCACAGCCTCAGAGAAACAAGGGCTGAGCTGCCATTAAAGGTCTGCAAGAAGGTTGGAGTTCCTAACTCCTACAGATTTCAACAGGAATAAAAGATGCCATCACCTGGGCAAAGCATACCCTGCAAATGTAGCTCTTCATCACTTTAGTGTAATTTCAAACCAAGCTCCAACTACTATTTCTGTGAACTCCTATGTTAAAATCAGTGTGGTGCCTCTGAGGTTTCCCCATATTTAGTATATTAGCTCTGTCTGACCGAGTGTGCTGGTTTTGGCTGGGGTAATTTTCTTCGCAGTGGCTGATATGGGGCTGTGTTCTGGATTTGTGTGAACACGGCGTTGATATTATAGAGATGTTTTTGTTATTGCTGAGCATGGCTTGCACAGAGCCAAGGCCTTTTCTGCTGGTGAGGAAGTTAGGGGTGCTTGGGAGGATGGGAGGAGACACAGCCAGGACAAGTGACCCCATCTGACCAAAGGGATATTCCAGACCATGTGACACTGTGCTCAGTACATAAAATGGGGGAAGGAGGAGGAAGGGGGGGATGTTTGGAGTGATGGTGTTTGTCTTCTCAAGTTATCATTACTCATGATGGGGCCCTGCTCTCCAGGAGATGGCTGAACATCTACCTGCCCAAGGGTGAATTAATTCTTGTGTTTGCTTTGTGTGTGCAGCTTTTGCTTTCCCCGTTGAACTGTCTTTATCTCAGCCCACGAGTTTTCTCACTTTTACCCTTTCCATTCTCTCCCTGATCCTGCTGGTGGGGGAGTGAGTGAATGGGTGCCTGGGGCTGGGGTGCTGGCTGTGGTGAAACCACAACAGAGTATCATACCTGCAACTTTAGAGGCATTTAGAAAGGGATTAGAGCTCATTTGAAAACTATTCATTGACTGAATTTTCATTGATTACTATCCTGACATTGGAGATGTTGGAGGTTTTACTGTAACCTATAGATACAGTGGTGATGGTGTAAGTGTGGAAACAGAGATGTAGGCAAACGTACATACAAGCACCTTAAGCCCATACATGCACAGTACTTAAAAGCAACATAAAACATGTTTTGAGAAATTTTTTTATTCTTTTATATTTAAATACTCAGACAATAATAGTTTTGTGGAATTTGTACAAAGTGAAGATACTGTAACTTAATGGTTTCAAATGTAGTCCTCACAAGATAGTTAATGCTTTCCTTACATTACCATGTGTTACTAACTAATGTTAGATTGTACTGTATGAAAACTGAATTCCTTGACCAGAACAGCTGTCTATTTGGCAAACAAGAGTAGCTAATGACTGCTTCATTGTCACCATGGAAAGGGGACTCACAGAAATTTAGAGAGGAGGTCAAATAAAAAAAATGTGAAAAACGTTAAAGTGATGCTGGAGATGAAAATTGAATAGGCATTTTTGAATGTGCATTTACAGAAGTGTAATCAACTTCCTATCTTTTCCTTGGTCGGGAAAATTAGATGCACATATGCTAATAGGATGGTGTAGTTCAAAATTTAAACACAAGAGTTGAAAGCAAAGTTACCTTCCTGCTGCACCAGACTATGGCCTCGGCAGGCTACACTGGCTGAAAGAGTTGTTGTATCTGTATGTGGAAAGGCATATATTCATTACATAGCCTTTGCTCTTTCAGGACACCCAACTTAAAGTTGATGTTGATAACACTTCTTATCTTTTACTTTAGCTTAAGTGTAACATTCAGTGCTTCAGGGAATATTAAAAGAGCCTGCCTTCTGGACCTAGACACAATAAGCTGATTTTTTGGTGCTTTGTCTTATACTTACTGATTTCTTGTGTGTTGTGTAGGAACATAGGCATTGGTAATACCTTGTCCTGAGAGGACTGTGGTGCTTGGAGAACATCTGATCAACCTGATAATTGACCCAAAGCTGTGGGAGGAGAAAGGTATGGATGCATACTCTTAAACTGAATATATGAGCTGATTTCAAAGAAAAACGCCTTCTGGCTCCTGAGATAGCAGCTGCTGGGTTTGTGTCTCCTCTGTGGAGGGGCTGACATCCAAAACACTCATGGAAAGCTGGCAGAGTTCTGGAGGTGTATTTTAGGAAGGTGAATGTTCTTCCTCCTGGAAAGTGGAAAGGGAAAGAAAAGAGAAGGAAAAGAGCTCAGCCACCATGACTTAGGTAAAAAGCACCGTGAGATGTTTGGGCCAAGAGCACATCATGAGCAATATCCTGCTCTGAATGCTTTCTGAAGAGCCTTATTTTCCTCCATTGACTATACAGAGAGCTTAAAAAACCTCAATTAAAAAAGCATATAGTAAGAATTCCTCTAAAAGCTCATCCCTTCACTAGATCACCTTTGGTGGAAGCTGTTTGAATAAACTTCGATCAATAAACAATGCATTTGTATTTGTGATCTTACTTACGTAGGTCTGCATCTATGTTCTGTAGAGATAGCTAAGAATAGGAAATATCATGTAAAGCAAGTCTTACTAACTAGAAAATGAGTAATAAAGTAATGGAAGTTGGCTTTAAAAATTTTAAATTAATTGTGTGAATTTAAATGTTTAAAGCCAATTTCTGTATTCGATATCCATAAACAAATTTCCGACATTTAATAGCCTGCATTTTATAGTAAATTCAAACACATATTAAAGAAACTTTAATACCTGAACTCATGAGTGCTTTCTCTCCTTCCATATTGGCTGAAGCAGCATCACAACCTAATCGATAAGTTTTGCTAATTGATATTATAGTAATAGAACAGGACCTGACAGTTCATGGATTTGTATAAATAGACAGCAAAATCCAGCCCCCTCAGTTCCAGGTAATTTGAGAGGTCTAAAATTTAAACACTATTAAAAAGTTAATGTGGATGCTTGACATCAAAATACTTGCTTCCACCATATTATTTTTACCTTAAAGGTACAGAAATGTATTTAAAATGTAAGGCTAAAAAACCAATCATCTTGGAAACTTTCAAGAGCAGCCTCTTCCTTACAGCTAGACTATTTTAAATTGGTTGGTTTTGAATGACACTGTTAAAATGAAACACAAGACCAAAAATTAATAGGTAACTAAAAGTTCCTCCTACGTTAAAAATTATATTTGTTGCCAACATCTGGAATAAAACAGGTGGAAATACAAAATACAGCATCGAGTAATTTGCAGTCATATTCCTGTGCCTATATATTGTTTTCTGAAAGAGGACTCGAAGAACTGCTAGTCACACATCTAAAGAGTGGAGAATATAAGACCAGAAAATTTCTTTAACAACCTGAGCCATCAGATTATCTTTTCAAAGAGCTGCTTAAGGAAGACAGACTTTGCAAAGCAGTTGCTGGTTGCTGAATTACCAGATCCCCCCCCTACAACCAACAGAATGCTTTTTAGATGCTCTTCCTGATAGCACAGAGCTGCCTAGAAATGGGTAATCAGTGCTATAAAATAGCATGAAACATTTAAGCTTCAAAAGTCAAATCAAATTAAAATACAATTAGCCACAGATTTCAGCCAGTTAATTACTCCTCCTCTGCAGCATATAAAAATTTAAAGCCTGTAACTGGCAAGCTCTTTTTTTAAAATTTGTTAAAGTTGTTGTATTCTGAAGCTCAGATGAATGTTCACATAATGACTTGAAACCTACTGTTTTAAATCTCATCTCTGCATTTATATGGATTTTACCATTATCAAATTTGCCATTAACAAGTTGCCTAAAAAACCACCAACAAACAACAAAATGGATGGGTGTAAAACTTGATACTTTGCTTTCAATTTAAATAGCAATTAACCTTTGCAATTTCTAGACCTAGGCTTGTACATTTCACTTTATAGAGGAGAATTTTTAATATTAATGTTTTATATTAATGGAAGTTGCATTATTAAAACGTAAGACAATCCTGGCAAACTTGACATGTAAAAGGCAAACAAATGGAAAACATTAAATAGCCACAACGTAGCTGTTAGAATAAGGATAGTGTAAATCAATCAAAATTAATATTGATATAAACATATCATTATAATATAATTAATTAATTTAGATGCTTTTCAAAAGCATAATATTCCATTTTTTGGTGACATTTTACATTTTTTTCCCCACGGTTTTCTTCAGATAATTTCATAGCACTAGTGAAATATACCAAATCTTCACCAATAAAAGCTGTTTTATTTCCCATCTTCATAGTATAAACCCATTATTTTTACTCCTCCAATTTTATTTTATAACTATCAAAAAACACTGTTGTGTTCTGAAATTCTGTAACAATTTAATTTATTCCAGAAATATACATCTGGTTACCAAAAGAGGTTTTTCATACAGAACACTGCAACTCCCTCAAATAACACTATTAATAACCAGCAGAAAAAATGCATTTCTTTGATAGTGGTGAATAATAGATTAATGTTTGGATTGTTGTGATCTGGAGGATGGTTTGTTTCTTCAGCCAAAATTAATTCAAAAGCAAAAGTTCTACACACTTTACTGCATTCAGGAATCACTTATTACATAGAACATTGATATTGTTTGAAAACAGACTGTTTTCATGGTTATTCTGTTTTTATTCCTTTAAGCAATGTCCTTGATTCAGGGATCTTCTGCCCATGACAAGAAACACAATTTACAGGGAAAAAAGGAAATTAAATCCCAGGCAAAATATTTAAGCAGATACATTCTTCAGAGCCTGGCCCACAATTCTCTGTTATCAGAAGAAAGATACCTGTAGGATTAAAACTGTTTACTCATGTTTCACCATTTCCTACCGTAGCTTGAAAGGCACTATGCTTTAAAGATAAATAAATCACTGACAGTTAAACAACACTCAATCCTATTAAAGGTGTCTTCTCAAAAGCAGGCAAATTCAAGTGTGAGATGATGCCTTTACGGGTATTTTTGTAGTGGGTTTCATAAATGCACGACATGACTGGCAACTAATAAAAGGAGCATAAAATAAAATATTACTTTAAAAAACAGTGGTTTTCTTTACTGCTTTCCAGAAGAAAATTTTACGAAGTGGTTTCTTTACCTCCATTCACACAGTTTGTTCAAAACCAGCCTTCTAATAATTAAGGGCATCCTGCAGTCAGTGGCAGTTGCAATAACTGCTCAGAACAGTTAAAAAAATCAAAGTGAAAAAAGCCCCAAGATTCTTACCTGTAACATTGTTGATGGGGTTTCTTGAAGCAGTTTGAGAGAGGAATCACTCACACTAGAGGGACAGCTACTGGCTATCTGTGATTGAAGAAGCTGGTACAATTTTATTAATTTCTTGCATAAAGGTT
This sequence comes from Mohoua ochrocephala, assembly GCA_013398855.1. Classification (NCBI taxonomy): domain Eukaryota; kingdom Metazoa; phylum Chordata; class Aves; order Passeriformes; family Acanthizidae; genus Mohoua; species Mohoua ochrocephala. The sequence continues at coordinate 18,302 of VZTA01021309.1, read as the reverse complement.
TAATCAAAAGTCAATAGCTTTTTAAAAAAACCCCAAAACAAAGAAAATGATGAAACAAAACCAAAAAATCCCACACAAAACAAAAACCAAAACAAACTAACAAAAAAAACCCCAAACAACAACAAAAAATTAACAAACTAAAACAAAACCAAAAATAGCCACGGACCCCCAAGAAAACCTGCACAGCAAAAGGACAGGAAAGTGTAGTTTTGTTCAGTGCCCGTTGATGAAAGCACTGTCATCTGATCCCTCCTGCTATTGTTGGTTTTGGTTTAGCTCCCTCTCAACCAACATGTAACGTGATATGATTTAATAAAATGTCTTAATCTCAAAAATTGGAGGGAGGGCAGTTGAGATATTTTCATTCATCAGAGAGAGCCTTTCAGGTTTCTTTGCTTTCTTCACCTGCTGGGACCCATTTGGTCTCTTTCAAAGAGAATGCAATGGCAAAATGAATGAGAAATGCAAGAATAAGAGTCCCTTATTCTACCCAATAGTATAATTAATGAGCATTTGTAATCCCTGCTGTACTTCACAGAAATAGTTGTAAAACAAATAAATCTTGCGTCTCAGGGAAATGATTTTGGTAGTTAACCTGAAACAGACAACAATATTGTAAGGAGTGAATGCATCCGCAGCAATGATGTCATGGAATACTGCTTAACTAAAAACCCCTAATGGTTTGGGGGGTTTTGTTTGTTTTGTTTTGTGGGGGTTTGTTTTGTTTTGGTTTGTTGTTTGTTTGGGGTATTTTTGTTTGGTTTTGTTTCTGTTGTTATTTTGTAGCCTGGAATTACTGTACATGCAAGCTATAATTACAGAAAAATACTGGGAAAAAGAAGAAGAGATTTTAAGTTGTACTCTCAAAGATGTGAAAGAGGTGAATGATCCATATATATGCTCTTTTAAATGCAGAGCTTATGCCTTACATGTACAGCAACAGAGTCTTATATTTTTATCACAGCCTAAATTCCAGATGGTGCCTTAATGTCATTTGCAACACCTAAATTAAATTCTAGACTTTTTTTCTCCTTACTAAATTGTTTGCATGTCAAAAAAGAGTTTGTGCTGTTCTGAAGAGACATGCATTCCTTCTGGACTCTGCACTATTTGTCCACCTTCTACTGCATGGACATGATTTCTTGTAAAGCATTTATCTCCTACATCATGTCAGCTTATGTATTTTTCCCTTAAAAACTGCATTTTTGCTATTAGACTCACTGTCATGTCATTTGCACATTTCAGCAGAATTGTAAACATTTTGTGCTGTAATTAAGAGTACTACAGAAATAAAAAATGGTCAGATAAGAATTGTTATGACTAAAACAGCCCAGGCAGAAGGTCCTGGAGTCAGCAGATATATTTGCATCTCTACTTTTTCCTATTATTTACTATATGAAGGGAAATAAATGCTATTTGCTGTATTAATAAATATTGCTAGTCTGTGCATGCATACTTCAATGTAGAAGTACATTTTTTGTTTTAAACAGCAATTGTACCAATAGATGAGATTAGACTGACATTTTTCACATTTTTACTCCAGATTTTAAAGAGAAAAAGGCAAAACTGAGCAAGCCCTGAGATGGTTTTGAATTCTGCTGTTGGTAAATTACTCTGTTTTCTCCTTTTTGGGGGGCGTGTTAGAGACACTCAGCCACATTGTTGCCTTTTCCTGGTCTTAAAATTGAGAGCCAGACACGGTTAAAGGGAAAAGGGGTTTTTACCTCGGTATTTATTTAAGATCCTTGGTGCACCACACCGTCCGAGTGGAGTGCGCCGAAGTGCCCACCGGAATGCACGCCCCGGGATGCCCCCACCGGAATGCAAACACCTGATAGATCGTGTATACAACTTATAGGCCTTGCAAATTCGCATATCTGTCAAAGATTCCCCAATGAGAGACTTGAATGAATCCCCCCATTCTGAGGAGTCTCCCCCCTGGATGGGCCTACCTTAGTTTACAGGATGTGTTCTAGAGAGGACCTTGGTGTCTGGGGCTGTCTGACCCTTAGGCGCGAGGCTCCCAGGATGTTTGGTCTCCTGGCTTAACGGGACACGGGGTATCAGACTTAGGGAATCACAAGTATGTGGGCTAAAAGCACTAAGGATATAGAAAAGCTATATAAAAGGCTATATAAAGGGGTATATAAAAAGGCAAAAAATCATCCTGGCATCAACGTAAGATGATGTTTATTATCAGATAAAGGAACAGTGCTCTTTCAGAAGTCAATCACATTATGAAAATGATCAGATTTACAAACATGTTTAAAAATACTAACTTATTGTCCTACTAACAAAACATGTTGGTCTGGGGTTTTGTTTGGAGGCGCCATCTGAAAGAAAGCACAGAAATATAGTGAGGCTATTAAAGCCCCTGAACCACTATCCATGAATGCCAGTAGAAAGACTCTACTCATCACCAGCTTTCCTGGTTCTACATGGCCATTTAGTGATAAATTCCATGAATGTTGTTTTGTACTTTTAATCATAAGTACTTCCAGATTCATCTTAAAACTTCAGCTCTGCTATCACATGAAGATGACATAAAGCACTTTAAAAATGTCATATGAAGTAGCTATTCTTTAAAAATACAGTCCTGCAAAGCAGAGCTGGGACAAGAGAAAACAAAAATATGTGCAGCTGTGCCTCAATTAAAAGGGGCAAGTCTAATTTTGGGCAGAGAGAATCAAACTTTCTGATTGGTTTAGACGAAGTGGTATGCTATGATTATTCAGCAATTGAGTAGGAAAAACTGTTGGGTGTGAGATACGGTGGAAAAGGGCTTAGAAGAAGATGGATGCTGTATAGCAAAGGCTTGGAGAAGAAGGGACAGGCAAACTACAGTGGAGGTTCCAAGTGGGGAAGACCTTTGCCTATAGGCACACAACACTGCTGCTTACTACATTTTTTTCACATAGATATTATGGATCAAATTACACTTAAGTCAAGCTGTCTTTCCTCACAGCACAATAATTTGACACCTATGTGGTGGCCTGATGGATTTGTCAGTATTTTCCCCTTCAATCTTTCCTAAACGTCCTGAGGAAAATCCTGTCCTCTTTCCCTATAAATCCAGTTTGCCATTGCTGCCAGGAGATCAGCCAAACACTGCTTGGCTCAGCATGTCTGTAGACAGACAGTAGCAGCACCAGTAACTGAGATTTAACACAAAATTAGTGTATCTCACTGGCAGTCATGATTTTCTGAAAATGAGAAGCTCCTTCTACTTTTTTTATATAATAAGGGTTATTGTAGTGTTAACATTTTATGTCCTTGGAAGCTACATTTATTACCATACTTGTGTGTTTCCCATTTTAATAGAAGGAGTAGCAGAGACATCATGCAGAGGTCAAATGTCATTGCTTGGCATTATAAGTGCTGTCAAAACCCAGGGCTCCAATTTTTAAGCCTACTTTCTATGAAGAAGACTCTCTGATGATGCTTCTAAGAATAACTGACTGTATGTTTACCTTTTGCAGAGATGATTCTTTCCTTCCCAGATTCCTCAGCCCTGGCTTAAGTGATGTCTCCTTCCACCTCCACACCTCTGCTCTGACCTGCTTCATAAATAAAGATTATGCCCCTTCCCAATAAATGAAGTTAAATAAATCCAGACCAACATGTAGCTTTTTAATAGAAAAGAAACAAAAACTCTGCTTTTGAAATGTACCAACAGTCTGTTTCAATTTTTTAAACACGCAAAATCCATTTAAATCAAAGTAACATAAAAGAACAGCAGAGAAAGAGTATTCTGCAAGCTACCATCCATCCACTTCGGGTCAAATACAACCAAAGACTCTTCTGTTGAAATGTGGTATTATAACAGAGACGAATGTGCCTTGCAAAAGCAAAAACTAATTTCACAGTAGTGTCACAGCTGTTTTAAATACAAAGGGGGAGAACACATTACTTTTCCTGTGTTGAGTTTCTTATTGCCAAGCAATCAGGATGAAGAAGACGACTTCAGCAACGTTGTCTCTGCTGGTTACCCAGCTGAGTTCAGTAGCACCACGGAACTACAAACTGG
>VZTA01021308.1:39764-73285 GCA_013398855.1 Mohoua ochrocephala | reverse complement strand
GTCTGCATTTTTTATTTTCATTGCCCCCTTTTTTTTTTGGTTGCTATTTACTGTTTATCTTTGTTTATCTTCCTTTTCATTAATTTGAAATTCTAGCCGCATTAATATGAATTTCATATATCAACCTACTCCTAAGGTTTGATAAATAATTAGATTTTTTAAAATACACCAATCTGAGCGAAGTTTTGAATGATCATGGATACCTGTCTCTGAAATTTCTGTCAGCACATAGTGCGAATAAGTGTTTTGGGATACACAAACTCTTGAGTTAGGTTCACAATGTGTATTGCCGAATAAATTCTGCGTACTGTTTGAAGTAGTAGGAATAAATAGGCACTCTTCAGTTAGAACAGTGAGTGGCAGCTTTCTGCCTGGGCATAGGAATCCTCTTGGGGTTTTTCATATGGTGGCAATTATTTCCCTGGCTGCGTTAGCATGACTGTAAAGTAAACCAAGTAATAAATTAGGAAGATGGAGTAGAAGACGTAGAGCCTCAGCCTAGGTAAACTGTTTTGAACTATGCAGTCATACCTGTGATGCTATGGAGGAAGGTAAATAATTGTTTCCATAACATGGTGCTAGTCAGAGTAGTGCACTGTGACACTTTGGTTGGCTGCTATCCTTGCAGGTAAAAGAATAAACATGTTGGGGAGCGCGAGGCAGGATCCTGATTGACTGCAGCAGCAGGCGATTAATGGGCAACAACGCTCTGACAGGAACTGCTGACAAGGCGATAATGAGATTAGCACCTTCTGATTCTTTTATTAACAAGTAGCCAAAGAATCATTTGGGCATGTCAGTAGATAATGATGGAAATTAAGGGACACTCTGGAACCTTTGGGTAGCAGATCATACACCTAGTGCTCTGAAGGGTAACTTGCATATTAACTGAATCATCTCCAATTCCAAATGTAGTCACTGAATATGATGATATTAGTTAAATATAAAAAGAGTGGGTGTATTACTGCATTTATTTATGTATCTTAGTTATCCAGGCATGTTGCAATGCAACAGTTTGTTTGATACATGAGGCACTTGCTCACTTTGAAAAAAGTGTGTTCACCAGCAGTTGTACTGTATGAAAAATTTCTTTTTTATGGAGCTTTCATGGAATTATGACAGATGATTTGGAGTTACTGTTTCTCAGTTAGCATTTTTCCTTGTTCTGATGTTTGTCTTGGTATTGATGTGTAAAAACAATGGCTTTTGGGGTAGGAGAGGGGGAAATGATTATGACAGGATAGGAGGCATTTGAGAGTTATGGAGAGGAGTGGGAATAAGAAAAATGGAGAAAGCTATAGATAATTTCAATATGTGAATACTTGAGAAGACTAGAGAGTGACAAGAAGTACAAGACACTAAGAGTAAACAGATGTGAAAGAGAATGAACACAAACACATTGAAGATTTTATTTTGGGTCTGGGCGGTAGTGCATTTGTTTCTGGGAAGAACCTGTGTTTACACCTGTAAAAGGAAATGGGTCTGTAGGTATGATTGTGGTGGAAGAGTATGAGAAAGAAGGCAAAGGCCTAATGAGGGTAAAAATTTAAAAGTAAGAAAGGAAAAGAATAAACATGAACATGATGAAAGAGGCTGTTTGTAGGAGAGGGCTTGGCATTTTTCTTATTTTGCTGTTCTTCTGGATAATATCACTGTGGAGAAATTTAATTTTCTTGATGGGTGGGAGAAGGAAATTAATTGATATTTTCAAATATTAATAGCTACAAAGGTATTTTATGAATGCATTTAACTGACTGTTTCATCAACATTAATTCCATTTGACCTGGAAATCTGATAAGAATGTTGCCATGATTTCGCATTTGACCAAGTTAAAACATCTGAATATTTATCATCATACTCTAAGTTGGCTTGGAGGCTTTCTCCTAGGGGCTTGCATTGGTGCAATTACTCGGGTTGTGCGAATGTGAAAGGAAGCACAGATGTGCAGATTGGCTCGATTTAGCCCTCTTTTAGATCAAATTAATTTTAAGATATAACTGATACAAATGCTTACTTTTTATGTCTAATTACAGTCAGGATGACTGTTCTCCATAGTAAACAATTCATTACTGTTTAGGTTCAGGTCACCTAAGTACTCTTGAAAAAGCTACTCAAACTTCTGTGGAATCAAAGGAGGCTTTGTAAGTTTGGAACTTCCCAGCCCGAGGATATCAGAAGTGCTCTACGTGTTGGATCCCAGAACTTGGCTGCCATCACTTTCTTCTTTTTTGAAGACAACGTGGGCTTTAATTGTGTTCATGTGCTTGCTAAAGATCAGTGATGCATGCCACTGTCATCCTCTTAAAATTCTCTTTTGTGTGTGGCTTTGAGAGTCTCAGAGTACTCTGCTCCAACTTAAAATAGTCTTGAAATCTCCATTATTTGGATGTTCTGTTTTCTTGAGCAGCTGATAGCTCAGTGTTAGAAGGAAATCAGCAGTGCCAACACAGCAGAGAGAAGGCTGTCTGCTTACCTTTATATTAATATATCTCTAATCATTAAGAAAATGGAAAGAGGAAAAAAGGGAGCCATTCTGAAGTCAAGAATAATGGCTTGCTTTACAGCAGTGTTTTCTTGACATGGCAGAGCTTGCTCATTTGTGTCTCAGACTTTCCTGTTATTCAACCAAGTAAAAGGGTTGTCAATCTGTTTTAAGCGGAGAAAATTGAACTGGGTTTTTCAGGAGTATTGGTCGGCTTAGTTATGCCAAGCTGTTTCTTTGGATGGTAATAATAGATTTGTGCTTCAGCAGTATCTCTGACACAGTTGACTAGTTTTTAAGTTTACTTTTTTTTCCCCCCTACTCTGAAAAGCAAGTTGCCACCTGTACCTGGAATGGAAAGATGCGATCCAGTTGTTCCTTTTAAAAAACATTTTTTAAAGAGAAGGTGTGTGATTTGGTGTAGTTGAATTTTATTTCACTCCGTTTTTTCTTTGCTCGTTTTCCTCTTAGAGGCACATTAGAGTAGTTTGGAATATTTTATCAGTAACAATATATTAACAAGGAAAACGATAAACCTGAGGCACTGGTTCTCATAATTCCTTTTTAGTTCAATTATTTTTTTAACCAGTTTTTACAAACCAAATGTTAATGCATATGCTTGTTTGCTAACCACCTCTGGGCATCAAACCTGTTTTTCTTGAGTGCAATAAGTGATTATCCAACTCATGCTGCTCAGAAAAAGAGGTTTTGTTTTAATAAGCAGTTTGCAGTTTGGCACACAATGCTGAGGAAAGCAACATTATCTCCAGCAGTAAACTCTGCAGTCATTGCAAAGCTTGACAAGAAAATGATTGAGTCTGTTTGTTATACCTTTGTGGTGCTGCCACTGCTGCTGATGGAAATGTTGCTGTTTATTCAGCAATGCAATAACACTTTCTGTAATTTATGGATGCACATTCCCCAGATTACTAAAGGTAATATTGTTGACTAAAGGAAAGTATACGAATGGATAGTTTCGGTTGTTCCTGTCCTTATAAAAGTGATTGACTGTTCACTTTGCACCGGGAAGAATTTGCACAGGCTCTTTCCCTCTTAACAATTACAGATTTCCCTTCCACTGACAGTTACAAATAACACAGAGGGTTCTAAGTGGCAAAAGTGTACTGACTTCTACAGGTTCAAGGGACAAAATCCTAGAAATTCTAGAACTTGCCCCTCATAGGTGGTATGCTATTTTGCAGTCCTTTTCCATCAGTAACAAGTTCTGTCCCTATATGCAAGAAAGTGAAGAGAACACCTTTGTTGTATTTCTGCACGTAGGAAGGATCGAGAAGTTGAGGACAGTGTGTGTGTATCTGTCTCTCTTCTCTTCTCTACTCCAACACATTTTTGGAGAAATAATATGTATTTACCTGGGGGCCCTATTGTGGCTGTGTATGTTAAGCGAGCCTTGTATGTGCTGTGGTATTGGCATAGGAAAGAAAAATCAATGTGGTAGTAGTAATGGTTACCAAATTTGAGGAAGCAGGCAACTCCAGCAAGGCTAAAATTCAAGCCTTTGCTCTTCCAACATAAGAAATTTGCTTTCTGTCTTCAACAGACAAGTTCTTTGTTTTGTCCCTCAGCGATGGCTCAGGTGTTGGTGAGGTGCTTCAGTTGCTTTAGAGCTCCTCTTCCAGGGCTTGTAATTTTACGAGAAGTTTTCTAAACCTGCTTACTTCTTGTATTATGTCACTTGCGACTATAGAGGTGGTGTTGATCTACGTATGAAAATGTTGGGAGGAAAGGAAGATTTGACGAGACAGATTAAAAAAAATATTCCCAAGACTGAAAAAGGAGAATGTGCATCCTTTGTTTCTCAGCCAAAGTGGTTGAACCAGAGTTCTCACTTACTGCCCATAACATCTAGTTAACTGTTGGTTATCTTCAGGTAACTACCTTAGGCCTTTTTCACAGGGGTAATGGTGACTACAGGAGCTATGAAAATAATTTGTCCTTTCCTCCTTTATAAGGCTGGATATTTTCAGGAGCCAGTGCAAGTAGTTTTGAGACACGTGCTGTATGCCAGAAGTATTTTACCTTGGCTGATGTTTTCAAGAAGCAATGTGGTTAACCTTTGTCACCTGTTTGATGGTACTTGTTTTGAAGATACCATGATTTCTGATAACTCTGTTTTATGTAGGTGTAGGTTTCTATGCCTCAGTGAAAAGTCTTCAACAGTCTGCTTAAACTTTCTTTCCTGTAATTTTGCATTATCAGGGCAGTCTAGAGAAACCGGAGTTGCAACTTCCCTGGAAGCAACAGTGCAGCTAGGTTGTTAGTTTTCTTGAAAAGTTGCCTGTTAGGAAAAAAAAATTGTTGAATACTATATTGTAATTCAAACACTTTCTAAGTGCTAGAAATTGCTCACACATCCTGTGTATTTCTTTTACTGTAGAATAATATTTGCTTTCCTTTTTTGCCCCTTCCTTCTCTTAAGCAAATGTAAGGCAGCCCTTAAATGTCCACATGAATGGTAAGAGACTGTAGGGCTGTGCCGCTGTGTTGTTGGACTTTTTTTTTTTTTAGAAAATTTTGCATAAGAGTATTCCTACTTTCTGCACTAAATCATCTCAGAAAGGAAATGAGGGACTTGTCAGCTGAGCTTGAATGCAGAAAAACTTGAATTTTTAGTATCTTAGGTTATGTATCAAATATAGAGCACATGATAGCTACAAATGTGAAATAGCACTCAACTTGAGCTATTATTTGTACTGGTCATCGGCTTGCTACATGTGCAAAGTGACTTGGACAGTTAAATTTTCCAGTAATAACTGAGTTAAAAGGAAATAAAGGCATTTTTTTGAAGTCTTATTGGCTGAATTTGTAGTTTATGCAAATGATACATGTATTACTAACTGCTCTTATTATCCAGCAGCTTAGTAGAAAGCTCTTATTTTTGAATCTTTATAAACTAGCATTGCAAGCCACTTTTATCTTTAAGTAAAACACACAAATAACTTTTTCTGTCCCTAATCATGCATAATTTAATGAACATTTTTTTCAGGCTTAAAGACAGCTAATTTGATACCTCTTATAGCATGTCCTGTTGTGCTCACAAAGTGATCTTGTGGGGAGTTCCCAGAATATTTTAAAATTGCATAATTTTAAACATCATATCACTTTCATCATCTTTGAGGAGTCTTCTTGCCAACTTCAAAAGTCTTTTGGTATAAACTCCTTTCAGAAAGATCTTTTTGAAATTATTGTGTTCCCTTTAGATCCCTTTGTAAGGGTTAGCATTAAGTGCTGTGCTTTTCACTTGCATAATGCTGCTTATGGAAACACCGAACACTTAGCTAATGTCTGTGTGGATTTCCTCTAGAGCTGGACAGCAAAATGTAGCTTGAAAAGCCTTATTGGTTTCTAAAATTGCAATTTTGCTTTTTTAACAACTCAGCGAGGAAAAAAACAAAACAAAGCAACCTCCCAAAGTAAAACAAAAAAACTCTTGAACTTCTATCAGCAAGAGTGGCATTGACTAACAGCTCCAATGTAATGGATGCATAACAGCATTGCAATCTGGGATATTGTTTAAATACCGTAAAAAGCCTTGTTCATTTACTCTGTCTGAGCACTGTAGAGAAAAATGGTGTGGTAATCCTACCATAGCAGGTGGTACTACTTTCATATCAGTATAAAATGAAATTCTGTGGATGGCTTTTTTTTTCTTATTCACTCTTTTTAATCTTTAAATAAGACGATTGGTAGCCTGTTGGCAAGAAAATGGGCCCTGAATTTTTATTCAAAGTTATACAAGGATGATAGTTGGAATTTTTGGCAGGAGGCAAGCCATTGCTTTTCAGAAAATGCTGTCAGGGGAAGCTTTTTCTGAGTTACCTGCTGGGTCCAAGCTCTTTTATGTTGTTGTTGTGACAGGTAGATTTATAAGGCTTGAAATTTGTACAAATCAGTTGTCATTCAGTGCAAGCTGTCAATGTGTCAAGCTGTCATGCCTGCTGTGAGGGGATGCCTGAGGGGGTGTACAAGGGGGCAACCGTGGAGAAAGGAAATGAGTTCAAACAGACCTGAAATGGAGCTCACTTCTTTGGGTTTTCTGCCCCTGTAGAGCTGGCATTGATTTTTCTTGATGTTGAGCAACAGCAAACCTTAAATGACATGTTGTTAGCAATCTAAAGTTGCTGTTTATTGTCTTTTAAATGGCAGCAAATCATGCAGAAGAGAATATAGTGTGCGTTTCTGAGTTGTGCATGTTTAGCAGCATCCTGTTCGTGTCACTTTCCTGGCCTGGCTGGTTTCAGCTGGGAGAACTGCTGCTGCTGAACTGATGAACACAGCTTTACGAAGAATTTTGCAGACATGATCAGAAAAGAAGTGTTGCAGTCTTCTTTTTCAGGACTGAAGATCGTCGGTAACCATGAAGTTTAAATGGGAGAATATCAGAGGTGTTTATGTGGCAGAAATGGACATTTGATGTACTTGCATTTATTAGGAATTACAATATGTTAGGTTGGTTTACTGATCACATGCTCTGGTTCTTGGATTCAGTAAGAGGATGCTTCATAGGCAAGATCAGTTGTTAAACTAGAGCCACCCTACCCCACCTTATGACTGCTGAGCAGTGCTAATTTGATTGTATTGTCATCTTCCAATCATTTCTTGAGTAAACCAGCATAAAACCTGGGCTGCTTTGTCACTCCCTAATATCTGTGCAGCTCCTACATCTGAAGCGTTTGCATTTGATGAAGACTGCACACTTGCTTTGACTGCAAGCTGTGATGGTAAAGTCTCACATAGCGCAGTTCGTGTCACTTTACTCTTCAGGGCGGCAATATCAGTACAGTTAACTCTGTCCTGGTAAATATCATTAAGAGCTGCGTCTCTTGAATGATGGAGCATTTCCTGTGTGTGACCTGGCCCCTCTCCAGACTTTGTGTTCTCTCCACATCTGGACAGGCAGTATTTGCTTTAATTAGTCATAAGATTTTTGGCCCATTCAGTTGATTCTTCATCCATCAAGCAGTACTGGGAGGGGGAAAAAATACTGGCTAGGGATGAAAACTGGGAAGGTGACATTTGAGCAACAGTCAGCGTCTAGAGGTAAAAAAATTAATCAAAGATTTCCATATAGCCGTTACCAGCTGGCATTCATGGCCTCTGAGCCGTTGAGCTAAAAAGTCTACAGAGAGGCACATGGCGCAGCTGAGTTTGTCTTGTAAAAGCGCAGCTGTCCAAAACATGACAGCTACAGCATTAGCAGGGCCATTAAGAGGTGTAGAACATTTCCAGGGAAATGATTTGAAAAATGACAATGCTGGCTCCTGTGTGATATTAATTATACCCTGTGCTCATGGCAAATAAGCTAAAATAGTTGGCAAGAAAGACAAAATGAGGTGTCTTGTTTCTGATAGTCATTTTGATCAGTCATAGTACAAACTGGTATAGCTTTTTAAAGAAACAATAGCACTAATGGACAAGCAACATTTCTAGATGAGTTCTTTTTGAATTCCTCAAAAGAAAAAGGCAAAGCTGCAGCCTGTAGGAAAAGGTTGTGCACGAACCCTGAAAGCCGAAACAATGACAACACTCTTAACATCTAAGTTCTGGGCCATATGTCAGAGAATACTTCCTGCACAGCTCCTAAAAGGCTTCTAAAGAACAGCATAAGGCCCATAGTGTGAAACAGTCACATACAAACCCAGGAAAATTTGGCACTGCGTGAATCAAATGTCTTGAGTTGTTCTGTAGTGAAGAATGAAAGACATTCTGATAGCATGTGAATAGTGTTGAAATAAGACAAAAAACTACATTGTGGGAATATAGACAGAACCAGGTATAAACTAGATGCTATTTTAATGGTCCTCTAGGAAGCAATGTTCTATTTCTTCCTGATAAAATACATTTATTTACATAGTCTGCTCATGTATTCATGGATGCAAAACCTTAGGCAGCACATGTTCGTGCTAATTAGCAGGGTCTTTGAAATACTCATGATTATTTTCAATATTCAGTATTTTGCCTCTTAATTCCTTTGAAGGTATGCGTGTTTCTTGTAAAAGAAGAAATAGAGCCACGACTGCCTGGATTTCACCTGGAAATAATTTTCTGGGTTTTGTTTTTGTATTGGTAGTGCTCTGTTTGCTGATGTCTGTTCTTGCTGTTAGGCTCACAGAGATGTCTAAGTGCAATGCCAACTCCTTGACCATCAAACAGCTGATGAGGTTCCTGTGTTTCCTGTAGCATCCATTCTGCCCCCTTTCCTGGAAAAGGATTGGAGTAGGATATTTGAGAGGAGCATACCTGCTTGGAAGGACCAAAGCACCGTGGTCTGAAGTCACACTGGCTGCACTGGTCTTGCTCTTCTTCTGTTTGCTTTCTTGCAAAACTGTTGGTGCTCTGGCATGATGAGTCAGTTGAGGGGAACGCTCTAATTGAAAAATCATCATATTTGCTTATTTGTTTCTTGGTATTTTTGGTTTTCTGCTGGATCACTTTTCCTAAACAAGTTTAGCATGCTATTGGCTAAACAGAATCTTTAAAAAGTGAGCATTTCTGTAACGAGCTACATAAAGCTTGATCCTTTGCTTGGGTGTGCACAGGGGACAGCCAACTTTTTTTTGTCTGCAGGTTGCTATAAAGTCAAGTTTTTTGACTTTGTGCTTGAAGTAGCTAATGCTGTCTGTTGTTCATTCCGAGGAATGATGAACCCAGTGTAACCATGGTCCACTCCTCATATGAAATACAGTATTCAGCTTGGCTATTCGGCTTTGGTTGATGAAAGAGCCAAGTTGCTTGGATTTGCCAGCTCCACTATTGAGCTGATTTGGTAGGAAAAAAATTAAACCTCATATCTTTACATTGCTGCATTTACAGTGGAAAACCTATTGGCGGTATGTAGACTTGAAAGGGGGAGACAGGTGGCTGAGAAGTATCTAATATAGTTGGTATTAAATTTTAATGCTTTCAGACTTTTTTGAACTGACAATGCTAAGTTTAAATTCTAACTCTGTACTAAGGATTAGAGTAGAACTTTTCTGGGAAACAGTTCGCTGTGCTGCCACGGTGCACTTTTTCCTCTTCTGTGAGACTCACTGCTGCCAGTCAACGTGCAAACTTTAGGTGGTCCACAGGTCTGATCCTGTTAAATTAATCTCATAAAGAGGTTCATAATAAATTACAGTTTGCAAATAGCCTGTCATAAATGAAAACACAAGTGTAATGATGATAAACTAAGCATAGTTGGTGATTCTAAATACTTTGTGTTGGAGGAGATTTCCCCCTGTGTAGCAAATTCTATTGAATAATGTTGAATTTATGTAAATAAGTACTGCCTTTCTCCCCCAAGATAATGGAACTTTAAAACTTCAGAATTGCAGCAGGGCAGGGCTTTAACACCCTGTGGAGACAGAGACCCAGGATCATTCCTGAATTCGTTTCTTCTATGCCTATACATGAAAAGAACTCCAATTTGCTGGCTTGCCCCAGGAAAACTATTCAATAGGCTTTTCTCTAACACTGGTGAGCAGAGCTTTTTTCTTGGTCTGTGGATCAAATACATCACACTGCTCCCTGCACTGATCCTGTAGTTAAATTACCCTATATAAACAACTCTTTGTTATTCCTGCCTGTGAAAAATGTTGTGTTCTTTTGGTAAAGAAGAAAATAGACCTGGAAATAGAAGGTCACAAGCAGGTCAAAGTGTTTAGCTGAAAGGCTGGCAGAGTTTCAAGCAGTGAAGTTTTGAGATCTAAGATTGAGATTTAGTTGAGATGGAAGTTAAATTTTGTTGTTTCTTTTTTATTTTTTTTTAAGTGTCTGGTCACAAGATTAAGGGAGGAAAATCTACTAAGGTCAATGTAGACTATTTGAAGAGATGTTTAAATGTTTTGGCTCTGCTATCTGTTAATCCTTTACTAAATGCATTGAACGTGAGAAATAATACGTACCGTTAAACCACCAAGTGCAGAGAAAATGTCTTAAAATTACAGTGTGTAGCAAATTAGAGTCTACTTGCCATTTTCTTTTTCCAGAGCTGAGGCAGTCTGTTTTTCTTTTACCTTGTTTACCTTGAAAACATGCTTTAATGCCTGTGGTGTTTCTGTTAACCTCCTTGAACTCTTGTGATTTCATTCATGTGATTTGTTATTGAATGACCTTTCCAGGATTTTACAAAACACGACCTTTTCTTGTCAAACATTCAAAGGTTTGTAAAGAAAGGCTGTCATGGGGACAATACTTGTTTTGCTAATTATAACGAATGTTTCCAAACATCCTTGAAAATGTAGATTCATATTTCTGCAGCCATTGATAGTTCTTTGTTAAAGTTCTTTTTAAAGTATTTTTTGAGCAAACCGCCAGTTTACAGTGCTTTAAGAAGAACTGGTAATGAAGTATTACATGTCCCAATGGGCTTCAATTACAACCCTTGTCAAAAGGGGCTAAATATAATGAAGACACTACTACAGTTGTGAATCCTTACAGCTGTTTTCAGTTGACTTGGAATTGTTTGTCATACTTTCAGAAATTTTATAATACTGGCTAGGGCATTCTGAGATCAGACTCCACACAGAGGGTTGTTTTTCCCCCTCCCAATGCTGTGTTTAATTAAGGTGAGAAAAAGTCTTGTCTTTTTTTTCAGAGAAATGAAGTAGCATAAGAGGAATTCCTAAACTATTTCTGTTGGGAGTGCAACTAAAAGAAAAGTAGTTGAGCAGTGGATACAAATTGCTTTATAACGCGTGGAAAAAATCTGCATCAATACAGAATTATGCAGTACTAATGCAATACAAAATGCATTCGTAAAATAAAATTACTGATTCTCTTTTTTATTTTTAAATGAAGGAAGTGGGTAGACATGAGATGACTATGAAAAGATCATAAAAAAGAAATGCAAATATTTTGCTTTCAGAAGTTTATTTTGGATTCTATGGGGGTTGGTTTTTTTTTGTTTTTGCAAACATATCTTTGGTCAAATATAAGTCCACTAATGTATTGACCTGAGATCAGAGTTTCTTAACCTATCAGTGTCCAAAAATCAAGCTTTTATAAGTTTACATAAACAAGACTGCAATACCAGGTGGAACACCTGGAGGGGAAAAAATTAGGTAGAATCTTTTTGCAGAGTGTTCATCCTTTTACGAAAATATGGATTAGTTTGTATTTTTGTATGTATGTGCAGCACTTTGTTTTAACACTGAAGAAAGTAATTGTAGGTGGTAGCTGGTGACATTTCTTTTGAGGTTGAGTTGTCTGGTAATTCAGAGTCTAATTTTGTCTTTTCTTAGAACTTAACTAGAGGTAGCATAGAAGCCACTCCTTTTCTATGAAAATGTTGTTTTTTCTCTTTCCAGCTCTTCCATCTTTCCCTTGCTGAGGAATTGCTTTGATTTTTTTTTTCCTTCCCTGTTGACATTAGGCACAGTATTGCTCTGAATTACCCGTTTACAAAGTGAGGTGTGGTGTCAATGACATGTAATTAAGTCTGTTGTATAGTCCTGACATTTACTGCTTATGTTATGCTGGCTAGTTTGGTTTGTGAAGAGCAGGAAATGGTCAGCAAATAATAAAGCAAACAGGAAAACTGAAACATAAAGACCACTCATAGTGGAGTTTACAGCAGACTTGCTAACTTGCCTTCAGCAGAGAGATGTGGTAACCTGTGCACCTCTACTGTTCAGTTTTATCGAAACGGCCATAGATACGTCTTTCTGTTGGCATGCGTCCTCCATCCTCCCAATCCAAGATAATTCCTACCTAAGTATCTGACAAGCTGAGGAAGAAGTAACCAAAGGTAATGCTCATATTTCCAAAAAGTCATACAGTTAGCAAATACATTCAAGGAAAATTGGGAATTCCACGATTAACAAGATTTATCTAGTCAGACTTTAATGGTTGTGTTTTCCGATAACTGGAATTCAGAATTCCCTGTTTTAAATCTATATAATTTGCAGTCAGGTCATTCTGTGGTCTTAATTTAAAACATAAAGATTTCAAGAATATCTGATGTATGAGCTTATTTCTGAGTCGTTACAGAAAGTTCTTTGTGTGAAGAAGTTATCTCTCACTGGTTATTTATTCTAGCTCATGAAACTGTAATTATTCTTCTGAAATGCTGTCACACTGCAGCCTCCACCCTCATCAGTTGCATCTTCTCAACTTGTTGCCCTTGAATGGCCGCACTTCAGTTTTGGGATATTTTATGCTAAACCCAGTTTCTACTTCCATTAAGTGAATGCTAGACAACGTTTTTGTGTGTTCTGATGCAGCACAATGTGGTATTCAGTCTACCTCATTTGAGAGGAAGAAGACTTTTTGTGTCTTGGCTGTCTACGTACTGATTTATCTGCCTGTATTTTTCCTGGCTCCTTTTTAAGGCAACCTATCCAAAACAGACCTGTGGCTCTGTTGCCTCGCACTCTACTTTTCCAGAAATAGAGCTCTTTCCTTGGAGAACTGGCAGAGGCTCTGTGCTATCTTCCATGGTACAGTGATGCACCTGTGGAAGCTCAGAGAAGATATATTTTTATTGTATATGGGGTGAAAAATCTTCTTGTGGGGATCAGAGCCAGCTGTGGAATGGGAGGGGAAAGAACTGTGTTCCTCCTCCTTTTCTTGCTCTCTGCCCTGCTGGCCGGTGGCCGTAGCTGTGCTGTTACCAGTGTGTGCTGCAGGTCAGCAGCAGAAGGCTCTCCGTGGGCCTCCCTGGCCTGCAGGCCACTGTGATGAAGAATGGCAGTGGTGGTGAAAGCTGCCATTAGCTTCTAAGATTAAGTATGGCCAACCTTTGTTCTGGCTAGCTGCCTTTTCCTTTTGTAATTGAAATTCTGTTAGACTTAGAAGGGAATTGATAATGACAAAAGCAACTATATTTTAGTTCCTACACTTCATTATATTTTAGCCTGTGTAACGTCCAAGGTCTTCCACAGAACCAACACCATCTGGAAAATATATTTACTGGAGAACCCTCTGTTTATTCAAAGGCTTAAAATCAAAGGAAAGTCTCCATCAAATAATTATCTTCTGTTTGTTTCTATGCTGTCTTTGACCATTTAGTATAAATAGCTATAGGAGAGAAAGTCAGACTAGTACTACTCATAAAATTCTAGACGTATTTGAATTTGTATTTTCAAAAGTGTTTCCAACTTCTTTTTTGAAGTCTTTAGAAGGCTTGGGATAGAAGTGTTTTTCACTCTTTTTACAAGACTGTTCTTGAGAGTCAGGCAATTTGTTGTAAAAAACAGAAGAAATATTGAAAATTAGGAAAGTTATTCATCCCATACAGTATGTACCTCTTAATACTTATCCACTACAATCTTTGGTCTTTCATAAATCAGCAATGGATGTCAGTGTGTGAACAATGTTGTCCATTAGGTTATTTCAAACATGTGAAGGTGTTTATGATGGGTAGCTAGATTTCGACTATATTCTACTCTAGCTCTTTACAAAGAACGTGCCACTGTGTGTGCCATAGAGCTTAATAACAAGTTCATGTAGTCAAAATTTATGCAATCAAAATTTGTATAAGCATTGAAGAATTACTAAATGTGTATTTTGGTGTGCATGGCTGCTGATTTTAAGTGTGATTGTAAGATAGCTTGAATGCAGTACTATAATAACTGGTTTGATTTATGTCAGGTCTAAGGCCAGGTGTTTGTATGAGAAATGCGTTTGGACTTGCATTTGTTCATTTCAGAAGCAAAATATGAAGGGGCATGAAATTAAATGGCTAGTGATCAAAAGAATGATTCTGAAAGTATCAAGAAAACATGAACTATCAAAAGCTCAAAATTTAACTGGAGACAGTCTCTTATAATTTTTTCCCCCATTTTTCAAATCCCTTTTTGTTGTTTTCCATGTTTTAAATTATGCAGTAAGAACCACATACTGGTTATGATAGCAGTTACTTCTGTGTAATAGAAATTAGCTTGTCCAATCCTTCCCATCTCATCTCTGCTTTAAAATCTTGATCTCTGTGCTGCTGTGGGGTTTCTTCTCTAGAGAAGATCTCCATTAGAGATTCTGTGTTTTGGGCAGTGGTTGTGCCCCAAATACCAGAGCCAAAATCATAGTCTTTGTGGAAACTGTGTAGACTTCTTTTCATGACTGTAATATTTTTGGGCATATCCGTACTTGTGTATGTTATGGTAAGCTGAGAATGAAGGGGAGAAAGAGCATTGCATGCTTTAAGTAAATATAAACAGTTAGGAAAAGTATATTTTGTATTTATAGTTCAGCTGTGGGGAAACAACCACTGAATGAAAAATGTGAAGAACTTTGTGCATTTATTGGCTAATGGATGTCAGGCAGCGTGGTGATTTGTCTGCTTTATGGTTATTGAAAAATAATATACAGTGATTATGCAGATTTGACACCCAAACAGTCTATGGGGAATAAGCATAAATGTATGTGGGGGAGAAAGCTATAATTCAGTTTCAGCATAATTCTGGTTCAAAGTGGAGCTGAAGCAAGCTGTACTCTAACAGTGGCGAAGGGACCACTCGCAGCCTTGGCATTGTGCTCTCTTCCACCTGACTTTACAGAACAGGCTCATAGATAAGCTCACAGAACTTACAGCATACATGATGGGTTATTCAGCTGTTGCCATGAGCTCTGTTGCTCTGAAAATGTTTATGCTGGTATTGGAAGGAAAATTAAATTTAATCAACATCTAAAGCGCAGGCACTTAAGTGAGCAGCATCCATTTCCAGGAGACTCTCCCCCTTCCACCCTTGACTATAGGTGCTGTGAAGAAATAGAGATGGGTGGTAGTGATGTGGTGTTATTGAGGAGTTTCTGCCTAGGTTTGGAGTCCTCTTTCCAGTGGATGGACACGCAGTAAAAATACAGTTCCTCCTTCTGAAGGGTGTTCAGTGTAGACACAGGACTTTACACCCTTAACTATAAAACTCGTTGTCCTGGAGATCATTACAGTGCAGCTCATTGTGGAGTTTATTTTTGGAGGGGAGTAAAGAGCAAACTGTGGGGTGTTTTTAAAAAAAGAAGACAAAACATTTTATGCATGGACAGTTGCAGCTGACTATTATTATCCTGGCACCAATTTACATCTATTAGTCTGGCATACATTTTCTCTCTTAATACTTTCAGGAAAAATCTAGAATATCAGCAGAGGACAGCCAAATGAAAATGATTGTTGGCTAAAAAATTTGAAGTCCATTTCTTACTCCATAAAACTGACTTATGAAAAGGCTCTGACAGAAAGTTATTTCATTCACAGATAAATCTGCTCCCTAGGTCAGTGTGTGTGACTGGTGGGAGCTGTGTGCTGGATGGGATAAAGGACAGGGTCAGACTTAGGGAACTGCCCTGAGCAGAAAGACATGTGCTGACACCTGTTAGGGTCTTTCAAATGGGCAGCATATGGGTGAGGGTGACTGGTGGGTTTATCTGGAGTATGAAAGTCCTTGAAGTCAAAGCTGTACTGAAGAGCTGGGCAGCGACTGTCTCCGAAACGTCACATTGGTGTGATTTACCAGCATTTTTCTCTAATCAGAACAGTAGAGCTGAACCCTGTTTTGGAGGGGGGAAATAGAGAAGAACCTGTGCAAGACTATATAGGATGGATTATTTTAATACCGAGATATTTCAGGTCTGTCTTTCTTTATCCCCTCCCCTACTAAAAAGGTGTACTAAAATTCTTTTCATAATAGTCTTCTGTGGTGGAGAAGTGAGAGAAGAACAAAAATGCCCAATCTGCTGTTTTATATTATGGTTTCCATCAAGGATTTCAGAATGCACAGTTTGGCTGCTGCTCAGGTGTTAAATTGAGGAAAAAAAATGCATACACAGTAATTTGGGCATTCTTTCCTTAAGAAATTTTTCAATAGCAAGAAAGAAGGTGCTTGTTAATTCAGAAAATGTTGCTTACTAATTAGAGTCTGTCATTTTGGATGTTTTGCACATTGGTCATGACAAAGTACCCTGTCACTTTGGAGTCAGGCTTTGTGAAAGAGCCTGACCCAGCCTGGAGTGGCTCTCTCTTCAGCACTGGAGTGCCTCTTTCCTCGGCCCTTGGACCATGGCATTCATTTACTTACGTGGAAAGCCTTATTTGAGCAACTCTAGTCAAAGGTTAAAAACCCATGTAGAAAGCCAGTCTTTTAACTGCTCAGCTCCTTAACCGCGTTGTGCTTCGTGCCCCCAAGGACTCCAATCTTATGTTTGCAGTTGGACATCTGCCAGGAACTGTTCATTGACACTACAGGTTTATAGTTATAATAAAAAGGACATGTGTGTACCAATAACATGTTATGTATCTGAGTTAAAGGTGGATGTTGAGGGCAAGATTTTCAGTAGTTTTGCTATCTGGAAGCTACCAGTGAAGTATCTAGGTGAATAGAAGGCTTTTTCAAGCATGCAGTTGACCTTTTGAAAGAGTGGAGCTTTTGCTTCAGACTTACACAGTTGTTGGAGTTATGTAATAATGAAATTGAAATTAATTGAATTGCTAATATATGCTTTTGTATATCTTTAGGAAAAAAAACCCGCAGGACGCAGTGTCTGGAGCCAACACCTCACCATGTGTGTTCGTGCTAATCTTTATATTCGTACCAAATGATGCATGGGGTGCATGAGTCGTTTTGGTGGTTGGTTTTTAAAAGGGGAGAAGACGGGGCCTATATGTGTGAGGAGAGAGACAAGCAGTCTTGTCAGTCTTGATTAGTTCTGAGTCGTTGATATTTTTCCTAGAGGATGAATAACAAAGAATTTCATTTTGCCTTTGTGGTTATAACTGTGGTTATAAGCAGTTATCTTCTGCAGTTTTTAATTTTTGTTTGGGTGTCTTAAGTGCCTTGGATTGTGGGCCTGAGACAAGTAACAATCAATGTGTGAGATAGAAAAGGAATTGCAATATGTTCTTTTAAACTAAAGCCTTAGGAAAAAAAAAAAAAGAAAAACAGATACACAAAATAAATTTCAAGAGTTATGGGTTTTGAGTTAAAGCCAAAGTGTCAGTTTTTTAATTTTTCTGAAATCTTTGATGGAACAGTAAACACTGTTTTTTGCCTCTCTCAGCTGCCATTTTTTTTGGCTTCCTTTTTTCCAAGATTACCCAAAGTGATCTTGAGGATCCACTCCTATGTAGTTAAAGCTTATACTGCTGAAACGATCATTCTTATTTTCGATAAATGATTATTTTTATTTTTGATAGGTTTTATTTTTTGTCTTGAACATAGAAAATGAACACTGTGTAATGGTTTGTGGATATGCAAGTTGTCACCAATGTATTTTTTTTTTTTAAAGTTTTAAAACATAAGAGCATCTTTTACATTAGAGAAAATAGTCATTAAATGGAAACTGTTTATTTGGCTACAAGCCCTGAGTGTGCAGGAGACATGTTAGTAAGTCACTGACATATGGATGTGATCGCTGTTTCTTTGACCAGATTTGGTTTCTGCAGAGTGCGTGAGAAGGGAAGATAAATTTTGCCCTAGTAATACTGTAGTGACTCATAAATAAATGGTTACCCTTTGGTGCTTACAGTTTTCATTAAAGCGGCCTGAGCTTTGTTATTGACACCATAGGTTGCCTATTCAGGGAAATGCAGTAAAATTTATCAGTGTGCTTTCTACACCTAATAAATCATCCAAACAGGGAACCATATGGCAGATAAGACCTTGAAAATGTGGCTTCAGCATGTGAAGAGTCAAGTTGCTGAAATCTTGAATGATTACAGCTCGTGCATTTTCCCCTGGAATATCTTATAGTTATTTTACATGCCATTTTCTTGTTCATCCTATTGCCTTTTTGTCTCTCTCTCTCTCTCTCTCTTCCCCCCTCTTCTTTTTCAGCAGTACTGTGATTTCAGAAAAAACTCGAAAGCAGATAAGACATTTTTATAATGCCTTGCTGGTAGGAGGAAGAGGGGCAGGGAGGAGCAGAGACTGATGGGAAAGGATGATATATGTGGCGGCTGTGTCCCAACTCTCCTCTAGCCCATTGTCATTAATCATGGCTATTAGTTTTTTCAGAGCTGCCTTGTCTGCACAGTGCCTCAGAAAAGCCATTGTTTTTTCATACCACAGTCCAGGGAAAGCAGCGGGGGGTGTGTGGGGGTATGGATGGGACCTTCTATAGTACTCCTTTCTCCTGTCTGCCTGAATCCGTATTTTTTTCTCTCTTTCTTTCCTTCTTTTTTCTCTTTTTTTTCCCCCTTTTTTTTTTTCTCCCGTGCCCCTTTCTTGAAGGGAAAAAGATCTCACTTGGCTGTTTGTACCTGTGTGTAGGCACTTATCTGGTGACACAAACATAGGTCAGACAATTGTAATACATATTCACTGACTAGTAGCTTTGGTATGCACTCTGCCATCCTAAGGTGATTTTTTTGAAAAAAGAGAAAGACTTGTACTTAGACACCTTCTAATCGGAGGGCATTGGCAAGATGTGAAGACCTATCTACGATACATTTTAAAAGAGGCATTTTTAAAATCTCAGTGTTCTTTCTCCCTCAGTTAAAAAGACAGTTTTTGTCTAAACTTGGTATGGTTCTGCAGCGGCCGTGTCCTTGACTGCTTCTTGGGTAGACAGAAATGAAAATCTTCCCTTAAAAGTGCCCTTCTAACAAAAACAAAAGCAAATGAAGAAAAAACCCCAAACTTTCATAGTGGCAGAAAGATTAAAATGTAGTCAATCAAGCATCTGTCTAGAGTATGCTTTCAAAACATTATAATGGAGATTGTTGTTCTAAAAACCTTCACAAATATGTGCTGTGTAAAATACATAAACGGCATGACTGATAACAGCATTTATACATTCACAGATTGGCAGCCAAGGTTCAGCGAGGATTTGTATTTTGGAAACTCAGGCATGTTATTGTAATGACAAAGGAAAACTTGCCAAGATATAAATTTTGGTTACATTTTATTACAGAGAAAAATAGCATATTGGAAAATTGTTAAATTTTGGCCTTTAGAACATTTACAATATGAACATAGGTGCATGATCTGATTACGCTTCTGCAGATTAAAAGGAACAAAATGTTAAAGCAAGTAGTCTTCCTGTTTACAGTTCCTACTCTATAATAAAGCAGTAATAGCTTGAAAGTTAAAGATTTCACAAACAGCAGTGGCTGGAGAGAGAGGTACTAATTCTTTAAAATATTCAAGATCATAAATATCTATCTCTTTGATTCAAATGGCAGGTTGATCCTTATGATTATAAAAGTCCAAGCGCTTTCATGTCTCTGGAATTCAGAGCCATCTTCAGGAAATGGATAAGAAAAAAATTGGGATTTTTTCCATCACTGTTTTGGAGAGCTTTAGCGTCTGAAATTTTAAACCAAGCACTTCCAACCTGCAGGTGAAGATGAAGCTCCTGCTACAGGATGGCAAGAAAACCATTCTTGCAACCGTAATGCATCTCTGATGCAAAACGTTTTTCTTTCGGCAAAATTGTTTTTGTTATCAACAAGATCCTTGGATTTTTAGGGCAACTGTGCTTCTGATAGGCCTGCTCTGTGGCAAACTGGGCTACAGTTGTTTGTGAAACTTCTGCTATACATAAGTGATTTGATTTTTTTTTTTCCCCCACTCTCCTATTCTCCTAATATCTCTGTGGTAATATATTTCTGCAGGAAGCCCAAATAACTTAGTTTTCTCCATCTGCATGTGAATACAGAAGGGGAAGTTGGGATCTTGAGCAGCTTTTCATGTAGTTTGAGC
This sequence comes from Mohoua ochrocephala, assembly GCA_013398855.1. Classification (NCBI taxonomy): domain Eukaryota; kingdom Metazoa; phylum Chordata; class Aves; order Passeriformes; family Acanthizidae; genus Mohoua; species Mohoua ochrocephala. Next base: position 53,164 of record VZTA01021308.1, on the reverse strand, counting down.
CTTGTAAAGCTCTTAATATTGTACACTAGGAATATAGTCTCTAGGGAGATTGGTTTTAAAACGTGGTTTCTGTGGTTGCTTAGTTATGCTAACATGGGATGATTAAAATTCCTCCTCAGGAAAAAAACCCAACTTTTTCCACTGTGCTTTAAGAAATCCTATCACTAATGGTATGTGCTGGTGGTTACCAAGCCCTTGAATGAATAAGAAATTTATGTAAATTATTTTACTAGAGAAATGAGAAGATTGACTATTTTACTTTAGTCGTTATTAGTGGAAATTTTGCTAAGTTGAAGTTTCCACTGAAAGTACGAGGCCGTGTGTAGGATTGCTGTGTGCGGCTTAACTGGAGCCAAAAAATGGGCATACAAAGACATTCCCGATGGTTAGATGGGCTCTGGTTTCTGATCTGTTTTGTGGGTTTTGTTTTATTTTTATTTGTCTCGTAAGCAAATGTATGTTTTGGTTGAGACTGTAGTCAGTATCATTATGGGACTTTGAGAAAAAGATTTGGAATGCTACACTTAGTACTAAGGTGCATGTGTCAGTAGTCTGTCCATACCTGAAAGAGGGTTTGGTGGGTGAGGTGACCTGATGGATCAAAATTTGCACTTTTGACATGAGATTTTGTGTTTCCTTCCCAAAAACGTGGTGTAGAATGAGCAGGCAGTTGCTAACTTCCTAGTGTACTGAGTATTTTTCTTCAGTTCTGTACAAGTGATTTCCTCTCAGTTTTGTTGGATGCTGAACTATTAGAGCTTGTCAAGATGAGACTTCAGTTTTTCTGTAGGTAACTGTGGGATGAAAATTGTTATAATATTCCTGGGAAGAGCTTTACTTACATGCCTTTAAAACACAAATCCACTGACTGTATTGCATGTGTCTATAGTATAAATTGCTATATCCCCTGAATTGCGTAGTGTTTGCCCCCAAACTTCGTTCTTGAGTGCTGTGATGCACTTTTAAATCTTCATCTCCATCTTATTCTGTTACTTTTCCCCTCCAGGCCTTGTTTATTTTTTTCCCCTCTTTTTTTTCCCTCCTGTTGTCTTCTCCAGACTCTTGTCTCTGCCTTCCCGTATCATAAGGAGATTACCCCAGACACAACAGTATGTACTCTATGCTCTTAGTCTTTCCTGGAGTTAATCTTCTCGTTTTCAACATCAGGAAGGAAAAATCCCCGAAACATGACTATTACCAGATTTGCTTCTATCCTTGTGACTATCGGTGAACATCTGTCATCTGGCACGAAAGATATATTCTTTTAAATTCCCGGGCTGGGTTATCAGGGATTTCTAGAGAGAAAACTGTGTTTATACGTCCTTAATTCCTTATTTTGATGTTGGCCCTCCACCTTCTTAACACCTGGGCACAGGTATGCTGTATGGTATGCTGAACAGGTGTGTTCAGGAAGAACAATTTAAAATATATTTTGGATTATCCTGAAATATCAATAAAGATGGGTGTGGGAAAAAGAACCAAATATTTTTTCTCTTTGGAGACAATTTATTTTATCTGTGTGTGATGAAAGAAGTGTACGTGCATGGCAGTGCAAGATACAGTAATCAAAATAATGCAAAAAAATAGCTGAATCTGTAATTTGTTTTAATGCATTTGCTTTAATGTATCACCTATTTAATTACATTGCAATCACTGAGTAAGGAAGTATGTTCTGTGAGGAAAAAACCCCAGCAACAGTGATTACTGTGTAGTACTTGGAAAAAAACCCCAACCAAACATCCATCTAGCTTGTGGATTATTATTCCATTGGCTTAATTAATATATTTTTTTTCAGAAATCTCTAGTGATGAACACAGTAATAATAATAATAAACCAGAAAATTACGTCAGGAAACAAAAAAAAGCCCAAAAAAGATTTTCCTTGACATATCTGAGAAACTGGAAGCCAGAAACAGCATAAATAAATAATGTTATTCTGTGGTATGTATACACAGCACTGTGTGCAGCCTTTTCTACAAATTTTATTTTCTGCAAAGTCATATGTTTTTAGCTGTGATTGTGGCCTGTGCCAAATGGTTCACCTTGTCTTGTGTAATGAGTATAAACAACTGGTCACTGCACTGACCAATGAGACTAATAAAGATGTATGGCACTGTGCTTGCTTAGGGAGTCACATACACAGCCTTAAACTATATGTGACATTTATACCAAAGTAACATGGTTCCAAACTCTCTCACTCTTTGCTTACAAATTCTGAAGAAGAACAAACTATTTGACTGATGGTTTGCTAAATTTAATATGCTTAGCAAGTGAAATTATTGCCTACTCTAATGCTGTGTAATTATTAAGATACACTGCTTTTAAAAATACCAAGTGAATAATATTGATTTAGTGAACTGCTATTTAGAAAAATGCCAGCAAAGGAGGAATATTTTATTTTAGCTGCCTTAGAGCTGTAATGGGTCTGTACTGAGATATGCATGTGGAAATAAATTATGCACAAGGTAAACTATTTCGTTATACAGTACCCATAATATTAATTAAGCTGTAATTTTACCAACAAAGCTTTAATTTAACAAATAAACAGGAATCATCTGTACTGTTCTTTGAAATATACAACTTTGGGGCTGTAATAAAACATTCAGGAGCACCTGCAATTAATTTTAAAGCAAATAGTGGGACTAGCAACTTTAAAGGGTAATTGTAATTTATAATTTATTTATTTGACTTATACTGGATATAATTACAGTTATAATGCATTATTATTTTCATTCAAATGTTAGATCTATCTAGTTTACATTTAAAGTGGGCAGATTGGGGTAATAATAGCATATACATTTTCTACTCTTCACAACAACATGCAAAGTAATAGATACAGATGGATCACTGTCATCCAGAGCAGTTCCAAAGACACTTAAGCTTACATTAAAATAGATGTGTGTATTTTCTCTTGATCAAGACGTTTATGCTATGTTCAGAAGTTCTGCGAATGCCACATTTGTGCAGTAAATCTCCTGAAGTATTGGTATGACTGGGTGGTATTTGTATTGGAGTATCATGTCTCACGATTTTGCTGGAAATGCTAAAAGTGGCTGATTGTGGCTGTCTTGTTTGCCTTTTTTTTTTAAAGAAAATTTTCAAGACCATTACGCTTTCCAAATTCTATTTATGATTTTTATTTGTGTTTCTGTGTGGAGAAATAGAACTGAGAGAAATACTGGTGCAGAAAAAAGGAAGCAATTATATGGGCCTGTTTTGTTTGTGGCTAAGAGAATGCTGAAGTGGCAGATTTGCAAATTTGTAAGCGAGGAAAGCTTAGTGTTCATCTTTATCAGCCAAAGTGGTTTCTTGTTAGCTGAGCAGCAAGCTAGAAAGCGACCGATTTTGACAACATAATTTACATCTTTGTATAAAACTATTGCTGGCAGCCGAACTAATTTGCGCTGGATTAGGTTGTTTGTCTCTGCTGCTGACTAACCATGCAATCTATCAGGGACCGTTTTCAAATATCACTTTTCAACTGTGCCCTTGAGAGGAGGAATTGATCGGGAATATACAGAGTAAAATTACTCCAATAACTTTATAGAAAAAACAATTACTGAATCATACAGATGTGAATAATTCTGAAGAGCTGAAATAAATGTAATGAATTTAGCTCTGTGCCTATCTTTAACATACACACGCCCAGTGTATTAACATAAACCACTCTTTTGTTTGTTATTTTCCTGTTACTTTGAACACTAAGGGAGGTTTGTGGTTTGTATATAGATACTGAACTATACTAACCTGCTGAAATACAGTCTAAGTTGTATTTGTGAGATTGTCTTTTCTTCCAACCACACTTTGCAGTGCCTTCCCACAGAACGCATGGGAACGTTCTGTGTTGTGTAAGGGCAGAACAGCTTTGCCAACTTTTCCAACGGAATTGTTAGTTTGAGTTTGATGACCTATAATGAAAAGAAGTGCTACCAGCATAAATCCATGCATACTTTACCATGTATTCTACATACAAGCATAGTGCCAATTTTATAACAGGGAAAAATATTATGATTTTGGTTTTTTATTATGAATGTGGCAGTGTTCTCTTCCTCTCCTCTAAGATTATGGGTAACAGAACAATGTAAGGGAGGAAAACCTGGTTTTGCAACTGGTAACCAATCCTTAGTTGTTTATAAGATGCTCTAGATTAGCTAGCAAACAAAAAACCATTAAGCACCTATTATTTTAAAGCGGTGGGTACATTTTTCATCACATTTCTCTGATGAATTTTCACTTGTGCATCCTGCTGGAGGTAATTAATTGCTTTCAGTTCAGAGGAGTAATAATGCAATAAATTATGCTGGTATTTCTTGTCAGGGAAGAATCATATTGCTGCTTCCTTACTAAAGCAGGACTAATAATGTAGCTGGAGCCACAGACTCAGAAAGTACCTGTACCATTAAAATTTATGTAAGGAATCAGAAGACTAACTACTCCCTAGAATTACATTAAAAATCTGATTCTTCTGTGTGAAAGTGGCCTCTTGTGATGACAACGCAAGAAATGGGAGACTGATGCTGTGTCTTCATATATATTCCTTTTTATTTTGACCTTGGGCATGTAACTTAACCTGCCTATGCTTCAGTTTCCTAGCTATGAAACAAGGATGATGGTACTGGCATTCACATTGACCTTGAGGCTTTACTAAATTAACATTAAAGTTGCTTGGTAGTGTAAGGAACAGGAATCCAGGTCAATTTATTATTTCATGATTATCGATGAGTACGTCTGCTGACATTATTTCTTTGGACTGCAGGACTCTAAAGAGAATTATTTTAGGTAACACTGTCATATCAAAACAGTTTCTCATAATGAAACATAAGTTAAATAATACTGTTGTTTCGAGTTATGTTTTAGTTGAGAAAGAGCAGAGAAATGTGCTAATGCCTAGAGAAAGGATGTTCCAAGTGATAGCTAATGCAGAGCTGGTGTGCAGAGTGGCCAATGCTTAGTGATAATAATACCTTGTTATCATTAAAGTAGCTTTTAGCCAGTGGTTTCCAGGTTGGCATCTGAGTGGACAGGTAATATGTAGCCTTGAGTGATGTTGCAGCATCTCTCTGGCGTCCAGGCTCTCCAGAAAGCAGTGTGGACATGATAGATGATCATGCTTGGAAATAATTCCCATTCTGAAGTTGCCAACAACTATAAGGTTGGTAAGCTAAGTAGTCACAAGAAATATTAAACTTGCATCCTTGTAAATGTAACCTATAGTAAACAAAAAACCCCAAGCCCCCAACCTTTTCAATATTTGTTTCTTATTGGAAATCTTCTGTATGGTTTAAGTAAAACTGTCATTCTGACTTTGCAGCCACTGTTGCTAATGCATATATGGGTAACTAAGTGCTCTAACTCTTACTCAAAGAAGAGTGTAAATAATAAAGAGATTGCATCACTGCATGCTTCTTTATCGGGGGTGGAGACTGTGTAATGGACGTATCACCCACGGGACTGTAATATGGGCATGCATGCCTTGTCATCCTTCATGTTCAGTAGGTGCAGGAAAAAGATCAAAAGGGGGCATGTACTACCAGTCAATTCACAGGTATTTGTTAACAGCAGATGGAAACTTGGGAACTCTTCCGTCAGAGTCTGGAATGGAGTTTAATGTAGTAGGCACAGTGAAGCAGAAAACTTCTATTTCTCCTTTCACACTTCACCTCTCTACCTTCCTTCGTGTAACCTTTGTACAGCATTCCCACTCCCTGGGTTCTTATTGAAGTCACCCTGGTTCCCATCTCCACATCGGGTTAGTTTCCATTGCCTCCTGGCTTTCTCTTAGTTTTTTACAAATAAATAATTTGGTTTCTTTTTTTGATTAATCCTGTTCTCATTACTGGTTCCTTACTCAAGCTTTCTGAAAGGTCACTGCTTTGTCTGAGCAGGGGAAGCAGAATTTTGTCATTAGGGAAGAATGAGGTTAGCAAGTTAATTGTGAATGTTCTTCAGATTTCAAGAGAGTATGGATGAGTCTTCATTGATTTCTTCTAGTCTTTGATTTGATGAGACTTTAACAAGGATAGGAAGCATGCTAAGCAATTGATGTTTAGTGAAGTTTTAGAATACACCCATGGATACTGAAGAAATTCAATGTCTCTGTTTAAAATTACTTGGACAAATTTTAGGAGTTCAAAAGTAATGCCTTAAACTCCGACAGTTTTACTGGCTGGTGGATGATCTCTCTCTCTGAGCTGTCCTTTCAGGCATTCTGTCTGTTTTACAGACTCATCATCACAGCACATGGTAGTTGAGCATTTGAATATTTTAAAGGGTATTGATTTCAGTTTTAGATAATAAAACAAAGTTGGATACTTTTTTATGTCATTCTAAGTAGATTGCAAGTATCATTTTTTAAATTGGAAGACACAGTATGGGTGAAAAGTTACAAGCAACCTAGACCAGAGGTATTGAAAAGTTATTGCCATGTTTGGCCTTCGGCTCTGCCGGTACTTCACTGTCAGCCAGTGTACTCGATTTGTTCCAGTTTGAGGCCTTTTATTTGCCAAGAATTTCAGATAAGCTGAATTATTAGTCAAAGAATGGAAGTCTTATAATGAAACCTGAGTGATAGGAAGAGATCTGGCATTTCATTATGTCTTTTGACCTGAGCAGGGTTTCAGCTTGACCTTCTAGGCTACCGAAGCTTTTGTACTAAAACTCTTTCACTTGTCTTGGATCTACCGTTGTGTGCCTAAGTGAGAGCTGCTTGAATGGGATGCTTAGGAGTTGAAGGGCACAGCTCTGTGGTCCTTTGAGGTTTTTTGTTTGCCTTTCTTTTTTGGATTTGGTTTTTGTTGTGGTTTTTTTTTTTCTGTGGTTTGGGTTTTTTTGGTTTGTTGTCTGTTTTTTTCTGGTTCTTTTGGTTTTTTCTGTTTGTTTGTTTGCTTTGGGGTTTTTTTGGGAGAGGGCAGGGATGTGAACTGAGTGGGACATTATTAATAAATCCCCCTAAACCTGTAGTGTTTCTTTCTACATATGATTGCTGCACTGTGTGTACTCTGCTATTTTTTCAATGCAAAATTAAATTCCTGTTTTTTCCACCAAGCTGTTACCTACTGGTTTTAACAATGGCAACTTGCAAGATTAAAGCCCTCAGAACTGAAAACGTAAGTTTTCATCTTGTGTGGAGAATACAACATTTCCTGGGCCAGTATTCTGTGAGAGAGTAGTCTTGAATGAAGTGAGCCCAGAGAAAAACATTTCCCTCTTTTTCTTCCATGAAGGTGGGAGAAGGAAACAGTTGCAGTGAGATTCTTACAGTGGGTGTTGGCAATCTACTGTGTTTTCCTTCACTCTTCTGTCTTTTGGACTGTTAAAGGAAATGAATGTTTCACTTTTAAATGAAACACAGAATTTTGGGGAAGATATTCCCCATACTTGCCAACATTTTTTCCCTCTAGGCTGGAGTGGCACAACTTTACTGTTATTGTCTCCAGTCTTCAAATTCTTTCTGTTTAGAAATCCCTTTTTCCCGCCACCTTTTTCATCCTTGTCTTTGGCTCCCTAGCTGTGGTTGCAGGTCAGAGCTCTTCTGCTTTGCCAGATCTCCCTACCCCGGTTACTGAAAAAAAGTCTTTCAGATCCTTGAGTCTCAGCCTAACAATTGTAGTGCGTAGCATCAGCCTTTCTGGTGACAAACTGTTCCCTCTTCTTGAGCTGCTATGTGGCACTAGACAGCTGATGGCAATAAAGTATTTGTCACAAAGGTGCTATCACCTGACTGTCTCTGTTTTAGGATTGATGGCATTTTTAAAGGTAGATAAGACTTTGCCCAGCTGTTCCAGTTCTTTGTATGGTGCAAAGCTTTCCCCTTCTAATAATTTTTTACTTTTGAGATAATAATAACTATACTTTCAGAGTGGTGACGAGGTGTGGATTTTGAAAAAGTTGTTTGTTCCCATTCCATACCAGAGATAAAGCCAGCAAATATTTAACCCCCCAGCTTTTCTGGGGGCTTTTACAGGTGTAGGAGTGCTTTTGGAAATGCCTTGTTAAGGTCTCATTGAAACCAAATAATTTTGAAAACCCAGATAATCAGAAGGTAAGATACTCCGATTACATTGTATAAAAATGGCTGTTGCCTAGACTGCTTTGTGTGCTCCAAGGAGCACTGCTAGATCGTTTCCTCTTTTTCCTGTCTGTGCACACCTTTCCACCCGATCAAGGTTATCAGGCAGTTTGACTGGTGCTTGGTGGACTTCTCCTGATCCACTATCATCGAACAGGAGAAAAAAGGCTTGACGAGCAGTTATTTAGGCTTGTGAGTGCTCTCCAGACACGCACTGTGGATAATTAATGCCTAAAGTACGTGTTTTGATACAGGGTGCAAAAAGTGATTCATCACAGCATGCCATATTCTGGTTTTGTAGTACAGACAGTGAAAAAAAAGAGAACTTTTTTTTCAATTAGATTTGAAAGTTAGTGATCTGGCCAACTACAAAATTCTCTTATATATCAGCCAGAGTCGACTCCTCTGTGAAGAGAGTTAACTCACCTGTCTTCAGTTCACAGGTCTAAATTCTCTTCTGGCTAGTAGCAAGGCTTCTTGCTAATCATAAAATGAGTCAGGAAAGAATGTAGAGATGAGACTTCAGTTTTACCTTATCTTTGACAGAATGTGGCTGCCCTCACTTTACTGATTGATGCCAGACAATTTAGCAAGCCTAGTATTTTCACTTACTGAGTTAGTTCATGCAGTGATAGGAATCTTGCAAGTTAGGTTTTTCTAATAATTTTCATAGAATTTTAACTTTTTGCCTGTATGTATTGTTTTTTCATTGATGATTAATAGTTTTGAGCAATGAGATCTGAGTTACCTTACCCTGTAAATAGTTGGTTACCTTTCTGATCCAGCCTCTTAGCATCCTAAGGATGTCACCTCATCCTCTAAGTCCTACTTTGACAGAGTGGGCAAAAGATCCTTTTTGCCCAGCAAATGTTCTGTGACTGCTTGTTTTAAGACTTAGGCTGAGCATTGTCCCTGAAGTATGGAGTGTACTGAATGGAGTAATCTTCCGGCATTGCCAAAACTTTCGTTTTGTGACCATGATAAATTTAGACACCGCTGTAAGTGAGAAGTCTGTCACTTCCCCTCCTGCAGTCCTAATAAGTTCCATATTAAGCTTCTGCCCAGTGTGGTGTTGTGTAAAGCAGGCAGGGGTGCAGGCTCAACATCTGTGGGAAAAATCCAGGTAAACATCTCACAATTTCGGAAAACATGGTGGTTTGATGGATATTCGCAACGACTATGCAAACCCCGAGTTTTGTCAGTGTCTTTTACAGTGCAGACTGCATACAGCTTGTGAGATCCCGAGCTGCTGGGACCCCTCTTAAAGTCTCCTGTGGATAAAGTGGAGGACGACACTTTGCACTGGCAAAACAACACCCGCCCACAAAGCTCCTGTGCTTAATGCATAAGTCCAAAGATCAAAGATGCGTGAGATCAAAAGACTCCTGGGTCTTTGTCCTTTTTTCTTTATCAGCCACCTTTGGTTGGCCTCTTGATGAGGGCTTCTCAGAGATGCTCTTTTTGCATGGTGCTGGAGGGGTGGCCTAGAACCTGATCTTAAGTGGCCAGTGTGGTTAGCCAAGGGCCGGCGGTTGCCAGCCAGCTCGGCCTCAACTCTGACCTCACCGGAGACTCTTTAATCTGTCAGGCTGTCATCTCCAATGGCATCAGCCAGGAGCCCTTTGCCAGGCTGCTTGCTGCTTAATTCTCTCCTAGCAACTGTATCAAAATTTTATTCTGCCAGAGAAGGTTCTTTAATGATGTTGTTTATGCAGACAAATAGTTAAAATTTCACATCTAGAAGATTAAATATTGTAATCGCGTAATTAGAAAAAATGTTACATGATTTAACATAGCATTTTTCTATTTATGTAAGTGACAACTAATGGTTTCTTTTTTCTCCTAGCTTTAGGAAAGATTCTTCAACTTTGTAATTTTAAAACATTTTCTCCTACACATGTCATTGTTCTTTTTAATAGGATCTGCCAGAACAACTCTGAGCAAAAGCTCTGCATTTTCACATTATTATCTCATTGTCTATCCCTAGTGTTATAGCCTTACTGTGACTTCCTAACTAATCAGCTATTTCAACTTTCATTCCATAAGCTTTATGTCTGAGTGTAATTAAATGAGCATTAAGTCCTTTTTTTACTAGCAAAGCCTGAAAGTTCTGATATTACAGTAATAAGTGTGAAGTGAATTTTGAATGGCATTTATATCCTTTCATGGGCTCTAAATGTTTGATTTGCATAACTAGTTAAAATGATATCAGAGCAGCATATTGATTTAATTCCATCTCAGAAAACTGTTAATTAATAATGATAATAAATGTGTCAGTCCTTTATTATCTGCTTTGAATTGGTGATGATGTCTATATTAATACTACTTCAGTAATAGACCTCTGCTGGCTATTGTTGGCAAAGCTTTGACGGCTTGAATAACTAGCAATCAGAATTTATAAAATTTATTGCAGATCAGATTTTAAAAAAATAGTCATTTTATCACATGCGTGATTTTATTAACACCTACTACTTAACATTTTATTTAAATAAATCACTAAGAACAGAAACTGGCAAGGCTTTTGAACAAAGGAGAGGTTTGAATTTCTTAAACTTTTTTTGTCCTTGCAAGTTATATTGTAAAAAGAGAACACAATCCCTTCGTGTAAAGGAGATACTGGAAAGAACTACGTACATTTCAGGTTCCTTAACACTTTTACAGCAATATCTTTTAAAAAAATCCTTAAATATGCTAGGAGTATTGTGTGGAAAAGAGATGCTTGATCAGTAGAGGTTTTCTTTTTATTGCTGTTATTTTGTGATATGTTTTTAATAATTTCATGATGTGTGTTACGTTGACTCCTTCTTATTTCGGAATGAAATTAGATTATCACCTATTCATGTTTTTGCTATCACTGTTGGGTGTAAAAAGAGAATTAGTTTAAGATCTTACTTTCCTTTTTCACTTTTGGACACTGGCAAAAGAGTCCTTTGTCTGTGCTATTTAAGACTGGATTTTGGTTCCTTTTTCAGCAAGGAACATTAACTGCCCTAATATTCAGCACCACACTGCCTTACGGAACTGCATTACAAGTGTCTAGAAAGGAAAGCACTCAGCTTTTGTCAGCAGATAATGTTCTGTATGTTCCCTTTTAGATGAGGAAATATTTAGGAAACTGACTTTGGAGACACTGGATTTAGTTTGCATGGACCCTTAATGTAGGTCTTGAATCAAATTTTTTTTTTTAAGTATCTTCTCTCTTAATGTTGTTTACTTTCTCTGCAGCTAAATACTTGGGCTCTTGACTTTTTCTATAAAAAAGTGTTGTTTGTGCTAAAAACTAGAGCAGCAATTCAGCTGCTGATAAAACTTAATGTTAGCAGTACCCAATTGAAGACTCGCCTGCCGAGTTTAATGCTCTGATTGCACTTTTAATCAAAAAATTAAATTCTTGAGTATCTAAAATGTTTGTTTTCTTACAATCCCTTGGAAAAATCAGGCCCTTAAAATTAATGGCCTTTTCCTGTAGAGAAATACTGCTGATTAATATGAGTAGCTCTAAGGACAGGAAAGAAGGGAGTGACAAAATACTGTCATGCTTCTTGTTTTCTAAGCACTACTCTTCTCTGAGGTGCCTTCATGCAGTATTGCGTGGACAGCAGTGAACTTGTCTGCCCTGATGTGAACAGACACCATATGAAAATAGCTCCACAGCACCAAGCCTGAGCTTAAAAATTCTGTTAGGAGGGAGTTAAAAGCACAGTAAAGAAAATCAAACCTGAATTTTAAAAGTAACATGAATTTTCTGAGGACTTCTCTTTGCACAGCCGTGGTGATAACCGTGACAACAAAACTATATGTTTTTTGTTTTCCTACAGTGATAGTTTATTGTTACCAAAAATTCCATATAAACAAAAGGTGTGGTGGTTTTTTGTTTTGGTTTTTTTTTTCAGTATTAAAATTTTGAATTTAACCAGTGAAACTCTTTGTGTTTCTGGGCAAACACTACTGGAAGTGCATTGCTTTCTAGCAATTCTTGCTTGCCAAATGAGCTACATTTAGCAAAGTTTTGTTCTGATTTTACACAATGGTAGAATAAGGCTCTAGTTCACACTTGTGCTATGATCTTTAACCAGCACTGTGGTGCATGGTAATGATGACTCAAATGAAAATCCTGCCTCTCTCTTTGAAAGGATGGGCAGGAGAGCACGATTTGAATGGTGAGTGTTCCAATAACTTATTAATAAGTGCACGTTTTAGAAAAGAGCCACCAGTCTCCTACACTGTTTCAAATATTGAGATCCAAGTTTATCCCCATATCCATGTTGACAGATAGTGAGTACCTCTTGCTTGGATGTCGTGTTCTCCCTCTTAAGAAGCTCAGATCCGTCCTTTGGTGCTCCAGGAAGGCGATACCGTGTGTCCAGCTTTGTCAGACCACAGTCACTCGCCCCCAATACACTGCTGATTCAAAGTTTCTCACTCCCCAAAGAATAGGAATTTGGTCCACTTCCACTAAATGCTTTGGCCACCTGGCTTGCATGGAGTTGGTAATTTTAATTTATTTACTTTTCTAAAAGCCTCCTTCAAAAGTTTATTAGCCTTTGAGGCTTGGAGAGAGACAGTGTGGAAATCTAAGAACAGAGGCAAAATGTTGTATAATGTTTCCTTTGTCAGTGGGTCGCCCTATTATGTATTTTCTGAAGTTCCTGACAAGATGATGTATGTTGAGATGTATAGCCATCAGTTACATTTAAAAATGCCTTTTCTCTTTTTGCAGTGATTTTCTAAATTACTGTGATCTTAAGCTATAACTGGGTATCCATATAGAAATTCTAACTAGTTTTTCAGATTTCATCTTTGCCATATTTGTTTAAGATAATGTTAAGCACAGACCATTGCCGCAGCCTGTTAAGACACAGACAACATTACTGGCCCTTGAAACTTCATAAAGGTAATAGAGAGGGGTTAACTATCCCTGCTGGAGTTTGTCCAGACCTTTGGAGTTAAAATCCCTACTGGTGGTTTGGTTTGGTTTGGTCTTGGTTTTGTTTGCTTGTTTTGTTTCAGGATTTCTTTGTGGTTTTCTTTGTTTTGGTTTTTTTTTTTTAATGCCCGTATTAGACATTTTGTAGATACAAGTATCAAGAATCTTGAGTTATTGAATTATGTTTGTTTTTTTTTTGTTGTTTGTGCCTTTTTTTCCCCTCTGCTAAATTTAATGACTTCCACTCTCCCAGTGTTGGGTGAGGAGGCATAGCAAGACAATGCTGGTAATGATTTTACCTTGCACTTTAAAAAAAAGAGAAGCTGCATAAAACACATTCACCCCTCACTCCTCTGCCCCATGACCCCCTCCTGCCCCCCCGTTGTCTTCTGGTGTGTCCCGCCCC
>VZTA01021308.1:0-39745 GCA_013398855.1 Mohoua ochrocephala | reverse complement strand
CAGTTTTATGTGAACATCGAAATATATTTATGGTTTTCTCCACTGGCATAAATCAGATGTAGGTGACAATATACCCAAATAACCTCTTTGATGCATGGTTTTTGTTAATAATTATGTGCTGCTAATAATTAACAGGTGTGTGAAAAAATGAATTAGTAATGAGGAGAGAGTTTGTAAGCCGTCTGTTATCATCCCTTGACAAATGCAAGCAAGGGCATAAGCTGAATACAAAGGCCCTTGATTATAGTTTAATGGTATTTGATAAGTTAACCCCTTTTGTCCCATAATGATGCTGAGCTTTTATTGTGGGAAGTTTGCTGTCTTATAGTGGCAACATCTTTTTCTTTAACCCAGCCTTTTTAACAAGAAAGTAGTCAGTGAAAAATCCAGAGTACCTGGGACTTAACATTTTGAGCTCCTTTTTCAAAGTAACTTGAGAAGTTTTAAAATTTTGTTCAGTATTTGTTCAATGTTTATTGAAAAAGAAGCTTTCATGGGCTCTTCCTCAAATTATGGCAGCAAGTGGATCTATAAGTGCAAGTGTCCATATTCCCTGAATTTCAGTCCTTCAGACAATGAGCCCTTTCAACCATCTGCAAGAGAGACTATTGTGCCAGGGAAGCACAAGGTTTCACAAGTGGCAATTTTGGTCTCTTACGCATGAAAAATATGGTTAATGGTTTTCGTGAAAGAAAGTGCAATTTTGATTCTGGTGTGGCCTCCTAAAGATGCTCAGAAAATTCTTGTTTTCAATAGCTGAGGTCCTGGTTTAACTGTGTGCTTCTAACCAGTTGCTGTTTGTGGATAAAGTTAACAGACAAATGATGGCAGTTGAATAATTTAAAATTTATTTCTAAAAAGAAAAAAGGCTGTTTGGTTTTGCCCAGATAATTTTGTCAGACTTTTGTATTGTTGTGGTTTATGTGGTATTTGGTATTTATTTTTATGATTGATTTATAATGGTTTAGTCCACTTTTTTTTTTTCTGAGGTCCTTTTCTTTCTGTTCCATTGGTTTCATTTCTCAGAAGGCCTCTTTGTCTTTAAGTGTGTGGTGTATGTCTGTAAATAGCCGTTTGACTTCAGAACTTGAAATTAAGATATTAAATTTATGAGAGAAGAATATCTGTAAAGGCATTTTACTGTGCTCATGACCACCGGATAGCTTGAAAAATATAATATACTTTACCTAAAAAGGGATCTGAATCTGCAAAGCAGGATGGCTGCAGGCATTTCTATTTAGTATTTGAAATGTGTTTACTTTTGTGTTGAGAGACAATCAAAAAAAGCTACTGCTTTGTTGCTGCCATTCCTATATTGTCATCTTTGCTGGCAATAACAGATATGTAAAACATTGGGGATGTGATTTATTAAGAGAGGAAGAAAAGCTTAGAGGGTTTATCAGTGTGGGACTTGCATATGTAGAGACAGCTAAAGCCTGCCAAAACTGAATTTGGTACTGTTGGTTTTGAGACATGGCTTTAGGAGAGATCAGTCAGTTTTCTGTGAAGTAGCTTTGTGTTGAGTCAATAACATCTTTCAAGAAGACTGTGGAGGAAAAAGATCTTGTATTATTAAATTGTTCAGAAGAAAACTGGTCTTGAAAACTCTCAAATGCTGATTAATTTTTCGATATTTCATTGGCAGATTTTCCTATTTCCTTCATGAACTCTAGCAGAAGACTTCCTGTGATTTGAAATACAGACAGTGTTTTTGGGTCAGTGCTCATTCACAGCATGGCAGTCAATGGAATATCACTATTTTATTCTAGAGCTGGTGTGCTGTCTGCGTGGGCACTGCAGGATATTAGACAAGATCAGCATAGTACCTGAAATCAGTGACTGCAGTACTTGAAAGGAAGGAGCTGATACTTCTGCATGAAGTGAACCTTGGGGAGCCTTGCTAGCTAATGAAGCTCACAGGTTTAGCACTGACCCATCCTGACTTAAATACAGTCTTTGGAATCTTTCTGTCACATGGAAGTCATGTTCTTTAATATAATACATTAGCATTCCACTTTTTTTTAGTAGATAAATTTTTGGAGAAGTGTTCTTAAATTCTCTGAGATTTGCAAGGATTTCTCCTTTGTTATTTGAAGGTGGGATCTGACTCTTGCAGTTTGATGTTCCTACATTCCTGTTAGTCAACAGAAGGGAATTCCAAGCTGCTTAGTTTGAAACTCATGCATGTTTGTCATCTTTGTTCCTTTTTTGGAGTACTGTTTTCAGTGATCCTTTTGGGGAAGTGGAATGAGCCTAACTCATTTGCCTTCCAGAACCGAGAGACGTAACGTTGCCTAAGACTGCACGTGGCGCTGTTGGAAACAGTCGCTCGGGCTTTATTTCATTCCAGTGATTCTCTGACCTTGAGGAGGGCCTGCAGGCCCACCCTGCCCGTTGGGGAATTCGGTCAGTCTCCGTAGTGGCTTGCTGCATAGGCTGATCCCTGGGGTGTTTTGCATCTATCAACAAGTTAGTTTGGTTTGGTTGCAGCCAGGTGACTGTTTTGGCTGGCGGGTCTGTGAGGGGGTCATATTTTATAATTTTGAAACGGAGAAGTTCGTTGAGAAAGTGTGTGTTGCTAATCGACTTGGATGACTCTGAATGCTCCCTGAGAACTC
The DNA here is from genome assembly GCA_013398855.1 of Mohoua ochrocephala. Taxonomy (NCBI): domain Eukaryota; kingdom Metazoa; phylum Chordata; class Aves; order Passeriformes; family Acanthizidae; genus Mohoua; species Mohoua ochrocephala. The sequence continues at coordinate 37,127 of VZTA01021308.1, read as the reverse complement.
CCCGTGTGGGTAATGAACCCAACCTGCTCAAACCTACGTGAGATCAGTATCAAAGCAAATGCTTGCAGTTTGTTTGCTGTGTTTGTATAATATACGTGGTGAATGACTGGTCTTCAGCCTTTTATTGTCACTGCTTTTGCACAGTGAACTAAAATATCCATCTCTTTATCTTCAATTCTTCATTTCCTTTTTTTATAAGCAACTTCCCGAAGGGGAGCCTTGCATTTGTTAACTAGTGTTCGGTGACTGGTGCGTCAGCTCAGCTGCGCAACATGCCAACACTAACTGCTCCTAAATAACATCTATTTGCATAGTGCATTGAGAGCTGTGAACTCTCCTCTCATTAAGTGTGTGAGAACTCTCGCTCAACCAGAAACACTAAAAATTGAGCTGCACTCCTGTGGGGTTTTTCTACTGTGAACCCTTCCAGTGTATTATACCGCTGTGACACTTTGTGGGGTGACGTTGCGATGAAGGAAAGGAACAACGTAGAGGGATCGCATGCCCTGGCTTCCCATGTAAACTGCTTCATATGCTCTTCTCCCTTATTCTGCCCTCTTACACATTTCTGGATGTGGGAACTTAATGTTTTTGGTAATATTTCAACAATAGTCGTTTAATGGTGGAGTGAGGAGGAAATGAATAATCTATTGAAAACACCCCATTGCCAAATTCAGCACTCTTGAACTTCAGTTGTGCTGTTCTTTGTGTGAAATTATGTAGTGATGTCCAGCAATATTTTATTGCAAGTTATGTTTTGTAATACTTGAGCAATATATAACTGTGATCAATGTTGTGACCTCAGGGAAATTGCTTATATAATTACAGAAAGTTTACAGTAGTAAGACAAGGAATGGGGGAAAATATATCACTGTAAAATATAAATATGTTTAAATTACATTTAGGATTTGGAATAGTTCCTTGCTTGTGTTTTACAGAGTAATCTGTGATTTAAATCAGGTTTAGTTGTGGGGTTTTTTTCTAAATTGGGTATTATAAATCAAGAGTAGTTGCTGCATATAGCACACAAGAGGATTTCTTATACATTTTAATGTTGCATAAGTAAGAAATACCAGTAGTTCAGCAGTAAAATTGCAAATGTAAGCAAAAGCGAAGATTTTTCTAAATTTAACTAGGTTGCATTTGTTTAGTAAACTCTAGCAATAATTTACTGTTTTATTGCGTTAGCTGTTGAGAACTTGCTAGCTTTAGAAAGGGGAGGAGGGATAAAGGAAGGAGCTATGTTATAATTGCTCTGGAACTTGGGGGAGCAGATAGAACAGGGGAAAATACTAAACAGTCTGCATAGAATAGGTTAAGGTAGAGGAGATAAATCTTGGCAAGATAATACGTGTCTGCAGAAGACCGAGGAACTTCTGGTAATGTGCATTCTGTATTTGCAGGATAGAACAATTCCTCATAAAAACATCAAGCTCAAGATGTTGTAGTTATGCCTTCTTAAGTCTTTGGAGACATGAAAGAAAATAGGCAGCTTTTCTTATTAGTGAGTTTCAATACGTAAAAAATAGAAATTGTAGTTATGCTTTAAAACAAACACCTTTGTTCTGTAAATCAGGAGGTTTAAAACTTGATTTGAATTTGCTCTACAGTTCTGCCTATGCATGCTTTATCTCTGGGCAGATTTCTATATCTCTCGGTCTGTTAATATAAAACCTGGCTTAGTTTAACTGTGGTTTGAAAGAAGTGAACACTGGGATTGGTCTGGATGATGTTGATTAATAGGTGTGTGAGGGTGAAAGACTCCAGGGCCAAGCAGTAGGTCCATCTTGGTGGCATCTGATGTTGATTGGCTTTGTCCTGCGCGGCTGCGCTGGAAGAGCGGACATTAAGATTAAGTGATGCTGTCGTGTTGAGGAGCGCTGCACTGCATCATTCTGGGAAGAGACAGCTGTGGTGGTTAATCCTTCATCACCAAGGGAGTGCTGCCAGCAGAAAGATATACAGCCAAAGATAACCCTCCATAACTTGTGCTAAAGATCAGAAAACTTTGAATTCACATCCATCTGCTTAGTCTGGGGTGAAGATGAAAGATAGGCAGAGTAGGAAATAAAAAAACCTCCTGTGGGATTAATCTTAGACAGAACATGCAGCACACACTGAAAAGGCAGCAGCTAAATTTTTACATGTATCTTGAAAGAAATGGATCGTTCCAAATCCAGAAATTTAATTTCATTTCAATTGCTTTAATGCTCCTACTCATGATGCTCATTTAATATGTACACCGCATCCTTCCTGGAAGCAGTTCAAAGATGCCAGGGTTCATAGTGTAAGGTTTAAAAAAGACAAGCGTCTCTGCATTTCCAGCTAAGTGATGCACAGGAATGGATGACAATGGAGCTTTTAGCATAATTTGTGGTAGAGAACTTTGTTATTTACTTTTATATTTAGCAGGTCAATTCCAAATTATTATACATCAGATGAGAATATATTCTGCCTTGAATGGTTGTGAACAGAGCTATATTGTTATGCATAATTTATTCATACAAAGTGAGAACCGTTACAAAGACTAGCTCAAGTTGTCATCTTTGGAAATTAATTGATACGAAAGAATAAGATAGCAAAAGGAAAAAGATAGGAATATATTGCTTCGGAGGGAGTCTTCTAAGCAATAACTAAATTAATAAAATACAGTTCGAAAGTAGTAGTTAGTGGTAATAATTTGAGACATTAATCCATTATTTTAATGTAGGCTGTTGTTTTAACATACATTTTAAACCTTAAAGTAACATCTTAAAAAGTTCTGTACTGAATAGTGGAGAAAAGGTGGAAATGCACATTTAGTTATTATCGTGGTAATAGTGATTGAGAGGATAAAAGAATATTTCTTTAAGCAGGCTGGTGGTTGGGTGAGGGAGGAAATAGAAATGCTCCCTGTTGCAGCCTTGGTGCCCAGAGGAGTGGAATGTCAGTGACGGGCGGGAGCGGTGCTCACTGAGCCTGGCCTCGGCTCTCCTTCAGCTGGAGTTTGCAGTCAGTGGTTTGGTGAACCTCCTGTTGTCTGTTCACTGTCTGCGTGCTACAGGGTGTCTGTAGGAACAGAAGAGAAAGAGGAGTCAGTTTCTGGGGGATGTGAATGCTTAGTGCTTGCCTTGGATCAAGAAGATCCAGAGCGAGGAGTGTAAATCTGCTGATGTCTTCTCAAATGTAAAATGAGATGGCGTTTTAATTTCTGTTTTCTATTGATCTTATTCACTTTCCTTTAATCGTGAAACTGACAATTAACAGAGAAGACCATTTCATCATTTGCAGAGGAAGTTTCACTTTTAGTTGTATCACTAAGGTGTCCCTTGAAATAATCTGAACTTCCTGTCTCCCATACTTGTGTGCTCAAATGTAAAAACTCTTGTTCCTGTTACTCTTTTTAAAATTCTTTTTCTAGAAATGCTTCTGTTAATATTAACAGCTGGTGTTTCTAGATAAATTAATCCTACATTTAAATCTTAGGTTATGACATCTCTCACGTAAAGGTTTAATATCTATTAACATGTCATTTGTATTTAATTAGAAATAATGAACCCAAAAGATACTAGTTAATATCATATGGGACAGGTATTTCTAAGCAGGCTAAGTGTGTTAGTGAGTTAATTTAGCTTTTTGGCAAAAATTCTAATTACTTCAGTATCTACATTACAGTATTATCTTAGAAATTAAAATGGCATTTTTGACTGTTAAAAGTGAATTGGAAAAAATTGGAATAAGGATAGGTGTTGGGAGAAGGAAGTGTGTATAAGCCTGCAAGTATGTGAAAAATGGCCACTGTTTTTTCTTGGTAACCCACTGTTCTGCAGAGTCATTAGAGGAAGAATAACAAATAATGCTCACGTGGTAGCGGAAGGAATGTAGACTGAATAGAAGAAGTTTTCTCACAATAAATACATGAGAATGGGCAAACGAGTGCATCTTCTCACAAGCGTTCTTTTTTTTTTTAAATTTTGACTAAAAACTGCATAAACTTGATTATATCAACAAGTATGGGATGGGTGAGGTGATCTTGGAGCTCTGTTTTTAGTCTGGCTTTCCTCTGATTTTAGATTTGATGATGGCTTAACATTGCATCTTAAAAGTGCTGGCAGTTTAGAGGTAAACAAAAATGAGCAGTTCTTTGTCTAATCATATGTTTTTCCAAATCCAAATAGTTAGTAGAACGCAGGTTGACGTGGGCAGACTCGTGCACGATGAACACTAAAATGCCAACAGTTAGAAAGGAATGGGTTAATACGTTGACTAATGTTGTAGGTTTATAAGAACTGGCCCTTCTCTTTGTTCTTTTTTATCATATACATTTATCATGTTCAACCTGGCAACTGAAGCAAATAGCTATTTAAGTTGTAAAAAATGAATCACTGGGCAATTTTTTGAACTGTATGATATAACCAAGCTTAATAATATTATACAACAGAAGTTGTAAGCCTTGGGATATTTTTCCCCACTTTAATTTTTTTTTTTTTAAATGAGGCATGAGCATTCGCTTCTCTCTGTATGGAAAACCAAAGAGCATTGAGATGTATTTAACAAAGCTGTAATTTCCTGCCCACTGGTAAGGACTAATGGTGAATGCTTACCTTCTGCTGCTGCATAAATAAAATATATTTAGAAATGGTTGAACTGTTGGATTGTGTGAAGATTTGGGATGCAGGCTCTTTGACTTCAAACCTTCTTTAAAAGTGACAGAGAAAAATAAAAGTGTGAACTTACTCATTAAAAGGAAAAAGATGCTGTGGGAAAAATCTTCCATCCTCTCTGCAATGTAGACCAAAAGGTAAAAACTAATATGTGTTTGTTGTGTCAGCATATTTTCACACTGCTGGATGTTGCATGTTTACAGCTGGTTCTGATGCAGCTGTCAGGGTACAATTGATGAGCATCATCATTTAAAGGGTAAAAGAAAATATCTTGGCATAGAGGGACATGATAAAGTGCCATCTACCAGGCATTGTGGACATATGTAGTCACCATTTCCTTTTTCTCCTCACTCTTTGCATTTCTTTGCTGCCCTTGCCAGAATGTGCAGAAGCCATTGGGAGCAGCTCAGCCCAGCCTCCAGCCTTCTAATATCACTTTGGTAGTTGTCAGATCATATGAAATGTCAAAATTCATGTGGCCTTCGTGAAGAGATATATTTAGTACAGCTGCTGCATACCTACGTAGTATCTCTGACATTGACATATTAGTTATGCTGTCTTTTGCAATCTGATATCTTTAAATTTGCCACCTTGTTAAGTTTTGATTAATGTGATTCCATTTCACTAAAGTAATTGGCTTGGCCTGTTGTAGAAAATAATCAGCCTTTCTACGGAACAAATGCTAGAACATGCTAATGAGGGAGTGAGTTCGTTAAATTGATGGCGTGGAGTGACAGTTATTAATGATTGTTATGATAAACAGACGAGTGCGAATTGGGATGAGTTGGGCAAAAGTGACAGTTTAAAAATAACGTATATTGGAAAGTACTAACGAAGTAATATACTGTTAGGAAAACAATCATGCAAGTTGTCAAGGGAAGAAGTGTAATTATACAGCTGCACGAGCTGCCTGGGAGGACAGGGACCTGGCTGATAATGGACACATTTTTTGTTGGCAAGGGGAAAATATGTTATGGCAGAGAGGAGTACAGACTGATAAATTAATTGGCCTTTCTCATTGTTCCAAGAGCAAACTTGGCCAGCAATAGCCAATCAGATTAGGTAAATAAATACAGTGACCAGCTCTTCCTCTGCATCTGACCCATTCCCTGCCCTTTCTTTTTAATCCACCTATGCATGAACTGCCAAGTCCAACTGCCTGGGGTAGCAGTGTTTGCATAAATATAGTTGTCCTGGAAATATTTATGACTTTTAAAAATGAGATGCTTTGTATTCTGAAGAGTTTTGTCTTAAGATGAAGGTTAATTTTAATAAGCCATCAGCCTTGTGCAATGTGGTATGAAAGTATACTGATTTTTAAAGTAAAATTTAGTTAGAGCTGTCCATCTGATAGCTTACATGGAAAAATAAGGATTTCTAGTAGGATTGTTTGGGAGGTAGAGGTATGGTGCTACTTCTGCTTATTATTGTGTAAGGTTGGTGCTGAATGGCTTCAGGTTGTTGGCTGTAGGAGAAAGACATTTGTATCTCTGAGACTGACAGCAGTGCCATACATAATTCAGCTGTCAGATTGCCCATCTCTGAGTAGCAGACTCAGTGGAAAAGCAGAGGATAAATGTGGAATATTATCCTAATAAGTATAAGGAGATACAAAGTAAGTAGGCCATTATATATTAAAAAAAAAAAAAAGAAAAAAAATGTAAAACAGCCATCAGAAAAATTCAGTTTGGACAGTGATACTTCATCTGCTGTGGTTAATAAGAGTACTAGGTAGCACATTGTGGATCACTTCAGTCTCTCTTCTGATGCAGAGGACTCTGAGAATACATTTGGGCAGGCATGGAACTGAGTGGTCAGTGCTATTGCCCTTCTTTTACTTGCTTGTTTGCACTGCCTTGCATCTAAATATTAACTTTCCTCCATGGAAACATGAGCAAATTACCATATTTTTCATAAAGATGGAGGAAGTGATTTTGAAAAAGTTGGCTAGGAGAAAGCACTGTTATCACTGTCAAATTCCATCTGCTCAGGACACACCAATGAATAGAAGATGGAGAAGAGTTTAGATTCTCTATGACAGCCTACAGCCATATCAGCACTGGATGGAGCCTGTAAAATGCTTACTTAGCCATTTCGCTAGATGTTTTACTGGATTCAGCTTGGTCTTGGTCTTGCAAGGGCTCCAATAATCATGTTACCAATTCCTCGTGACAACCCTCAAGAACACAATCTGTTCCTGAATCTCGCTGTGTTTCCTGTGCTGCCCTCGCTTTCCAGTTTTCCCTCATAAGCACTAGTTTGTGTAGTCTTAGGCTTGTGAACACCGATTCACTGGATACAGTCATCTAACCAAAATGAGCAAGGATAATTTCCTATTTAATAATTAAGTCTAAGCCTTTTTCCTAATGGTGTTATGGGTGAAATCCCTCCAGTCCTTGGTTTTCACTGTTAGCAAAAGGAAGAAATCCATAAATAAATTTTGGTTTCCACAGAACTTATCATTTTCCTAATAGTGTCATAGATTCAACGTGTCAGGTATAGCTTAAGAAACTGCTAATTAGTAGCTTAATGCAATTTACTGTGTGTAGATTTTATCATGCTGAACTTCATCGCTCCATTCAGAACATGTAAACCAGTGACTAAAAAGCCTTTTTTTAAAACAAAAATGTACCGATTACCAGATTACTTTGGAACAGAGGGACAACAGGCACTAAATTCTGAACTGCACTGCACTTCTCTGGATGAAGAAGTCCTGTTTTACCATCACATTACTTCTTGAATGGCTTAATGTATTAAACTGTTACCTAAGCCTAAACCAGATTATAAAAAGGAGAAGCAGCCTTAACAATACCTTAATTTCAGCATGCACAATTTTGGTTCTGCCTCTCGAGGAAGCATGTTGTTTATACTTTGCTTCCATTGCCAAACTGTTTAGCCCTGTCCTGTCCAGAGAGCCAGTATTGCTCCTGCTCTCTCTTGACGTTAAGCACGTGTCTGCATTGCCCATTTAGTCTGGATAAGGCTTGCGCTTTGGAGGCACCACTTTTGCTCTTCCATGTGTTTGGATCTGCAGAGTCTGGATTCTTTTCACAGTTGAACTGGAGGATGTTGCTCAGAGGTGCATCTGATATGCTCCATCTGCTGCTGAGCATCCAGTCTTTGGAAACAGGTTACATGAAATAGCCATTAAAATCCCCTAAAAAGCGTCCTCATGTTGGACACTGGGTCCTTAGCATCCAGTGTTTTGCTCTGGAGGTCTGCTCAATTTGGACCTCACTTTTTGCTCGTGTGGATATAGTCCTGATTGTACTTTAAACTGAATCTTCATATGACATTCCTGTTCCTGTATCTTTTTACTTAATCCTATTTTTTTCTTCATTTCTGCCTTGCTGCACTGCTCATATCTGTCTGGTTCATGGCATCGCTACTGTTGTACTTCAGGACTGGGGCTTGGCCTTTGTACACACAGTTTTTGATTGTGCTTCTTCAGTTTTATTTTTCAATCACTTTTGAGAAATCTCTGTGGTAGTCTTTTGGTAAATCTGACTTGACTGAGCTTTCCTGGAGACAGCATTAACAACAGCTATTTCCCTAAGCAGAGATGTTGAAAGAAAAGAATCTACAGCTGATCTAGAAGATTTGAAGGGAGAGGCATTTCTTTTGACCTTATTCTAAACTGTATAGGTGTAGAACAGCCTCATTTTTTTTTGTCATGGCATAAGAAGGATGTAGATGGTGAATGGGACATTGTTTTGAGCTGTAGAAGGGAACATTAGGTGGCATATGGTTCACAAGGTGAATCCAGCCTGTGTCCAAACAATATGTATAAATAATTTACAGTATTAACAGGAGTCACACATCCCTGAAGAACAGCACGTCGCTGCTGCGCGCAGATTTCTGCTTCTGGCAATAGCTTTGCTTTGTGAATATAGACACCTATTGTACTAACTCTTTTAAGATAATTATGGTGTACTTCTCTGAGGCTTTTCCTTTTTCCTTATGGGGAAATAAAGCATATAGTTTTAGATTGTTACCTTTGAAGACTGAGTGCCAGTGTATATGTTGCATAATCTCCCCAAATAACTGTGGGTGAGTAAATTCCTCCTGGGTGGGGGAATGGGTGAAGCCGGTGGAGGTGACCAGCTTTGGCCAGCAGGAAGGGCCTGCCAGCCTCGTGGCTGTGGAGGGGCTGCAGCATAATAACCCCATGCCATACTGGAGAGAGAATTGGCTCGCAGAACAGGCATTGGTGGTGTCAGAGAGAGGGAGGCTGAGCTGCCAAGGAAAACCTCGTGTTCTGTGGACACCAGGCAGGCATGGGGCATGACTCCATAGGAAAACAGGAGTGATTAGTTCAGGTGTTTGTAGAGTCACAGGATGGGAGTGAACCTGGCAGGACATATGGCCTCAAGGGGAACTGCTTCAAGGAAACAAAACATTTTGTGTTCCTCAGCTGTACAGAGAGATGGTCATACTTCCAGTTATCCTGTATTCAGTATTCTTACATCACCGAATAGCTGCTTTAAGAGTAGCAAATGGTAGCCATTATATAACAAGCCTTCATTAAGCTGGAGGAGAGGCTGCAATTTGAGAGCTGGGATGGCTCTTGCAGCTTACCAGCCTAAATTCTACCAAAATAACCACATCAGACACAGTCTTGACCCATCCTCTTTGCCTCTAGACAATCACAGGTGTTTCTACTTGGCATTTTAAAAATAAAGTGCTGGTTGGAATTTGATCACTTGCTCCTTCTCACTGCTCCTCTGATCCAGCTTTATACTGTGTTAAGCCAGAAGGTTAGCTGTATTTACCAGCTTGGTGCTATAATGAATTATCAAAATAACAAAAATTACCTACAATTATCTTAATTTTAAATGGTGATAAATACTGTGGAAAAATCAAGAGTCAACCATTCCTCAAAAAGTGACCGTAGTGACTTTACAGTACAGGAGAAAAGCAAAGGTGGATGTGAGAGAGACGTGTCATCTTTTTGAGCTCATTGTCTTTTGGCTTTCAGTACATAGCATAGTCTTGAGAGAAAGCAAATTACTGAACCAGATTGTCACTAATCCTTGCTTTTCAGTAGCAAACAAGGACCCCTCACCCCATCCCTCTGCTACAGCTGAAATCACTTGAGAAGGGTAAACGATTTTTCTGTCCCAGGTGTTTCAGTTTCTAAGTCTTATATAGCTTCCAGCTGGACCTCTCTTTTTAAGTTCACGCGTAGAATCCATTTGCTACTTTCAGTTGCAAGGACTTGGTGGAAAGAAGGAAGCTTTCTTGCTCTGAAGTTCAGCACTTCCAAATCGGAATTTAGAAGAAAAAATTTTTAAACAAAACAGGGATGCTCTGCTGCTGGAAATAATCTTCAGTCCCTCAAAAGAAAGAGGTTTTTATGTGGAAGCCTGCTACTGTGTGCTGCTACCAAAGGAGGTAATGCTATACTTCCTTGCTTTATGTGCTACTCAAGTGTGATTTCTTTTTGCTAGGTGTAGCCTTGATGTTTCAGCGTACTTGGAAAACAAATGTTACGCATCAACCTTATTTGCTAGGAGTGTTATATCCTGAATATAAGAAATTCAAGGCTTTTATTTTCTCTTTTGGTTTCTTTTTGGAGACTGAACTTGCATGCATGTGGTTTTCTTAAAGCGTGTTAAACCTTCGTGAAGGAGGCTGCATGGGATTCATTGGCGATGACCTAGTGGTCATTGCATAGGCAGTGATGTAAATTACTGCATGGTTTTTGTGTAATGTTTGCAGGTTCTGGAGAAACTTCTGTTTATCGAGCATATTTGAGAAAATTTGTCTTTCTGCTGAGACTGAGTGTGTGAGAAAACTTCAAATAAAACTTTTGTAGTTGTGGGCAGGAAGCTTCTTTGAGGCATTAACGTATCATCTAAGAAAAATGATTCATTGCTTTTATTATCTAAATACAATCCTAACTTTTGCTGATATTTAAAGGCATATAGTGGCATATTTTGTGGAATTGAATAATTTAAGCTTCATAGAGCACTGGGGTCCGTCTCTTCACGATCAACCCACACTAGTCTTTTTGTTTCATTGTACAATAAATGTCGATAAAGTGACTGCAGAATTGTTCATGTGGTTGTTTAAAGGATGATATTATTAATTGATTCTAGAAGTAAGGGTGTTAAGGTTGAAAAGAGAAACGTACTTTGTCTGGGTTTGGGTGGTAGAAAAGAGTTCCATTTTAGTTACTAATGCAGGTCCAGATAAAAGAATGAGCTTCCTATTGAGCATGACATGAGTTCAGAATTCATCAGATTACAGACTGTTTTTCAAGCTTTGCATGGGATGGTGAAGGGAGGAAACCTGCAGTGGTTTCCCAGTGCTTTATTAGCTGTCCTTGCTGTATAATATAATGCAGGAAGTACTAATTGTCAGTCATATCAATTTGATATGGCGAGTAAAACTTTGCAGAAAGTTCAATTCTCTTTGTAGCAAATAGAAGGGAAAAAATGTGAGCTAAAAATCTTGGTGTTCTCGGGGGATGCTATACCTGAAAAGCAGAGATATCTTACAGAATTATAGGGAGCAGTGCTTGATAACTCCTAATGAGTATTTTAATGCAATAATTAAATAGGGTAGTAAATTTAAATATTAAAAGTTTTAACAGAATATTTTATAATAATTACACCCAATGTAACTTCTGAAATAGTCACAACTATTTAGCTGATGAACTTTATAATTGTAATACTGAATCCATCTTTCACAAAGTAGCATTACTGGTTGCATGCTGTGCTTAAGAATATGAAACTTAAACTGTAAATGTAATTTGTTTACAGTTGTCCACTTCTGCCATTTTTGCTATCCATGCTGAATACTTGTTATAGAAGTTTGTTTTTATCAGAGCTTCTTAAAGCAAATGTAAAATAGCTTGCAGACACTTAGAAGTTTCAGGAATATCCCAATAACACTAACGATACTCTTTAATTCAGACTTAAAAAAGAATGGAAAGCTGTAGGCATTATTTATTCTAATAATAAATTTGAGCAATAGTACATGAAAGGGTTTTGTTGCTTTGTTATTTGCTGTCTCAGCAATTTAACAGATGTGAATATTCCTCTTTTCCAGATTGCAAAGGATTTTGATGAGAAGCAGTAAAACCCTTTTTTTTCCCTAATAATAATAATGATAGTCTCATGGTGTGAATTTGAAATCTAATCTTTTCAGGAATTTTTTTTCTGTGCTTATTCTGCTAATGTTAGCTCAAGTGAGTTAGATAAGGAACAGAGAATAGAAATGTGCATTATTCTCCGTGTGTACATGCATTTTGCTGTATACTCGTACATATGAGGTATATTACACATATATGGCTTAGAGAGAAATAAATCCACTTTACAGCACAGATGAACTCGAGTTTTGCAAGCATGAAAAAAATGCCTACTAAAAGCAAAGCAGATGTAGAGAATTAACTTAGTATTCTTAAGTAACACACTTTAGCTCAAGGTAACATGCTATATGGTAAAATAGTATAAAGTTTATTTTGTTCGCAAGATTAATATAGTGATATTCACTTGACAACTTTTAGTATTAGAACCTTGCATACACACATTTTCACTTTGAGAATCTAGGTACTTCAGCAGGTACATGTAACTGATAAATCTTTTTGTAGTTGTCAAAACAACTTTGTACTTTTTCTTTTACAACTAAAAGCACTTTGACAGTCTGAAACCTGGTATATCAATAGGGAAAGCAAACAGACTATTAATTTTAGTACCACATTTCACTGAGTTTTGACATTTTTGAAATATATCACTTCAAAACACTGAGACACAGATGATTAAAGGTTGTTACTGGCAAAAATGTTGTTGGTTATCAATGTTACTGATATCATTCAGTGACATCTTTGCATACTGGTTGAGTCTTGTTTGAAAATCAGGGTAGTTTGACCGTACGGACTATATCTGCATATCTCATTGTAGTCTATGCACTAGTTTCTATGCCTCGAGGGCCTCTCCAAATAATAAAAAAAAAAAGCTTAAACTAACCTAGTTGCTGCTTGGTGATTGTCATTGTTTGTAGTCTACCTGTCAGTTCTCAGTTTTGTTGACGTGTGGAACAGCGTTGTCCTGATGTCTGAAGTCATTCACAATTAGCTTGAACTAGAGATGCTGCCAGGGTAGGACTGGTTTAAAAAGATAAAACAGGCTTACGACAACCTGATATTTGTTTTTCAGTCTGGAGAAACTGTGGTGTGTTTGTCCATAGTGTGCACTGTAGTCTGAAATAGGATCTTTGCGAAAACACTGTGTGGAGCCAGTTTCCCCAGTGCAGTCATAACGGCTTTTGGTTTTTGATTGTTTCTGTGTTCAACTGGATAATTTTCTCCTTTTAAGCTGTTGAGAAATCACAGACATTATTGAGGATGTCATTTCAGACACCAAAACCAGATAGAAATATACAGTTGTCCTTGTAAAGTTTCACAGCTGATGCAAGAGCACTCTCCAATGTGGTCTTGCAGAAAATACTTTAAAAATAATGGCATAAGTGTGGCTTTTAATAGCATTGTTAATATGGAGCTCAATCCATTAAGGTAGCATGAATACTCTACTTTTTCTGCTGGGGAAAGAAACAAACAAGCATAAAAAGCATGAAAAGAGTTGTCTGACTTGAGTTTGAGGTGCTAAGGAGAAGACTTGCAGCGTGTGCTCGGTGTGGAGTCTGGGTGCTCTGTCACAGGGACAACTTCTTAACTTGTGTGCATGTAATGTGGTTTTGCTCGCTGTGTGTGCTTGGATTAGTTAATATGGGACAGTTTAAATCTTTCTTAAATTTCCCTTGAAAGATGAATCATTCTAGGCTTTTCTAGGGTAAAGTTTAGGTTTAGTTTTGATTTACTTGGGTTCATATATGAATGTGTATCTGAAAACCTTTCTAAGTGGCAATGAGAATATATTAAAGGGTTTTTTTTCTTTTTGAAAGAATTTATTTTTTATTTTCGATTTTTAATTTTGTATTTCAGTGAAATGTTGGAGCCTTTTAGCTGAAATATTATGAAACAGTAAAATCTGTCTATTTATTACATTTTCTCTTTCAGTTTTTGTAACTCCAAGCCTTCTGTGTAGGATATAAATTGTTCAGAATGCACTGTGGTTTGGAAAAAAAAAAGTAATTCAGTGGAAATTACTACTCATTGTTGAATAAACACACTTGTTCTAAGAGATCAGTAACCAGAGTCTGAAGCTGAAGCTCTCAATATGTAGAATGTATTTGACACAAATTTATCTATCCAGCTTTCTTTCCTGTTTACTCATTCGCACTGGTGAGTAACATCCATGCCAGTTTGTCGTCTTACTTATTTTTTGTTGATACAACAGACAGAAAAACCCAGAAATACAATACGAGAATGAATGATTGATTGATTGATTGTGGGATGAAGCTATAGTCTGACTCATCCCATATAAACTCATAACACTGATATTAATGGACGCGCATTTCGCATGAGCTTAATTTTTTTCGACGTGGTTGTTTGGTCTCCTGAGACTTGTCCTAACAATAGTTTTGGGCATAATCAATATTAATTTTTATTGCTTTTGCAAAGCAAATTTGAAAATTGTGGGAGACCAGGATGTTTGGAGATGAGTTGCTGTAATTGTTTTGCTGCCAATAGGATGGTTTTAAATGAATCCCATTTCTTAGGTATGGGTGTCTAGGTCTAGAGAGGTGTCCTTAGCAGGGCTGGCCTATCAGTGGTCATTCTTAACTTACTAACATTCTCCTTTTAACAACTTCAGAGTTGAAGTATGCCAGCAATCTGTATGTTGACTTTGTTACAGAATTGCATGATAACTGCCTGCCTGGGAAGCATTATTTAATGGGTGGTGGTAAAAGTCAGGACTGATGCAGGCTTGTCTTGCTAGAAATTGAAAGATGTGCTCAGTGAAAAAGGGAAAGCAGTTACATACCATGATGCTTTTTCAGGTGCCAAAATTTACTCACATGGAACTGAAAAATGCTTTTCATCTGTCTGTGGTTAATTGATTGGAAGTTCCTATACTCTTGGATCTCTAGATGAGCGCCCATCCTGTTCCTAGAATCACAATTCAGACATTAAGAAAACTTTTAAGTCACTTAACACTTGAGTACTGTATTAAGTTTCTAATCAATGTGTATTTGAATGTGTTACTCTTTCATAGAGAAATTTCTAGATTTAAGTTGCGTAAACATCAAGCTCTGCTGCTGAACAATCGGATCACGGTACATCGAGGTCCTGATGTAGGGCCTTTTTCATTTCACTTACCAAGTATTTATTCTCCGTAGAGAAGCCTTTGAAAGGATGTTCATTTACATGGAGGGAAAGGATTATTTGCAAAACAGATGCTGTGTGCCTGTAACTTCTTGTGGGGGTGAAAACGAAGTGCCTGAGAAATCTGTACTTTACTAGAAAACATGCTGGAGTTTAAGATGTCTCCTAACATTATACATAACACAAAAGCAAATTTCCCAATACTGGAGTCAGTAGCACTACCACCAATGAAGATTAACTGAGGCTTTACCAGATTATATACTCAAACTCTAAGAGGATTTGTCAGTGGGGAATGGAGAGTTGTGGTTTTGAGTTTTTAAAATTTTTTATAAACTCGATGAAGATGAGGTAAAGTTTACCTATGGAGAATAAATATGTTGAACTGAGAGGAATTTGAAATGCGCAAAATATTCCTTTTGTAATCTTTTATTATTATTTCTCAGAGATGAGCCTTATAAGTGTAGATACTTCCCAGAGTACTGATTCTGTTGTTCCCCCTGTTGCCTTAATATCCATTCCTTTGATGTTGCAATGAGATTTTTTTTGTTTATTTTTCTTCTCTCAGCAAAGTCATTTGTATGTACCAGAGTTTCAGCTCGAGAGACAACCAGCCAATATTTTCCTAGCGCATAAGGATGTAACTATACATTTAAATTTATTGTAAAACATTATGCTCATCTGTAATTATATTACTTTAAAATAAAGCCTTCATCTTCTCTAAGATCTTTTGATGTCCTTTGCCTGCTGACTCTTTTTTTCTTGTTCCCACTTACGTTAATGTGAAGAGACAGTTGAGTAAATGCACAATGAACTTCAAAACCTAGTAATTGTTTTTCAGAAAGAATGAAACTTGTGAATTAGATATGGATTGTAAAAGAACACCAGAGCTGATTAGTGTTCGTTCGGTTTGCCTGCTGGACCGTTCTGACACCTGTCTTCCCACTTTCCCCATAAATGCCATTGCTGATCCCTCTATACTGCCAGTCACATGACAGCCAGGGAGAACTTGTGGGTGGGAGTTAAAAGACTCCCAGTGAACCTTGTCAGGCTTAGCAATTCATGAAACTCGACATAAAAGGCAACGTTAAACAAAGATGAGTTGAATCCATTTACATGCAAACTGTAGTTATCTGTATGAAAAAAGCCAGGAAAGGGGGAATGTTAAGGGGTTACTATTTCTTTCTTCCCTTTAGGATGTGTAGATAATGAGTTGTGTAAGGCTTAGAGGGGGGAAAAATAAGCCAACTTTCAAGGCATTGAAAAATTGCTTTTTAGGAAAAATCCTTTTCATCCTAACCATCTGGTTGCATCTTGTTTACAGCACAGTGTGCCAGTTTGTGCTTATTAATCATGCTTACACAAGTATCTTAATTACTCCCCGTGTAGCTGCTCTGTTTTGAACTCAGAAGTTGACCTTTCTCTTTTTATTCCTTTAAACCATTAATCATACATAATCAACGCCAATGGGGCAGAGCCATGGAGAAGGCTACCCAGATTCCAAAAGCACATGCTAGTCCTGAGAAACTGTGTAGACAGGAGTGACTGCATTGCTATCAGTCAGGCATGTCTTAATTAATGACTGCTTTGTGAGTGTGCATACTTACATGACTGTAACCCAATTCTGTTCCCCGCTTTGTTGAGATAACAGTTGCCTTATGATACTGGAGATCATTTTAAAAAGTCTCTGTATATAAAAAATCCTTCAGAGACATCATGTGAATTAAAAGGATCTGCTTCTCTTGTCTATGTGCTCTCGTTGCTTCGGTAATAATTAAAATTTAGAGAGGATGGCCAGAAAATGCTCTAGGCTCTGGATTCATCTAGAATAAATGTGTTGGAAGAGGATGAATTTTTCCAAAAGACTGGAGTAACAAATGTATTCCTCTTCTTCCCTGCCTCATGTATTAAGAAAAAGGCAAGGAGAGAGAGAAAAATTGTTTTGAAAAAACATGTATTTGAGAAGACAGAGTGGAATTTCAGAAACAACACTCTGGTTTCTAGTGTACTAGGCAAGTTGTATGCAAAAGTAATTTAGCCTACCCTGAAACTCTTCAGCATGATGAAAATTTTATCAGTATTCTAGAAAAGACAACTATCCAGCCTACTCATTTAGTCAGCTTACATGTTTATACACAGGGGGAAAAAAAAAAGGATTTGCAAGTATGACTTGCATTTTCTCTCTACTGCTTTTGTTTTTCTGTTTCTTTTTGCCATAAATAGTGTATTTAGAATTTATGCTGTCTAATCTCAGTTCCACCGGAGATGCAGTTTTCACTTACAGGAGATTTAACTACAGTTAAGGCTCTCTTTAAAAGCCTTAGGAATACACTATCATAATAAGCAATTTGCTTATTTTTATTGCCAACATGGAAAAAGAAAATACTTGCCAACAAACCACAACAGGAACAGAAAAAGATTAAAAACCTGTATCAAAAAACTTGTATCATGAAAATTATTAATATTTAATTCCGGTAAAAGCTTTGCCATTCCAAATGTAGAAGAATGCACCGCTGTGTCTTCTTATGTTTAAAAAATACTTATTCATGAACAGAGCATATGGTGTGAGAGCTGAACTGTTTCATCAAATCTAGTGAACAATTGTGCTCTTTTCCATTGGACATTTTTTTTTGTTTGAGCTGAAATTTTTTTTCAGCCTTTTTATGTAGTTTGGGTGTCTTGATGTCCTTGCACTTTTGATATTTCCTAGAAGGCTCTTTGAGTGTTGTTAAACAGTCTAGCACAAACAAGCAAAAATTTCTTCAGAGAAAATTATTTTGAGAACCTAGAAGGAAGCACTTAGGTTTTGAATAGGGGAACTCTTGCTGGCCTTAAACTATGGGTTTATCTCCCTTCCCATGTGGACAGCTAAAGATTATTTCCAAGTAGTGTAGGTCCTGTAAAACAGAAAAATGTTGCTGATGAGGTTCCGTATTGACAAAATCTGGTCGAACAGCAGGGTGAATAGGAGTAACATTTGACCTGAGCGGGGCCGGGCTGAGCTGGGCTGCACAGGTGCCCTGGCTGCGGGATGATCTCAGCCTCCCACTGCCAGAGAGGAGCCATGGGCAGCTCCTGCCTGCTGATTACACCAGCTGTGTGGCCTTGCCTTTATCTAGGGCTGCAGCAACAAGCTCCCGTGTAAACATCCTTTCAGTTGGCCGCAGAAATGAAACACAGAGTTGTTTTCATTGCAGAAAATCCGGTAAGGGCTGAAATGAGCAAAATGGTGTAGCCTTTCTGAGGATGGCATCTGCACAGTGGGCTGTGCCCCCACTGGAGGCCCTGTGCCATGCTGCATGGCTCAGGGTTCCCAGCAGCTGAAGGGAATGTAGGATTATCTGTATGATCCTAGTTTTCTTTTAGGGTTAGCTCCCGTAACTAATACGCTGCTGCACAGAGTCCGAGTGCTTTTCTTACTGGGATCGTACTGTGGGAACACCTCCTGGTGTAACATGCAAAGCTCTCGGCTGCCCTGAGTAGCTCACTCCTGTTTCCTTCTGCATGGTTCTGTTCTGCTGTCTGCTGTCTTGTGATGATATTGCATCTCTTTGTTTTCTTTGAACATTTAAACTGTAACTCAGAGAACTGAGTCAGAAGATTCTGTGCTGGAGGCGTGCATCTTGAAATGTTTCTTGTACAGCAGTGCTTGCAAAGGCATTATGTTGAGGAGATAGATGATAAGAGTCGTTAGCCTGTGTAAGGAGTAGGCAGAGTGAAAAGATTGAGGGAGATTGATGGTGGGGCAGAAAAGTTACCTTTCACCAGAAGCAGATTTTAATACCTGAGTATTTTTGTGGTAGAAGCTCCATTTCAGAAATTTCCATTGGTTCATTTGCCTGTTGAGGGATTTTAATTTCATGTCAGCTGAAATGATGATGTTATTCAGAAGGAATTCCCATGATTTGTATAAATGAAGAGAACATGGAAACAGTTGTTCCCATCAATGACTGTTAAAATGTGATGACCTGGTGTACCTCTCATTTTACATCTTCATTCTGCCTCGTTCCTCTGCTGTATAGCTGATAACCTTGTTATTAGGTTTTCATGTACTTTTCTGTTTCTCCTCCTTCAGATTACTTTATAGCCTAACATTAGGAATTTATCTCCATAATCAGGAGTGAGGTTGTTTCCCGAATAAATGCCACAGTTTTCATCCCACGTGCTTCTAAGGGAAGCATTTTGTTTCTGGTCCTTGTATCATTGAAGACAGTAGTGCTTTAATGCCCTCTTTCCTCTTTAACGTGTTTTAATCATTGCTTTTACTTCATGTTTGTATTTGGCTTTCTGTTTATGGATTTCATTCTTTAATTCTAGAGTCAAATCCTGGGAGATGTTCTTGTTGTGTATTTTGCCTTCTTGAAGTTGAAATAAATACATGACTATCTCAAATGAATTTTGTTTGTCTTCTGTGAAGCTTTTCGTTAGTGTGTTTGATGTTATGAGTCTGCAGCAGATCTAAAAGGGGGAGAATGCCTATGTGAAACCAACATTATTGAACTATAATAAATCATTTTTTGATAAGAACAAAATAATCCAGGGATATGCTATTGGAACACAGGCTGCTGAAAAATGGCCTATGTGCTCAATTTAATGTTCTTGGAACTTACCTGTGGTGACTGTACAACTGTAGTGACAAGTAGGCGTCAGCTTCTGTAAGTGAACACAAGGACATTCTTCACCTGGAAACTGGTGTGGGTTTTTTCCCCTTCTGCCAAATACAGTCATTTAGGTATTCATGCTATGGAAAAAAAGTGACCCTCAGTTTTATGCAAAAGATTAGTTTTACCATTGTGAAAGTGTCTGTTGTTTTGGTGGAGGAGGGATAAACAGAACCATTTTTCATTAATGTTTAAAGATTTCCTTTAGAGTTAGTTAAATAAACTGCCTGTTTCTATGCTAAATTTTAACATTTGATATAAACATGGAGCTTCATCTATGAAAGCTGGATTGCCTCTGTGCATCCTGTTGCCTCAGAAAGAGATGCTTAAGCCTAAATTCCATAAAACTCACAGATAGAAACTTGGGAAGGTGATGTTTTATATATAATTTTCTTGGCAGCAGTATTCATTGAAAATATTTCCTCTATCATTGCGGACTGCTCGTTTCCACTTTTTTGTCACCTCCTTAGCTGTCCTAATGTATCTGACAAGGCAACGTGCTGTGCAAGCAGGCCTGAAAACAACTGGGGGGAAGTGGAAAGATGGGAGGGAACGTCTTGAACTGGAGTCATGGCTGAGGACAGCATGCTTGCCAGCTGCAGCCTCACCTCTGGGGAATTTCTTATTCTCTTGGTGGGGTAGAAAGGCAGAGATGTGTTGCATATTTTGGGTTTTTTTGTTTTTTTTTTTGTCTTCCCAGCTGTTTTGGGCTTTGTGGTAGAAGTAGCCTTTGGATAGTTTAATCCTGTGTGTTTCTGTTTTTCCCATGTCACCCAGAAACCCTCAGTATAAGTTTCATCTGTGCATCCCTTTATGTAACAGCTGTAGTGAAGGATGGATGAAGGGATAGGGTGTTAAAATGGAATACAGTATGTTTTTTATAATCATGTTATGATACATTTGGAAAATGTAGTTTAAAGGCTTGAATTCTAGCATGAGAAATTAATATTAAAAGAAACAAAATGGATGAAAATATTTCAATGGGCATAAAAGAGCTTCACTATAGCTAGCATTTCATATTGAATATTGAGATATGGATTGATCTTAAAATGGATTCTAATTCTCCATAGTTACAATGCTCTGTTAATAAAACCCATATTTTCTAATGCTGTTCTGCATTCCTATGTTACTTTCCACCAGTAAGCTCAGTAACGCTTTGGGGTTGGGAAGAAGCCCCTTACAGTTTAAATGTGTACAAATCTTTTAAGTAATTGTGAGCATGATGAAAGGGATATTGTAACCGTCTAATGAGCTCCTTTTATATTTTGCTTTTTTTTTTTCTCTTTTTACTGTGCAGGTATTAACTTGTTCATAATATGTGTATTATATTTTTTCCTAGCAGATATATATATATATATATGTCTTTGAATGCAGGAATTACTCCTCTCAGAAATAAGGAAACAAACAAAACCAGCCCCAAAATCCTTATTTCAGTGGCAAATTAGGGATTATAAATATTTACAGAATCTATCAGTCCTTGATAATATGCTGTGGGGTAGATTAAAATCACCTGTTTCTTATTGCCTCATTTGCAGTTGTGTTGGGGTGATTTCTCTAAGCATCGTACTAGTTTCTTCCTTTATAGTGTGATATTAATTGACAGAAACTTTTCAGTAGGTTTTGAATGAATTGTTAACATTGCAAACTAGAATTAATACAAGTGGTCAAATGAATGCTATCCTTTACATAATGTGAAGCTGAATGTAAACCAGCCAGTTATACCTTTTTATATACTCTGAATCATTTTGTGGATTATCTCAAATGTTGATCTGTCCTTGACATCACTTTGGAGCCTGAGCTAAACCCTTGGAGATGATAGTATTAGTGCAGTGTCAGTTTTGTCATTTGGAAGCCTTCCTCAGTCAAATTGCAGCCTGAAGACAGTCCAATATAACTGTACACAGATGTCTTTTAAAATTGGCTTTAACCTTCAAAGATGACTGAAGGATAACAGAATAATATTTTTTTTTTAATTCAAAAATCAATTTAGATATTGATATTTTTTTTAAGGACAGTTCAAAAGTATAGACTATAGTAGCAAAGTACTTCTATGGTTGTCAGTCTCAGCACGGCTCCTGTTTCTCTCTCCTTTACATTATGGTAGCTAATTTAAGTCTTGCAGATGAAAATATCTTGTTAGGACTCACTTGATAGCAGCATTAAGCAGCACAACATTTTAAAAATAAAATATAATCACTTTTTTGCACTTAGGATTGATCACTTACCATCAAACACCATTTCATTAATTTAGAATGTCTGCTTCTAGAATTAGGAAGATATTCTCTTCCTGATGAAGTGGTACTATTGTGTAACTTTCTGATAGCGAAAAAATTTCTGTGGTGGAAAAATTGTGATAATGATTCAGGAGAAGGAAAATGGTTTTATAGCTATGCTGTATAACCTAGTTTTAGTGTTATAGTTTGAAAATCTGAAGCGTACTTCATACCAAAACCTGTGTCTTTCTGGCTCTCAGCGATTATTCTGGATCATGAAATTAATAATTTAACATGAGAATTCTTTCTTTTCTCCCTCCCTTCCTCACCCCTGCCCCAATTTATTAGCATTGACCTTTTTAAAGATGAAATGATCACAAATAGTTACTGTACAACCAGCCCTCTAAGTTAATGGCAGTATTTCTGCTGTGATAAATACAGTGAAGTCACTGCGATGGGGAAATGTGACTTCCTCCAGTCTCCTTATCCTGCCTCCACCTAGAGTACTGGGATGATACAGTTTGATGACATATTTGGTGAAATACATAGTGGATTTTTAAAAATATGTTTCAATGGTAAAACATGCATTCATTCTTATGACCAGCACCAGGTGGACTTTTATGTTTCTGTTCCCAGTTGTGCTGAGCAGCATCATCATGCTGATTGACTGTGCAAGTGCCAAAGCAAAACTTTTCAAAGCTTTGGAAGAAACTCTACCATATTTTTTTATCATTTTCTGCTCTTAAGCAAAAGAAAAAGGACTGATTGTTTCTTACTTCCAAGGGTATTTGCATTAAACAGAAGAATGAAGATGAGGAAGGAAGGGTAGGAAGGAACAAGATAATTTTGGTGCGTTAATAGTGAGATGTGTTGTTTCCGATTAAAAGTCTCAGAAGAAAATTCTTGTTTAAATCCTTGCTAAACTGAGGAATCTCAGTGCATGGAATTAGCATGTTTGTTCCACTGTGGCCTGCAAGGGACGAAAGGGATAGAGGGGGTTAGCGTTTAAAACTTCCCATTTGCTACAGCATAGAAACTGGTCAAGTTTCATGGGAAAAGTCTAAGTTGCACTATTCTGTGGCGTCAGTTCTTGGTTTTATTCCATTTAACAACACAGCTGAAAAGGCCACACATATTAATCTAGAAGGTAATTAATATAATCAGTCACTATTGATGTGTTGTTGACTCTGCAAAATCTGTGAGCAGGTTTAACACGCAGACAGCACGATTTGCTGCAGTTCAACCATGCCATGCCTGGTACACGCAGGGTTATTTTTGGCTAGATTCTTTGCTGAATACAAACCACTGTTATAAAATTAAACTAAAAAAAAATAGCTGTATGCTTGGACTTGTCTCTTTGCTCTGCGTAGCCTTTCTGGACATCCTTCATTTGAGATGACCTTGCCTGTTGCTGGCTCTAAATTGTGCCTCTGTGAGCTCCTCAGGTAAAGGTATATTCAGATAGATCAGCAGACAGCAGTACTCTTCTGGCCTCTTCTATTTGAGGATATCTGTGCCTGCCTCCCACTGTCCACACTGTAAGTCAAGACTACACCGTGGCCTGTGGCACAGAGTGGGAGGAAAGCAAATAGAGAATGGGGCTAGGTAGAACTGAGGTTCCAATTCTAGCTGATTAATTCATTGTAGGTTTTTATATTTTTTTACATCAGTGCTTCTGTAGTTTGGCTTCCCTTTGTTGTGCTGAGTACTTAGCTGTACTTTTATAGGTTTGCCTTGGGGAATAAGAATCATTAAAGAACAGAGACCTCCAAAAAGGACTAACCTTCTGGTTTTCTTCCAAAGGTGTTGTTTTCGGTTTTGGTTTTTTTTTTTTTTTTTTTTTTGCTTGCTCTTGTGTTAATGGGAGTTGTTTTGGTTTTTTTCTTAAACTTGTGAAATATTTTGGTTATTTTAAAATAGACATTGGCAGTACTAAATGTTGACATAATGTTCTGAAACACGTAGTAGCTGTGGCTTTCATTTTGTCACTGGAAGTCTGTGGCAGCCATTGACTTTATTAAGAGCAGAAAAATGATATGTTACAGAGCCATTTCACCTCCATGCTGTCTCCTCTAATACATATATCTATGGAATTGTGGTAATTAGAGGCTCTTTATGTTTTATGATTTCAGTTGCATGAGTTGAGTCTTAGCCTAATTGTTTAATGAACAGCTGGAAAGTTTTCTTGATCTTAAGCCATTACTGTAGGCTGACCTAATTTTGAGTCTAAGCAGAAAGACCAGTTCACATTCTGTTTTGTGTAGTTGACACTTCAGAAGTATGTGGCAGAAATATATGGTGCAGGGCTGCCCTACTACTGATATGCCTGCCCTGAGAACACAAAGCAATGTTTTTTAGGTTGTCGAGTGATTTCATTTACTATTCCCCCAGCTGGAATCTCTTCTATGTCAGAAGGAACGATCCACCTGCATTTAACTGATGCTGTATCTTCAGCTCTTGCTGGAAGGAGCCATCTCCTCATGTTCAAGAAAAGAACAGCAACAAGCTTGAGTAGTACTTAGTGAGAAATAAAATCCATGTCAAATTTATGTGAGTTCATATAATGATAAAACAATTTCATTTTTAATGAGTTGCTTGTAAAATGATGAGTTTGCTTTTTAACATGCAGAATTTTGAAGCATCAGCTCTATAGCAAGAATTGATCTGTTCTGAAAAATATCTTTGAACATCTCTAGGTTCTTAAAATAAGGCATTGTTTAAAAGAATGGTTTTTTTCTGAATGAAAATGGGAAGTTACATAAACTTCTGGAAGAGAAATCTGAAATTCTTTTTTTGCTCATATTTTGCATAGCTTTCCATATGCTTTCTGCTTTTTTTTTCTACACAATACATTATTCAGTACATAGTTATCTACAAAATTCTTGTAACTGAGATGACTTCAGAGAGTCTGAAATGCTGGTTGTTAGTTAATGGGTGGGGCAATTCTTAAGTGGGCTATTTTCTTGTGATTTTGTAATGCTTCCTCTTTGTCAGTGCCAGCCTAGTTCTTTGCTCCTTAGGAAGCCGTTTTCCACTTTGATGTGCTTGCCTAATAAACAGCCATATTAAACACCACATGATGGTTTCTGGTTGGAGTTCAGGTCTTGTTTTAGGTTACATGGTCCAGTTCCCAGGCTGTAGGTGCTGTGTAAGGAATAACCTGACTCTTCTCTTTGCACAGTGCTGGTACTGCTGATGTGACAGCCCTGCTTCCTTCTCAGCTTTGCTCCATGGTGGGACCACTGGGGTCCTACAGCTCCTGAATTCTCTACCTCTCATCTTTAGGAGATAGCTGTTAACTTTCCTCGTGGTTGCTGCCCATTCATAAACACTACAATGTGTGACTTTCAGGTTCAAGAAGATTGACCCTTCCCTGTCTTAACCAATTATGTGAATGCAAGTAATTTTTGCCCTGGGTGGGTACCCAGCTTCTCTGGGGCTGACTGGTTTTACCTAAATGTTTAGACAACCTGTAAAGATTTTTTTTGTTGTGTGAAAGATTTGAATTCTGATTACATTATTGAGTTTGGTGGTCTGGGATTCTTTAGATATAGTTTGGCAGTTTATGACGCAGTGCTTGAAATAGTACTTGGCTTCAGAGGAACCTACCCCAGCTTTATTAAAAAAAAGTATATATATCCCAGATCCTCACTTGAGACATGCTGATTTAGATTCTGAGAAGTTCACTAGGCCCCAGATGCATGTGTGGTCTCTGAAGTCTTCCCATGGGTATGTGCAGAGAGGATATTATATGTATGGCACCTTATGTTGAACATGCGTTTATAAAGTACACACCTGGAGTAAAATGCAAAAATGGAGTTTTCTTTTTACAAGTTCATTCCTTGGCTTTATTCTCTTAAAATGAATTTTCCAAACCTCATGATTGCTTAGCTGAGTTATATAACGAAGAATAACGAAAACTTGAAATGATCATATATGCTGTTACTGTAAAGTGAAGGTTGCTGTTAATATTTCATTAATCCATAATTCAGTTATTTGGAATACCTCCCATTTACAAGGGAGATATCTTCCCATATTCTCCTTTGATGTACAGACTGTGATTGTAAGTATACTCTTCTAGTAGTATTAATAAATATTTGCTTGACATTTAATCTCACTGATCTTTAATCAGTTCTTAGTAGTTGTGATAACTGAAGTTACAAAGTTGAAATAACTTCCTTTCTGTATGAAAACAGGAATGCTGATTTCTTTTATTTGTATATGTTTTAAAGATACTATGCCATGTCATTTATTTCATTTGACTTAATCATTAGAGAAGATTAAAGGTGGCTTATTTCTTAGACATATGCTTAACAAAGAAGGATTTTACAAACATCTGTGCAAAAACATACAACATCTTCCTGCTTTCTTATCAGTAAATGCAGCTGTTCCTGTTTTTAAAAATCAGATGTGTGATAATGTGGAGTAGCAATGTTTGAAGGCTTCATTTTCTGATATCTAAGACATGTTTCTTTTTCCTGAGCTTGGACAGGTATAAATAAGAAAGATAAATTTACAGCTAATGTTGATTTTATTTTTTTTCCCCCATTTCCCCCCTGCCCCCGACACTATCAGAAACTGTAGCCAATGTCATCTGCTAAGTGAATTGCAAGTTCTTATCACATGTATGCTGGATTAAGGATAATTAGTCTATACACAGAATAGTGGTAAATTATGCACAATAATGCAGCTTTTATATGATTGAAATTTCTATCACATCTATAAATTAAAAAACAAGTAGCTGATAGTAGAAGGTGAATAACTTGTGTCCTTCGCACGAGGGACACTATCAAAAAATCCAAACTCAAGTTGTCTTTTTAGTGGTTTTAGTCTTGGTTTAAAAGTATGGTTTGCTGTTTGTATTGACACATCCATACAAATGAAAATAGGAAACATAGTTGTTGACAAAAATAGATGTGCAAATCTGTTTGTAAGTCATTAAGTTACTATTTTCAGTAGCTAAATGGGAATTATACACTGTCATTTTTACGGCTTATTTCAGTTTTGCTTTGTTTCTTTGTTTTGGAGCCAAGTGGTGTGATCTGCCCATTAGTCTTTCAGAATGGGTAAACGTAGTCAAGGAAAATAGCCACAAACCATGTTTCATGACAATCTCTTTCTGGCCAAAACCCTGTAAAAAACCTAACAATGTACGTCTTTTCATCTAGAAACCCTCCCATATGCGTGGTTGTAAAATGTTACGGGTAAAATGTAGTAGGGCACCTTAATAATAGGGCAAAATCTTAACTGAGTCATGTATTCCTCATCACCATACCCATGACTACTTCTGTTCTATGAATTGTTTTTTTAAACTTAAAGCTTCATAAAATTTTTGAGGATCACAGGTGAACACTGCTTTTTAGAACCACTCTTTTCCAGGCCATATTGAGATATTGAATCACTTCTGTTGTTGTATTAATGACAATATAGAGCAATCTTCATGGTTTCTGGGTTCCTTTATTTGTTCATTGCTTAGGTCTCTCACTGAAGTCTCAAGTAAATCTGATCCTGCTTAATGTGAGATCTGCCTGGCAATTTGTCGCCTGTCTCTAAATGGCCAATACATTTTTTGCCATCCGATGTTGTTATAAGGAAATCTGGGGAATCACAAACTGAAAACTGGGAAAACGTGTGTGTGCACTTTTTTTTTTTTTTGGTGAAAAAGAAAGTGCTTCACAGGTTTTGTTTTACTAGTTAGAAAGGTCTTTAGCTATTGCCAAACCATGAATACATAATCTTAGTGGAGGGGAAGTTTATTTTAGTCTATTATGAGTTGAAAGTACAGATGTTTAATGATTCTAGATAAATGGATGCAAAACCTCATATAATCTTGGTGGCGTAATAGTGAGGCTTTTGTGAAAACTCAGTCTTATTCTTCAGCCACTGAAATTACTATTTAGAAAACTTTGGGCATTCTATCAACAAACAGCAACTGCCTCGTCCTGCGATTGCAAGAAGTCTGTTTTACAAATATGGTGATATTAATCACAAGATATAACATATTCTTCTTGCTTCCTTCTAGGATCCTTTATGTGATCTCCTTTATTGTTTCTTGTAGGAGCTCATTTTTATATTTTATATCTTGGAAAAATGATGTCTTATTCTGGTGATTCACCTTGAGGTTTGATGAGAAGTAGGCTAGCTGCTTCTTTTCTATCACCCATAAATTCCTGCTTTACAAAAGTCTGCTTGGTGCTATGGGTCTGAAATCAGGGGCAAAATCAAAAAGTGCATTAAAAGATACGGATTTCTGATTTTAGCAGCTTTCTGACTGCTGTGTCAGATTTCATCACTATTAAAATTATTACTGAAAGATTGGATTTGCATTCCTATTCCCCAAAACAGATTTAACTCTTTGTTGTGTAGCTGGAGTCCAGTGTACGAAAGTGAGGACACTTTTCTTCTTGTCTTCATATTTGCTGTAATCAGATTTTTCAAAAGTTCTATTATTCTTTCCAATGCAAAAGAAAGGAGTTTTCTGTTTTGCTTTTTCTTGGGGTATTTAGCGGCAGGTGTATTTTCATTGTTTGCGTAGAACTTAATCCTGTATCCCAGATGAAAATCCTAGATAGAATAGCTGTATTTTAGATTTGCCTTTATAGTAGGGCGTTTTATGCAAAACTTGTAAAGCTGGATATAAAATGGGATAAGTCAACCTAAGACTCTAAAGAAATGTTCTGTTTTTCCTGCAGGGAGAGAGGAGCAAGGCATACGCTTTTGTCAGCACCTGTAAACTGACAGCTAAATAAAAATAGACTGACAATACATGCACAAGAAAGGGGATGAAAATTGCCTCAGTCAAAATGTCTTTACAGCCAATCCTTAAGAAGC
Organism: Mohoua ochrocephala; assembly: GCA_013398855.1. NCBI lineage: Eukaryota > Metazoa > Chordata > Aves > Passeriformes > Acanthizidae > Mohoua > Mohoua ochrocephala. Next base: position 8,551 of record VZTA01021308.1, on the reverse strand, counting down.
CTTTTTGCAAAAAAGTATGCAACATTGGAAACTGAACAAGCTCCTCCCTCAGGAGTTAAAATGATTTAAATTACTGCTGAATCACTAAAATATGTAAAGAATAAAACTTGTTCAGAAATAGGAAGCTAAATATTTGATCAGTCATAATTTGGTTGTGGTTTCTAAGGCTTCCTATGTTGTTGGCTCATAAATAGTAATTCTAAATTAGATAAATGCTGGAGACTACGATAATTATGGAGTTACTGAAGAGGCCTACATTCCATTTTTTAGCAGTGTTTTCTATGGATGTGTTTCACCAGTACTAATATGTTTACTTATATCAGTTTATTTCAGGAGTCCTTGTTGTTTATCTTATTTTTATGAAGTAATTTTATTATTATTAATGTAAGTAATAGGAGATTTTGGCAACTGGATACACGACAGACGTGCTGTCTATTTTCTCTCTTCGTTTATTTTTCTCTTGTTAAAGTCATCAAAATGTTGACAGCTGCATAACTCTCTTTAAAGCTTTCATATCTTGACAGATATTACAGATATTTGTCATTTTACTTACAGTAAGTGACAGCTAAATTAGCTTTATGCTGTATTGGAGGATATCTCAGATGTAGTGAGTCCAGTCAAATTTATATTGCATTTCTTTAATGTGCAGCTGATTTTCGAGTGGTTATTAAGGAGTGAACAGTGAAGTGATACATGAAGAATGTGAAAATCTTGAGCTAGCAGATATTCAAGGTTAACAGATGAGAAATATGTTCCCCTTTTATTACTTCTATCACGTTGGATAGTCTAGTTTTTCCTTCATTTTCACTTCTTATTTCAGCTAGATGTGGGGTTGAAGATCTATACATTAATCCTGCTTTAATAGATACCCCCTTCCCAGCTGGGTGTTTAAGGCTACCAGGAGATACTGGAGGTGTTTATAGGTCACAGTGGAAGCTGCTCAGTGGAACGATGCTGGTTCAATATCGCTGCACCTACCCACTGGGTGTTTAGTTAACTACAGTTCATTCATTGTCTGACTGTAATGCAGATGTATTTCAGAATGTCTATGTACGTTGCTTTTCAAAAGTTTGGGCTGAATTAAGGATGGGAAGAGAACAAACAAAGCTACTGAATGGAAAAAAAAAATCTTTTTGCTGTCAAGTGACTTATTCAGTAATGTCACTGTATTTTTTTTTTTCTTTTTGTGCCATGCATAAATACAAAGCACAATTAAAAAAATCGCAGTGGATCTTTACATTATTACACTGAGAATGTCTGCAAAAATGTACTTGACAGGAGGGGGGAGATGAAGGGGAAAAAAAAAAGGAAAAAACTTGTTGTCTTTTATCCAGATAGCTTAATTACACAATTGAGTGTTTCTCACAGTTGTCTGTTTAAATTGCTGTCAGAAATGGAAAATTCCATAGTATGATATTTTCTCATTTTAGTATGTTCAGTGTATTGCTAATGATAGCCAGACTTTCAAATTACTATAAATGTAAAAAGATGAGTTATACATGTTCAATATTTTAATCTACTCTGTTCTGATACTGCTGTCTTACTCCTGGGAATCCCTCTAGCATTTGGACAATTAATATTTGGAACAAGCCATTATAAGATAAGCTCAGTGTTGCTCAAATCAAAGTAGAGGAAGTGAGACAAGCCACCTGAATTGTAAGAGAATAACTGATTTAACTGATTTTTCTGTAATATACTTTAAATACCTCTTCTTAAAAACTTCAGAGATTTTGGAAACCTGGAAAGTAGTATATTTGTGTCTTGATTTTTTTTTTTCCAGTGTTCTTTTAAGTCAGTTTTTGTTTATTTGTTTAGGGTTTTCTTTGGGGGGGTTGTTTTTTGGAATTTTTTTTTTTTTTAATTTTGTGTAGGTGCAGCCTTCTCTGAAAATAATTTATGCTTAGATGGGCTGAAGTTTAAGTTAAGCATGACAGTTTCTGCTAGAGGACCACCAAAGCAGGGGCACTGTGTGAGTTTGTGTGTTAGTATGTGTATGTACCACTTTGCATTCCGAGGAGAGCAAAACCAAGAGTGTTGAGTGAAAAATTGTTTTTGGGGATTACTTTGGATACTGGCCTGAATCAGGCACAGAGTTACATCTGTTCTAACTGCAACTGATGCTGAAACACCTACTGACCTCTCAGAAGAGAGGAAGGTTTACAGTAGTGTTACAGAGAATCACAGCTTAAGTGGAACATTGCCTTATATTGTGTTTAAACATATTTTCTTTTCTTTCAGTATTACTGACATAGCAGATATGTGGCAGGGAGTAATATTTATTGGTAGAGAATTTCTTGAGAAAGTCTCTAAAGTGGAAAAAGTGCAGCAAATTGCAGAAGCTGGAATAGAGCTTTCACATTCTCCCTGAAAAGAATGTTTGCTTTATGAAAAAAAAAAAATAAAAGCATAAGAATGTTGAGGAGTTGCACATATGCTGTAAAGCTTTATCTGCTTTACTTCACAGCACTGGAGCTGGGTACATGTAATCCTGAAGGCCAGTAAATGCAGCCAGTGATCCTAGCTGTTGGTACATCCTAGGATTTGATCAATGCTTTCCTTCTTGTTCTTGAATGAGACTTTTCCACAGTCCAGAAAAATTATGCAGCTTGTACAGAGCTCTCTAAAACCATTAATTGGCCTATTCAGATTTTATCTGTAACTTTACTTTGTGTTGAGCACTATTTGTAATGCTGTCATAAACTATACTAGAGCCCTGTTTCCTGGGCTTTAGCGATAGGATAAATACTCCCCAGGAGCCCGCAAGCTGAACATGCAGATTGTTTAGCGTGGGTTAAACGCACCTATCTGAAACATAACCATATTAATATTACATCTTTCAGATTTGTCAGGCACCTTAAGAGTGTAGTATTTCAGCAGTGGTTTTATAGAAACTTGCTGCAGAACTGGACGGGATTAATAATGTATGAGATATATCACACTTAGTACAGTATTAAATTCCAGCAGTGGAAGGATGCAAACCAGTTCATAACCTTACAAGAACATTGTGCACTACACTAATCTTGATAATACTGTACAGTCAAATTAACAGTGAATAAATGCTGAACTCTGCTTTCTGTCAGAAATGGTACTCGTGCAGTCTCTTGTCAGTGTTTGTGCATGCTGTCCTGAGCAGCTCACCGGAAAAAAACCATAACATAAAAAGATGTAATGAATTATTCTGGCTGCATAACACATTGTAAAGAAGGTGTTAAGGATCTTATTAAGGATGGGAAATTTTGCATGTTTGAGTTCTTGGGTGAACAGCAGCGTGTATATATAAAACTGCAGGAGTACCTCCTTCCAGAACATCTCTGTTTATCAAAATTATATTCAAATAGAAGGTTGGAATAAGTCTTATTCTTAGATCGTAGGCAATTGATTCAGTATCATCTTATTATTCCAGATGTGACAGAAAGAGGAGGCAAGACCCTAGGGACAGACCTTATGGGCTACAGCTTTTACCCTAAAACACATATGGGAACTATCAATCAATAGATTTCCCTGTGCATGTTGTGGTTTCTTTGTACTTTTACACTGCTTTACTGGAGATTTCTGTCACCATTTTTCAGTTGGATGGGTACTGTCAGTCCCCACCTTCTTTTATTCCAAGGGTTGCCAGCATCCCTTCTGAGGAACCCTTATCACCTTCTTTTAAGGTGTTTGGTGATGCATTGGGAATAGATGGCTCTCCTCTTTCTATATAAACTAATAGGTCTTCTGTCACTTCCAATTTAAACTGCTGGGGCATCAGAAACTGTTCCTTTACATTTTCTTCCCTGGAAAACAAAACAAAAATGAATGAGACTCTTTCAAGCTGCAGGGGAATGAATTTTGAAATTTAGAACACATACTTTTCACTGAATAGAAAGGTTGTAAGAAAAGACTTTGACCAATCAAACTTCTGTATTTCAGGAGCAGGGGTTAAAGACTTAAAAAACGTGCTTACTGTAGAGTCTGCGTCACTACAATACTTCATCTTAGATAAGTTTTTTTGAGAGGACAGAAGGAATCAACCATAAGCAAAGGGAACAGCATATTTATCTGTCTTTGTAGATGTGCAGATGTGGATTGCTTGTGCAGCATTCTTGTAGGAACATAAAATGTCTCCTACCTAGCCCTGCTTTTGGCCTTGGAAAGCCCTCTCTATAAGGCTGGCTGAAGTAAAGACAAGATTTGTCTTTTTCAAAATTCAAACTGAGGCCAAATGAACCACTGTAAAACCTTGGTGTCTAGAAGGCTGATGTGTATGGTTTTTCAATTCAGTCATTTCTGTAAGGAAATGTATAGTTTTGAAAAGTAGATCATCCTTCTTGGAGTGGAAAAATTATTTTAATAATGTAATAATTCTCAAAAATTGCATCTATTTGTATCTAATTGCTTTCTCGAAGAGGAGGTTTTGTGTTCTAGATTCTCAAGCTGGAGCTCTGTGACAGGGACGAAGAGGTAAAATAGACTTCAAAACAGGAGAACCTCCTGCAGGGTGATTGAAGGGATTTGTTACTGTTTCCTTCTTGCAGTGGGAATCCAAAACTTAGAAGAAAGGTGTGTCCTCAAAGGTTTACATTAGGAGGAAAAAAAATAAATGTTGGAGTACAAGTTTTAGCTTACTGCATTTACTCCTTGATGAAAATGCAGTCAAAGCTAGTAAATGCTTGAAATATGATTGTTAGAGGCTCATCTGAATTTTTATTAGGCATTATGAAATATTTGTTTTAACTTTGAAGAGTGCATCAATTAAAAAGAGATGGTGCCTCAGAGAAATGTTTACAATAAATGCCGAATGACTGGGTTGGCCTCTTCTTATTTGAAGTGCTAGTTCTCAGGCCAGGTTATAAAGTATTTTGATGAGGAAATGGGCAAAAAGAATTGTTTCATTCTTGCTGTTTTTACAGGTAAAAGATTTATTTGCAGGATTATTGTTGCAGATCCCAATCAAGCTCAAAATAAAGTTTTAGGAAACACTGTGTATACTAAAAATGTACCTTCCTGAAAGTGATGCATAGTGGAAATGACAAGCAAAATGTGGGGAAAGTATCACCATTTTCACTGTGCATGGGGAAAGTCAGTTGGTCATGGGTTTTCCCAGAGTTTTGAAATGCTGCCTGGACCCTGGCTTGTGCTGCCAAACTGCCTCTCAGCAGCAGAAGAATAATGCATTTTTCTTAAGAAACCAGTTTTTCTCTTTGTTTCCATTAATTCAAAACAGATCTGAATTTCACTGAGAGGATGGGATATTTATATATATATATATAGACACACACATATATTTGTATAAAATGGCAGCATTCATTTTTCTTTGTCTCTACTGTCTGAAAACTTTTATTTTAATGAATCAAACTACTCAGTGAAATTGAGAAACTATTTAGAATAGTCTTGTTTACCAAAATGTACCTGTTTACCTGGTCTCATCCCCAAAACACTTGTTTGTTTTTAAAGCTACAGTAGCTTAGCAAGTCAAGTTGCTAAAAGATGTCTTTTTATGCTGAAATACTGTTCGCTCCAAGACTAAATGCATGTGTATGTATGGGGTTTTCTTAGTGTTAATTAATGAAATTTTGTTTTGTAACCGGTAACTAACGAGACCTCACTGATGTTCATACGGAGCGATTGCCATTGATAGTTTTTCTCTGAAGCAGATCTAAAACACAATTAATGAGATCTTTACACTTCATCATATCTCTGTCTTGTTTATTATTTAATTGTATTTTTAAATGTTTTTATGCCTTAGATTTTGTATTAGTTTATTTCATTTTTTCTTTTTTTTTTTTTTTGTACTAGTTAGGCTAGCCACTGAAATTTTATTCTTTATAGTCTCCTAGAGTTAAAAATAATGCATACTTATCTAGCTAAAAACTAGTTCAGTCCTGCCCTACTTCTGGGATCATTCCTGTACACATAATGATACCAATAAATATAAGGAAATCCTCAGACACTTCTGCTCCTGGCTAAAGACCAATCTGCATGAAAGCATTTCTAGAGTCTATATTTTTCTTGTCAGAAGATGTAAAACCTTTCATGTTTGCTAGTTGGTTTGTATTAAGGGAGAGTCCCTTAGCCTGCCATGAATCATGTAACTTCTTTTGTCCTGATAACTGAGAGTATTAAGGCAAATCCTGAATTTACACTCCGGGCGCTGGCTCTCGTTTTGGCAGGCTGGCCCTGGCAAAGCTTTCTTTGGCGTTGGAGATGTGAATGTAACTGGGTGAGGTCAGGAGCTCGGTGACTGGAACTGCAGTTCTTTGAAGGAGATGACAGGTCTTCTGCAATGTCTATATTAAAAAGATTATTTCTGAAAAAAACTTTGCACAATTGGAAAAATAGGAAAGAAAAAGGCATCTTCCAGGGCTGTGATGATTTGAATTGCAATTATTTTTAGTAGAAGTCAAAACAAGGGAAGAAGTTCTTAATAGATCCTCCCTGTTGTAGACCTATTCACTTGCTTGTATTCAATATACTAATGGGAGGGGTCTTGCCCTTTTACAAAACATGGAGTGCTTGTATCTCCCACTAGTCTTGGTTTGAGGTTTCGGTATCATGGTGTGTTCTCCAGAGTTACTGGTAGTAGATCTTAACTGTTGTAGGTAGGAGGTTTCTCAACCAGTTTTTTGTTCTTCAATTCTACATCTGCTTCATTTTTTCAAGTTAATTCCTTGGATTTTTACACTCTTAGAGATATCTGCACACTCTTTGGGTAAAGTTTGATGCCTCAATTTAACTTGTTTAAATTAATTTCATAATAGTTGTAGATGCTGCTGCACTTTTGGTAGTGTGACTTGTCAACTTTACCCCTCCCCCCTCAAATATAAAACTGGAGCTGAAAACCTCCAAGCCTGGCTTTGTAGTGCAGGGCTGTTTCTGTGCAACAACCAGCGTGACACAGTAGCTCACTGTCAAATTAGGCACAAGAATTTTTAACATCTCAAGTCGTTCCATAGAACAACAGCTTTTCCCCTCTTTGGATGCTTGTCAGGGGTCTCTGGATACCCTGACTCTGGCCCTTCTGTTCTTGCATGGTCTCCACAATTCGTGTCAAATAGCTCTTTGCTATTTTGTTGGTATTTTATTCTCAACTGCCAGCCATTAAACCAGCCCTAGAGAGTCAAACAGGGACTAAGTCTGAAGGGTCTAGTAGTAGTCAAAAATCATTATGGCGTGCTTCTACAATGGGGAAGGCAAATCAGAAGAATAGGATTGAATGCAGAGCTCTGCTTCCAGTGTCCTGGATATGTGCCATGGGACAGCAGGTCGGAGATGGACTCTGGATGACAATGTACACTCTGGGCAGAGGAGGAAGACTATGGTGGAAACCAATGAAACGAGGAAATCGTCACGCAATAGCTTAATATTCACACTATGTCTGATTTCATATTGATCAATACTTGCAAACGAGTTGCAAAAATAAATTTTCAGAGCTTGGCAAATGGTAGCACGTGCAGCTTTGTGTACTTCCAACTTCCACAGTGAATATTTGCAGGTAAAACCCATGCTATTTGGAAGAAATAATGTTTTCTCATTGCTGCTTTCTCCCTCACCTATTTTAGCAGGTAAAGTCTTCTGGACAGAAGTGGCCATGTCTGTAATCTGTTTCTTTCTTTTTTACTTTTTGGTGACTTGTACTATGCCCTTCTAACTTTCCAGATAGTCCTTTCTCCACAGGCCTTTCTATGGTTAGGGAATAGTCTGGTCTTGTCCTTGCTGTAAAATTTAAATACACAGTAAGTGAGTTTTGAGAACCAGATTGGGGTACATGAAAGGAAGTGGTATATGGGGCTGTTTTAGACTTCTAAAAAAAAAACCTTTGGAAAGCAAGTTAATGATCAAAGATCTTTGGCAACTTAAGCTTACTGTGATGTTTTACTCGTGAACACTCATTGGCTCAGGTTGAGAACCATTTTTCTAAAGATGGTGGTATATTCTATGCATGGTGGTTTCTCTGCATGGACAGTGGGTTCTGTTAGTTCTCCTAGCTCCAAATAATTTAACTAGAAATATTTGGTAGGTTAAACATGGCACATTTTGTCTTAGCTGACTACAGATTTATGTAGTCTAGGCTTCTGCTTGTTTGGTCAATGGTCAAAAGTTTGAATGAGAATATCATGTCCGTGGAGCACAGAGTGCACAGCTGATAACTTGGCACATTTGGAGTGTGTTATAAAAACAGAAACATTCACAGGAGTGCATTTCATTTTTGACTGAGGAACGGGATGAAGTAGATGATTGCTTGAGTTCCTTTCCAGCTGTTTGCTTCTGTATTTTTTATACTAGGATTTTTCTTTTATAAATTCAACCTAACACTTTTTTTGGTATTGTCATGATCTTACATATTGTTTGTATTTTAGTTTTGCAGGTGTTTTGATGAATATGTTACTGATACAAACAAGTAAAATTTAGATGTAGATGGAATTGGTCCATAGAAATAAAGGACTAAAGAAATAATGAGACCAGTAGTACCCATTGCTTTAGCCAAAGCTTTCTGCTTTGAAATGAAATTTTCCCACAATTTAATGTATGACATTCAGGCCATTAGTGTTTAAAAAAAAACAAAAAAAAA
>VZTA01021307.1:112364-131283 GCA_013398855.1 Mohoua ochrocephala | reverse complement strand
CCCAAGCTCATATTGCTCCCTCAAGTTTTGCAGTATCAAAAATGGCAAATTGTGGAGCCTGTGAAAAGTTTGGAGAACCCCATCTTCAGCAAGATCACCTGTAAATATTCAGCTTTGCATTTTTTACTCCAAAAAAGAAAATTCCACTCAACTGGAAAAATCCTCTCCAGGGGAGGCTCTTTCCATCCTCAAGGCAGATAAAAATGTGGAAGATGAATTAATTCATGCACACTACAGATCTCACAATCCCCGTCTAAAATTAGAGCTGTCAGCAGCAAGCTCCACTGCAGTGCTAGTGGGCACACATAACTCTTGGACATCTTGAAAAAAATCCCAGCCACATTAAATAATCTTCTTCCAAGTGGGAACATTGTGTCACGGGAGTTTCTTATTTCATGGTTCATAATCCTTCTATCTCTTAAACAGCACGGAGTGCTCTGTAAGAGCAAGTTACTTGAATTTATCAGCAACCACCAGCATTTATCACCTCTAACTATCACCACCTTTATTTTTTTAACATTCAACTGCATCATACAAAACCTATGGGACACTCTAACTTTTGTGGGAGTCAAGTTATGGGTGTCATAATAAAAAACAATTCTGACCTGAACATTATTTCTGCCCTTTAAATGCTGGCAATCTATTCTGTAAAAAATAGACACTCGTTTACCATTTTTGTACAGCTCTAAGTGCTATTGTTCAAGCCATTGCTCAGTATAATAGTTTTTCCTTTCCAGGCTGGTCACAAAGCACGTCACGTACTCCACCTTGCTTAAAATGTCACCAGCTACTATTTATAGACCATCCTTAGAATGAATTATTGCACCCTCTTTACTTTCACGCAGGAGGCCAAGATAAACTCAATGTTGTCCACCACCTCAAACCTAACTGTGCTTGTGCCTTCTCTGCAAGCAACTGAAAACATGGATGAAGATGAGAAAGCCTTTTGGATGTCAAAAAGTAACATTCCAACTCTCCTTAAGTACGTTAATGGTTTGGGGGGTTGGGTTTTTTTAATTAACTGGGTTTTTATGCTATACAAGCCTTTGGTTTGAAGCCATTATAGAGCAAGACAGGTATTTTGATTTTAAAGGAAGGGCAGAGGATTCCCCTTCTAGTTCCAGTGGTGTAAATCTCTGTGGAAAGTCCACTGGAAAAAAAGGCATAATTTGCATTATGTCAGAAATGTTCAAAGGCCAAGCTAAGATCAGAACATGGCTGAACAAGGTGTTATAGAAGCAATTCCTGCTTAAAATCACAGTTTTAGACACACTAAGCATATTTATCTGAAATAAGAGAAAGAAAAAAGAGAAAAAATACAAAACATTCAAATCCAGTTAATTTCCTTTAGGTATCATGTACTGACAGGAGCTTACAGCTTTGCTGATTTCCAGAATTTATCGTCCTCTGACACGCTGCCAACATCGCTACAGAGCAAATTCCTACACTTGTCTAAAGAAAATGGGGTGAGATGACCTGCAAACCACTGTGATATCATACACCAAACCCTGACCATCACTGCCACTGACTTTCTTGTATTGCAAAACCACACAGACATTATGTATTTTTTTAAAAAGACCATGTCATAAAATTAAAGGCATAGTTCAATTATACCGGGCCCTCTGGGAGAAACATTAGCTTGTCTTTCTCCACCATTTTACATTACCGAAATTTGTCCACAATATAATTTATTTCTAATGTCCCAGTAGCTGCTGCAAACACTGGACAGTCTTGTAACCAAGCAGAAGGGCAGTTCCTGCCTGGAGCAGCCTGTGTGAGCTAAATTAAGACAAAGAGCATCAAGGAAGCCAAACAACTTAGTTCAGGGAACTGGGAAGGTAGGAGGAAGCAGTGATAACACATGTCTTCACATATGCAACTTGATAGTCCTAAACCACCTGAAGGCATTTTTAATGGTAAGTAACTTGCAGCCCTTCCCCCTCAGCCTATTAGGTAAATTCCATGTTCTGAGGAGGATTTCCAAGTCACATTAAAGCACTTCATCCCCATTAAGGGATGGGGAAGTTCTCCCCACCTCCATGCTCCAAAGGAAAGGTTATGAACAGAGTCCTTCAAAGCTGCACAGAACTGGGAGGGTGTGAATCGGCTCAGAGCTCAGCCTGCCCTGTGGTGGGGGCAAGTCCACCCACCTCAGGTAACCAGTCCAGTGCAAGCGAGCCCAGGGATTTGCCAGTCTCCACACAGGGAACAATGTAGAGTCCTAAAGTCCCCTCCCCTGTGCATGGTTCCCTGAGGGTAACCCAGCCTCTGGTGTGGATTGGTGTGAGCAGTGCCATGGTGCAGCCCTAGGCAAGCATTTGGGAACACGTGGAAATGCCCAGGATGAGCTGCTGGGAAAACACCACCCCAACAATGCCAACGCAAACCCTCTCTCCTCTCGCTTTTCCAGAGCCTGACCCTCGAAGGCGCTCACTTTGTGGCCAGTGACATCACATCCACAAACGGGGTCATTCACGTTATTGATAAGGTATGCGATATATTGATAAGGATTTGCCCCTCCGCACCACAAGCAGTGCAAACCAGTTCACCACCCAGAAACTATTAACAGCCTGAGGAACCTGTTTGCACAGAACAGCACTTTGTCCTGCGTCTGATCCTCGCAGGTGATGTGGGACATGTGCTCCTTCGCAGGTGCTGACCCCGCAGCGCAGCGCTGTCATGCCGAGGCTGCTGGCCCGCCTGGAGCAAATGCCTGACTACTCCATTTTCAGGGGCTACATTATTGTAAGCTTTCACATCATTTTCACAATGTTTTCAGAACAGAGGAAGCTCTCTGCTTTGTTTGCTTTTCGGGCTAGTGTCAGACTACCAGTGGTCATTCTAGTTTTTTTTTAATGTGTTTCACGACAGCAATACAACCTGGCTAACGAAATAGAAGCGGCAAACACATACACAGTCTTTGCCCCAAGTAATGATGCCATAGAAAGTTACCTAAAGGACAAGAAATCTGCTACTCTGGTAGGTATTCCTCACAAGGCTTGTCCTAACAGCTCAGCATTTCATCTTTGTTTCAAATGGACGCGTTACAAGGACACAGATATGAACCCATGAATTTCAGAGGCCTAAAAAGTCATCTGACTTTTCCCTGAATCTATCAGGGAAGAGATTTGTTTCCCAGAAATCTGGTAAGTTAGGTCTTGTCTAGAACACCAGAGAAGGTGAAATGGGATGGATCCACCTATATTTTCCTGACTTGCTGGAAAAACCTAGCTATTTGTTCTATGGTTTTGCCTTCTTTAGATTAAAAACATGGTGATAATTTCCAAGACATCTTATCAGTAGACTTTTTCTTGGTTTGGGATTTTGAGACAGTTTTTTATGTAAAGAAGATCAATACAGGAATGACCAAGAAAAACACTGAAATGAGTTTTCTAGGTGAATGAAGTCCAGTCCCCTGACATCACTAATACCCCATCATTAATAATGCCATGAAATATTCTCTTTCTTAAAACTATCCAGATGCTTGCCTTGTCACTCTTGCAGGAATGCTATGGCCCAGCTACTTTCTGCAGACGGTGTCTGATCCCAGTTTACAAACATGGTTGGTCAGTCCCAGGGCTCAGAAGTTCCTCTGGCAAAGCCCATTGCTGCTGCCCACCCTTAGGAGCCCTCTGACAGGCTCATGCCTGACCTGGCCACCAGCTCCTCCCACCAGCATGTATGTGACCATCCCACCTGCCCTGCTGAGCTCAGTCCTCATGCCCAGAACAAGTTTATATTATTTTGGCAGCATACCTCAGGCCAGTTTACATCCCTTTATTCTTATTCCAGGAGTATGTTTTAGCTGCAGCAACTCTCTCTCTCTGGAATTTGTGCCCTGACATATTTACAAGTTCAAACCCCCTTCTCAACCCTGTTGGTTTCCTTCCAAGATAAGCTATCCTTTTTCTGCATCATCCCAGTGGCTTTCTTCATATTTTCTCCAATTTGAAACAGCTTTATGGATCACACGTATCAAGAGTCACACACCTTGCAGAGGAAGCTTCACCCATGACTTGTCCAATGGCATTAATTCTTCCCCGTCTCTTCCAGAAATGTTTATCCTGCCACACTCTATCCCTACTTGCATGGTCTCCACTTACAGCCAGGAAGCTGAGGAGCACAGGGTTCAAATGGCTCGTCCCAAATAATTTACCAACAAAAACAGACCCATGGCAAAATTCCCATATTCACAAGTGATCAAGCTCCATCTGCTCAAATGACTTTTGAACACTGTTTTAGTTGTTTCTTGACACAACATCATCATTTCCACATCACTACAAGAAGAATTTATAACAAACTTTGAGAGACGCGTAAAACATCAGTCCCAGTAGATCTGGATTACACACAGACACACAGAGAAATTGTTTTCATTTCCACTACTCACTAATGTCTCTTTGGTCTTTCTTCCATCCTCCCAAACTTTGCCTGATGTGGCAATCTGACCAAAAAAAAAAAAAAAATCAGAAAAAACCCATAAGGTTAATCTGCCTGAGGCTTAACCTCTTTGTGAAACACTTGGGAGAACTCTACCGCAGAGGGAAGAGTTTGGCACAGGGAGGAGACCCCATTTGTTGGCCCTGATGAGGTGAGATGTCCTAATTCTGATGGTGATTAAAGACAGAAATCAAGATGGATCAGAATTAGATTTTCCTCCAATGCATCAAAGTCAGGAGATTAAATGGGTCTGGACACTGATGGAGATTAGCTCTATCTTAATTCCCACTTTCTCATCTGCAAATATTTCTTTGCCGAATCTATGGAACAGGGCCAGCCCTAAGAGACATCAAAAGGCCACTCTTCTACTCTGTGGGCACAGCCAGGCAACATCACAAATCTCACATCCTGGAGCTGCGTCATGCTTTCACACACTTCTGAAGGAGCAGAAGAGCCAAGAGCAGCATGGACATTCAGAACAAGGCAACAGTGAGCAACAGGATTTCCCACAAGGACCTTTTCCTGCGAAGACAAAGCTGCAGCAGCACTGTTTGTTGGACAGGCAGCTCCTGAACTCTGCAACTGCCCCAGCTTCTCTCACATTGACCAATCTCTCGCCAACACAACCTGCTTCTGCTTCCTCCTACTAGTCACAGAGAGCTCTGGGAGCCTCCTGCTTCAGAACAAGATGCAGAAGCCTCGGGAAGCCCACACAAAATGTTGATGTGCAGAGAGTAACTTCATCACTTTTCCGTGAAATATGAATACACTCGACCAACTAGGCATAGAAAACTTACCAATTAACAGGCATGACTCTCAGTCTTTATTGACTGAAGATGCCCTTAAAGATTATATATAGAGATATAAAAATATAGATATACATAAAAATTACTCTGAACATTGACCTACAGTTTATGCCCTTATAGGTTATTCAGGGATCCCCAAAGGAGTAAGGAATGGGTGTGGAAAGGGTATAAAAGCACTCATGAATATACAGCTTTCGATGTCAAATGAACCCATGAATCTCAGAGGCCTAAAAAATCATCTGACTTTTTCCTGAATCCATCAGCCAGCCCTATACACAGAAACAGATGTTTCAGGCTCAAGCAAACCTTGGTCCTCCCAGTTCAATTGTCTTTCACCCTCCATGGTCAATAAAATTTTCATTATGACAGGAATGCAGGGTCTCCACAGGAGGAAATATGAAATAACTTGCCTACTGGAGAAGTTCCTCTTTAAATTCAGGCAATTTATGTTTGGCCTTTGGTAAACGCTATCCCTAGGAAGTTTTGACTCTTTGTTACGTAACTCTGAATGTAATTGTGTGTTGGCAGGATGAAGGCCAAATCCGCTATCACGTTGTGCTGGATGAGAAGCTCCTGAAGAACAACCTGCACAATGGCATGCACAGGGAGACCATGCTAGGGTTCTCCTACCAGGTTGGGTTCTTCCTCCACAACAGCCAGGTACTGCTGTCTGCACTTGTTGCTTTTTATAAATCCGGCTTCAAGTTTAAACTGGCATAGAGTCAAAAGGAGCTGTGCATCCCTCATTAGCTTCTGTGACTTAGCAGCACAAAAGTTGTCACTCAAATGCAAGGCCTGTCTCAGACCTGCTCAATTCAAAGTCACCCTTGAAGGTATCTTTGATTGAATTTGATTTCAGTAGTGCTGTTCACATTTAGCATTGAATTTTAGACATCTGTTTCTAGCAACTACAAGCCTGCATTCCAAAGCAGTCATTAGTTTGACTTCCAAGGGCTATTAGAAACCTGCCCTCAATTATAAAACATTAATTCTATTTTCTGGAGATTTAGTCCCCTTTCAATCCTAGGAGGTCAAAGCACTGGGCAACAAATATGAATTGCCTTTCAATACCACTGGTGGAAAAATCAGGCGCAGCAAGATTGAGAGACAGGGCCAGGAAGGGAACTTTGTCTTCCTTCTCTGTCCCAGAACTCCCTCTGGGCAGAGGCAAAGGAAGACAGGAAAGCTCCTCACCCACAGAGTTTCAGCCCTGCTCTTTGCTGTTTTTTCAAGCTGAGCCTTGAAAAGGCACCCACAGTGGGACTGTTGCTGGTGAGGGCACGATGGGAGTGTGGAGTGGCTTTGAGAGAATGAAAGTCCTCCTGAAAAGAACAGCTCCTGGGAGGGTTTCCTTGAAGCCCGTCATCCCCTAGACACAGAAAACCCACCTTTTGGCATGCCTTAAGCTCCTTCTTCATAGCCTTTACACTCCCCTTGGTGGAAAAAGCTGCTCTGCCAAATCCTGCTGCCAAGAAACTTCAACAGACTTCATCCCATGCCCTCCAGTGCAGTGAAGCAGTTAAATGCAGCAGCTGGAAGATGAGCAAGTGCCTGATGCTAACTACCTTTGTTGGTTTTCCTTAAGTGATCCCTGTGCATTTCTCTCTTTCTTCCACCTCCTGCTGCTCAGGTTACCACGGAGCACCTCTGCTGCTCCCTAACTGATTGCATGTCTTTTGCAGCTATACATAAACGATGCTCCCATAAGCTATGCAAACGTTGCCACAGACAAAGGAATTATTCATGGACTGGGAAAGGTCCTGGAAATCCAGAAGAACAGATGTGATATCAATAACACCGTGATCACTGTAAGTGGTCCTGTTGGTATAGATGCTTAAAGGCCCCTCAGAGAGACCTGCAGCCAAGTACAGCTCAAATGTATAGGACATGTGGTACTACTTCCCAGCAAGGAATGCGCACATTTTCCACAAAGGATGTTCCTACCAGAGATTTAGCATCTCTTAAGACAGCTTTGGTCCTGAAATTGGCATTTTGACAGCCTGGATAAAATATAATCAGAGTAGCTCAGCAAAAAGAAATTCCTGAGCTCTAATATTCAGATGATGATGATAATAATAATAATAATGCACTATTCTACATCCTCAAATCCAGGCGACTTGTTTGTAAAGTGGGAGGCATCACTTTAGAAGAGCAAATAAAAATGACCCAATGATCTTTCCTTCTTCCCCTTGGAGGAAGGGTGTCCCCACAGAGGCACTCGTAGGGATATCCTTCCTTGCTGAGCAGGACAGCTTCCCTCACCATCTTTACCTAATGGGTTATCCTGATAACGCACCTCAAGGACTGGATTTAGAAATATGGCTGGAAATCATGTTTTTTTCTGTGAAACAACCTGCCTGTAGCTCTATATAGTCTGCTAACTACCTCCCATTTTTGTTGCTTCAGGAGAAGTGCAGACTTTGTTCACAGCCATCAAGTTGTCCCCCAGGAACAAAAGAAATAGTAAGTACTTTTTCATTAATGCTAGGGTTGTTGGGTTTTTTATATCAAAACTGACTATAGATACATTCAATCCTGTTTTTAATATAATTGCCTCAGTTTCAACAAAAGATACAATATTTACTTCAGCCTGCTACATAAGTTGCTTATGGTCAATGGATGCAATCCACCCTGACCTTAGAGGGTTTTGTTTTTTTTTTAAATCTACCTGGGATCAAGGTAGCAGAAGGGCAGCTTAAAGATAAAACTGTCTTTCAAGGCCAGTTTCTCATATGCACTGGGACAGCTGAAGACTCCTCAAACTGCTAAGTTTACCTCTACCATGCAAAATTAAGGGAGTTAAATGTGGTCTGGAGTATGCCTGCTCCAGAAGGAATTACGGAATCAGCTTTGAGCCCTTCAAACCAGAGATGTGCAGAAGGGCAAACTCAATCCCTCCCCAGCAATATACTCTAAGATATGGTCACCAGGAGACTCAGAAATTACAGAGACTTTGGATGCCCCAGTCCAACACATGAGAACTGCAGATATTTAGATTTTCTTGGTACCTAACTTATCTGTGAAAGCCCCTCCATTGGTATTACATAAGGATATTTTCCCTTATTATTTCTTATTTTTAAATTAATTATGCCAGTAATGGTATTCCAAAGCAGATCAAGTCCCATCCACCTCATCACAGTACTTGACTGGCAAAACCAAATTTAAGTCCTCATGGGTAAAACTCAAAATTGTTAACATTTTCTTTACAATGAACAGCTGGATGGATGCTTGTCTCAGTCTCCTCACAAGTGTGTATTGAGATCAAAAGCTTTCTTCAGCAAACAATCGTTCCCAATTGTGTTCAGACCTGGAAGATAGTGTTTCAACAGCTGTTTTTGCAAAACTTCATCAGTCAGTTTTCCAAGTAGAATTAGAAAGATCAGAAAATGTGAAAAATGAAAAAAAAAAAAAGTTTGAAAATTTCTGAATAGAATCTGTTCAGTTCTGAGCAAAGGCAATTTTAGACATCTTTAAAACACCACAAGACACTGAGTTAAACTGATCATATGTTCACTAGAAATGATTTAGCTAATACATTTTTATTTCTAAAAGCATTTCCTTCATTTTAATTGTGAACGTGTGAGCCAGTGAACAGCATGCATAAATTTAATGTCCCATTTTTTAACACTTTTGAAAGTAGCTGATCAATATTATTCAGAAGTGCATCTGTTTCTCCAATATTTGCTCAGGCAGGGGAGAAGAAATACTGTGTCCTCACAGCAAACCACATGAGACTGTACACCATCCAGATCGGGTGCCAGCCCAAGTGTGCTAAAACCATCATTGTGAGTTCACTCTTTCTATTGTGGTAAAAACCAGGAACCCCCTTCCCTGAGCTTCACCCTCCTCCTAATTCCCACCAAGCACATACAGCATGTTAAGGCAGTTCCTGACAATGTGTTTATTGGCCTTTATTCTGGACACAGCAGAGGTTGAGAGGTTAAAGAAGGACGACAGCTGCAGCACAGGGAGGGCCGGGAGCTGACATAGTGCAGAGGGAGCACAGGTTTGGGAAGGGTAACTCCATGCTTGTCCCTAGCAATTCTGTCCACCTTTCCTTGAGGTGGTGAAGGGCACCTGAGTCCCACCGAGGACTTGGGGTGGCAGCCTGTGTCCGGGCACATTGAGGACTGTGGTCACAGACCGGGAGAGCTGATGTGCTGCTAAAAAGCACAGAATCAAAGACTAGTTTGGGTTGGAAGGGACCTTAAATATCATCATTGCCACCCCTCTGCCATGCCCAGGGACACCTTCCATTAGACCAGGTTGCTCAAAGCCCAGTCCAATCTGGCCTTGAACACTTCCAGGGATGGAGCACTCATAATTCCCCTGGGCCTCCTGCGCCAGTGTCTCACCACCCTCACAGTAAAGAATTTCTCCCATATACCAAACTAAACCTATCCTCTTTCAGTTTGAAGCCATTCCACCTTGTCCTGTCACCACCTGCCTTTGTAAAAATCCAGATCTCTCGTTCACCCTGACCCTCAGCACAGCATTTCTGGGTTTCCAGACCAGGGAGTGCTGCGCGGGGTTCTTCGGCCAGCAGTGCCAGCCCTGCCCAGGAAAAGCCGGGAACGCCTGCTTCGGGAACGGCGTGTGCCTGGATGGCATCAACGGCACGGGCACCTGCCAGTGCGAGGAGGGGTTTGTGGGCACCGCCTGCGAGAGCTGCGGCGAGGGCAAATATGGCCGCAACTGCGACCAAGGTACTGAGCGTCCCCAAACCACACAGGAGCTTTGCTCGCCTGGTCAGGTGTACAAACCTTCCCCTTCTGTCTTCTAACCATGTCCACTCTGGGTTCTAGAAATGTACAGCAATTTCAGGGTGATAGGCCAGTCTTAAAAAACATCATTAATCCCTTCTCTTTCCCCATAATGGTGTTTGCTCTCTCATCCCTCAGCTGGAGACAGTGTCTTGTACTCTGGCACACTGTAGACTTAGAAAAGGACCCAGCAAGAGCAATCCTCTCTAGAACTGCTATTTTTCACCAATTCTTTCCTATTAAAATACAGTTTCAGACCCTGCATTTGGGAATAGAAGGAAGACAAGCATAGTTTGAATTTAGAGTTATTGTGTAATTAGAAACCAAAAGGCACAAGACAAAGCAATGAAACAGCCTAGAGCAGAAGATGCCATCAGCAGGTGATGTCTGGGCCACCCCTGCTGTCCTTCCTGGCCCTTACTGCACACACTGCTACACTGCCAGGGACACTGGCTTCCCCCATCTCTCCCACAGTGTGCACCTGTGTCCATGGGAAATGCAGCAGTGGGATCGATGGGGACGGCTCCTGTGAATGTGACGTTGGCTGGAGAGGAGTGACGTGTGAGGCTGGTGAGTGTCCTGTCTTTTTTTTTCTGAGGTAAAAAGTGAGCATTTCAGAAAATGACAGAACTACAGCCATGATCAGATCCCAGTGCAGCTTCCCCCACGCAGTGAAATATGAGTCACATTCCTGAGCTATGCCAATTAATTACTGTATTATTAGAGAGCCAGCTGAGATACTGCTCATGATACTGAAACACTTACTTTTAGCTAATTCTCTACCTGTGTCACCCTCTATCTGTCCCAAAAGAGTATCCCTTTTGTTAAAGCTATATGTTTTCCAGAGCAGGATTACCCAGCACATTTTGACCCTCAGATCAAAAGCCTCTCAAATTCTTCAATAAGTTGATTTAGCTATACAACACCAGATATTAAATTATGCTCTTGTTAATGCGATAAAAAATAATTAGCAAATAAATCACTTTGTGCTGGCGTAATACAGCTCCTATATCCAATCAAATTATATTCTATTTAGACATAATTAAAATGTATTCAGTAACTATTTCAAAACTCTACCTATAATAGTATAAAATAAAAACGTGTTGCAAACATGTTAATAATAACATTCAATATCAGTTTTAAATTTTCCCAGGGAAATAATTAGTAATAAGCAGAGTTTTACAAGAGGGTTGCTGTAGTTACTACATCTGAGCAAAATTTCAGTTCCTTTAGAAAACCTACCCTTATATAATTCATATAAAAAATATATTAAAAATGAGATACTTAAAGACCAAAGCATGGAATTCTAATGGCTAAAATAATATTATGCAAGATTCACCAGACTAAATACAGATAAATGACAACAGGTGAAATGTTTTCCTGACAATATGACACAACTCTTCCAAGTGAATTTAAGTGGTATCCACTGATCTATACAGACTCTACAGATGGAGTCTCTATAGAGACATAGAGAGTACAGTTGCCTGATGCAGAACTCAGACTCCAGCTCCACATGGTAGGAGCAAGAGAGTCTGAACCTAGAAGGATGTTGACCTAAAAGGTTCTGATCCCTACTTCAATTTTTTCCCACTTGCAGAAATCAAAGACGACGCATGTAACTCCTCGTGCCACACCAGCGCTAAGTACGTATGAAATGTACTTATTTAGGGGAGAGGGGAGGAAAAGGGGATCTCTTGCAAGGCAAAAATCATAGCCCACCTTGCTCATGACTTCTTAGCAGCATATCTCACAGAGACAAGGAGCAATGGAAATCTAATGTACATGGGGATGAGGCCAAAAAGTTCAAAGCTCCCCTCTTCACATCAAAATATACAAACAACAACAAAATGCCCTCACCAGTCCAGCACCAATACTGGGACACTAACTAGTTTTCAAAGGAGCAAGTGAGCCCCACTGAGCCATTTACTGAAGTGCATCTGTCCCCTCACCACTGACCAGACAGCAAGATTTACACCAGCCAAGACATCTCAAAAAAACAAGGAAAGGTGGCTAAAAAGACTCCACATTTTTGGTCTGAGCTCTTCCATAGGATCTGAGAAATCAGAGGGGCAAACCCCCTTTTTCCCAGATGTAGGTCATTCTCTCCCCTGTGTGTTTGTGAACTCCAGTTCACAGTAGCAATATTTTACTGGGTTTTTTTAGCAAAAACTACACTCTCAGACTTGCTCATGGGGACCCCACACGCTCTGGAATCAAGACTGTGTTTCTGACAGAAGCAGATTGTTCTTCTTTTGTGTATTTTTCATCCACTGGCATACACCTGTAGGTGTGAGGATAGGCACAGACATGACAGGAGTAGAGGAGAATGATGAAATATGCTGGCTGCATCCCTCCATAAATTGAGTGCACACAAACAAAAATTGTGCACAGCTTTTTAGATGAGTAGACATGAAAATTCTGGAGTTCTGCACAAAAAAAAAAAAAATAGGATACTCAAAGACCAAAGCATGGAATTCTAATACCTAAAATAACACATCCAAAATACATTTGAAAAGCTTGGCCCAACTAGGTCCATTTTTACAGTTGTAACTACCTTTTACTGTATGGTTAAATGCCTTGTTATTTCTATGCAACATTACCTTCAGAACAACTCACAAGAACAAGGGCTGTACAAAAGACCTGACCAATTGTTTTTCCTCTCTTTTAAACGTTGCCTCCCTCCTTTTATTTCATTAGCTGCCTTCTCCTATCAAATGGCACAGCCTATTGCAAGTGTGCAGCTGGGTTTGAGGGGAACGGGACATTCTGCACAGGCAAGTAAACTTTGTTTCTTCCATTTTTGGGGAAAAAAAAAAAAAAGGAAACCAAAGAAGCATGCTGGAAGCACTGTCTGGTCACAGTAGAGTTGGTGAAAGATGAGCACTTCTCTATGCACTAGTTAAAAAGCAGGAATTGTTGCCAGTTCCCTCAAAACAAATAGCAGCCCAACAGGTGCAGATTCACAGCAAACAAAGGGCTCTGAATCTCCAAGTTGTGAGGCATTGTGCCGAGGGAAACCAGAGAAAAGGGAACATGCCGTGCACAGCCCCGGCCCCATTGTTTGCAGAGTAATGAAACCTGGTTTGCCACTTTTACTCCCTTTTCCCAACAAAGCCCAGCAAAGAGAGGCCAATTCCGGGAACAATAACACTTCCAGCTATTGGAAGCTGGGTAGCTCTGCCATTTCCTCAGCTTTCTGATCTTGCTCAGAGTTCTGGTGTGGTAAAATCCATTTCTTTAGACTGGAGAGATTTAAGAGACCCTCAGAAAGGGATAATAGCACCTTATCCCCTAGATGTTCCTCCAAGAATCTGGGTTATCCAAAACTGACTGCTTCCGGCTACAATAATCATAATTAATTGTAATTTTTCTTAATTCTTAACTGATTAAAATACTAATGCATTTCAGAACAGAAGCCCATTTTTTCTACTTCCTCACAATGGCTGGCAGGGTCCTAATCCTAGATTTTAGCACTCTTACTCTCCTTGCTTTCATTTTCTCTTCTGGCACAAGACAGCCAAATCCATTTTAATCTACTGGGGGGCAATTCCCCATGTGCAGGAAGAGCTGGGTGACACAGGTCACCCATGGTGACTCTGCACTCACCCTTGTTCTCCTATGTAGGACTCCTGGGCAAAACCAGGTACAGAAAAAATCAACTCCCGGTCTGAAATTGCTGAAACTGCAATTTAGGATATTTTGAAGCAAAAATTAAAGCAATATTCAGGCTGATTTGAGTCACACTGAAGACCAGACAAGGCTCCCTCCCTGTTCTCAAGTTGTGAGCATCCAGCTCATCCAGAGTTGGAGAAACAGGATGAGTATCCATCTGAATAACAACCAGGACTTTCTGCCACAGGAGGGCTAGGTGGCATTATGCTCTAAGACCTCCTGCAAGAGAAGTTACATGATCTGTGTGCAGAAAATGTCAAGCTTAGGGAACACTTAAATGGCCATTTAAGCTAGAGAAGAACGTGAACATCTCTTTTTTTGGTGTTTTGTTGGAATGGGCAGAATTGGAAAATGGAAAGTTACTGAAAGTCAGTCCTGGATGAATTCTAACATTCCAGACTAGAAACATCATCTCAGCTTTCCCTCTTGAAAGAATAATAGGTATTAAATATCTGGCACTAATGAAGTCTGTGGCCTCTTAATTCAGAAAGACTCTGTGTTCCGAAAATGCCAGTAAATCCCTTTAAAAGATGGAGACAGATTATCATGAGAAGCAAGAAGCCAGTCCAGCACATTGGTTTAATCTCTGCTGTTGTCCCTGCTCAGCTATCGATGCCTGCGGGAGCAGCAACGGGGGCTGCTCTGCCAAGGCAGAGTGCAGGAGAACGACCCCGGGAAACAGAGCCTGTGTCTGCAACGCCGGCTACACCGGAGACGGGGTCGTCTGCATCGGTAAGCACTGGCCCTGTCTCATAAAGTGCACAGAGGAAAAGCACAGGAGCGAGTTTTCCTGTAGGGGGATGATCCTTCTTCCACTCTGACCCAGAAGTGCAGCTTGCTGATAACCATATCACCTGATGCCAAAGGCATCTCTTCCTGCCACGTGGCTGGCACTACTTGGCAAACCATGAACCTGCAGCAGCAAAGAACAATCTTATCAAACAACATCTACCTCTAGCAAGGATAACCCCGTCTTCAGCAGCCTGAAACACACACTCCTCTCACCATCACAAACTAAGACTTTTAGGTGCTGTACCATACCTCCCCAGGTTTGGTTTCAGAAAAGCTGCTGGCAGGGCTTTAGCCTTCACACCTAGACTGAGGTACTACGTAGCTGAAGGAATGAGTTTTGTCATAAACCTGCCTTCCTAGTAGTCTTTACTTAAAATTCTTCCTCCTTGGGTTTTCAGAATTACTCTCTCTTTATTACATTGTTTCTGTTTTATAAAGAAATCAACCCTTGTCTGGTGAACAACGGTGGATGTGATAGAAATGCGGAATGCACACAGACTGGACCCAATCAAGTGAGTACTTTGTTAGGGAAGAAGAATAGGCCTAGTCAAGTGTTTATTATGGGTAAAGAAAGATTTCCCCATGTCAGCTTTGTTTTTAAGTAGAAAAGTGAATTTCATAACAATTCTGAAAAGTATATGCTTCCCTCAAAAAGGCATATGAGGAGGAGTGCAGACAAACATGAAAAAAAAAAATCAATTTCAGTGAAAGAAATCCAAAACTGCAGAGGAAAGCAGTGTTTTGCTATTTCAAGTGGTTGTTTTTCTCCCTCCTGGGAGGTTTTGATGTGAAAACCTGTCAGTTTGAAAGGATTGCTAGATGATGTTTATTGTTATAGAAACTGTCCATGGAAAAATTCCATTTTAGACTAGCCCTTCTCCCCACACAGCTCAAATGTATTCACAAGGAAACAAAATGGCCTAAATCATAGCTCTTGCATAGGGGTTACAGCATTCCAGCATCCACTCGCTCCTCTGCTGATCTCTAGAAGTAGTAGCTACAACCTCTTTAATTTTTCTTCCTTACCTGTGAGAATGTAATTAACATCAGAGTAATAACAAAATTTCTCCACTGCAAAATCCCAGCACTGCAAAGGCAAATTTATAGGACAGAAATGCATCTGCTTTCTGTAGGGCTCTCACTCATTCAGGAGGTACAAAAACGACCTCCCAGTTTTTATTAGATGACCTCCCAGTTTTATTTCTGCTGCAGAAATCTCGTTGAATTTTCAAATTCCTGCATATTAAATGTAAATTCCAATTTGAGAACCATTAAGCAGTGAATTGGAGAATATAATTCATTTCTTTGTGACTATTTGTCATCTTCGTGATAACAGCAAGTGTGAAATAAAGTAACCAGGGCAAAGTGCCAGATGCATTTCCACTGGATGGGAAGCTGCCAGTAACATCAGGACACAATTCCAGGTGTTTTGAAGATGCATTTCATCACTTAAAAGAAGCAGGGGAAGGAAAGGGATGAGAGGGGAATACCAACCTATGCAAAAAACATGAGGGAAACAAATTAGGGGTTTCGCCTGTTTTGTCAGCAAGAAAATAATGTGCAGATGTCAGAGGGGTCATTTCAAGTGACCAGGACAGCAGAGAGGAGACCAGAGATGGATAGTCAGGGAAAAGACAGATAGAGCCTATTGAAAATTGTTACTTCCCAATCTCAGTCTATGATTGCTCATGCTGGCCAAGAAATTGCTGCAGGAGACATGATGTGCTTTTAGCTTAATAAATTGCACATTATATCACCATGAAATTATCTGAGAAAAAAGTAAACTCTATATATGTGTGCTGAAAAAAAAATTGAAGCATTTTTCAATGTATGCATGTGTTCTGATTTTGCTTTGTAGGCAGTATGTAATTGCCTGAAGGGATACTCTGGAGATGGCAAAACATGCACATATATCAGTCTGTGTTCACAAGTGAGTATCCATCTAAGGAGACAATTTAAGGTCTCATTATAATCATTATACATTTGGGGGTTGTATGCATTCTAAACTAAGTTAGGTGTGCTAAGAATCAATTTACATTAGCTTGGCTAATCTCTAAATATTCTTGGTTCAGTACATGCTTTAGTGCTGTCACTATGAGAGAAACTAAATATGCAGGAAGGGCTTTTCTTCGACCACAGCCTGGACATAACATGAGTGAGGGCCTGGAATCATTGAGTGTTAAATAATCCACTTCAAATCCAAGCCAGAGAAACAGACCCTGGTCTGCAGTGGTGAAACCTAAGTCAGCAAACTATTTGTCATACAGAGATCATATAGAAAGCCAACAAAACCATTTCCTTTCACACCGCCCAACCCAGGACATGCCACTGCATTCCCCATTCCATGGGGAATTCCCATGGCGTTCCCCATTCTGTCCCTCACTTGTCACTGCAGGCTGAGAATTCACCACGTTTGTTTAGCACAAGCTGGCTCACACTGCGAGCCACATGCTGGCAATCCGTGTGGTTCTCTGCCTCTTGGCAAGCTGCAGCAGGGACATATCCACTCTCCCGTGTACATTAATCCTCTGTGCACTGAGCACACCAACAATAATTCTCACCCTCCCAGCCTGGCCTGTCAACTGGCTTTCTCTAACCTTGAAAGGCCGCAGAGATGCAAGGGCAAGGGCAAAAGCAGCAGCTGGAGGAAGGGAAGTTTAAAGTTATGAGCCACTGCTCCCTATGATTTTGTATTCTTTTGCTTTTTCCTACGCTGTGTTCCAGCAGCTCTGCTTCCACTTGACTAATTATGCCAGGCTAATTATGCATTAAAAAGTAAAGATCATCTCGAGGAGCATCAGTGTCTTACCAGAGGTTAGCCTGGCTCCATGCTGACCAAACCTCTGTGCAGCAAAGCTTCACAGGTAGCCAACACTGCCAACACTCTGCCTAAGCCAAGCCAAATCCATAGCAAACCCACCCAAACCCACTGCTTACAGCCAGGCATCTCTGACCTGTCAAGTCAGGCTCCCAAAGGAGCTTCTGCTCCCTCTCATGGCCCATGGGAAAGGATCCCTGAGATGATCAGCAACAGAAAGGACACCATGAAACAAGTACAAGAACGGAAAAAAAGAGCTTTTCGATTTTCCCCACTTTGGTCTCAAGCCCAGGATAAAAACTTATTTGCAAGCTGAGGTGCTAACAGGGGAGCGCCTACTCGTGACTGAGCAGAGCTCTGAGCCCCAACATGCTGCTCCTGAGTGAGGAACATCTTGGTTTAGCACAGGGAGCTTTCTGGAGGCAGGCAGATGGGTGAGATGCATCCACTGCTCCAAGCCCAAAGTTGCACTGGCAGTGGACTCAGGTGCAGACAGGAGACGTTTTAGAGACAAGGACAAAACAAGTCCCTGCTCCAGCTGACCTGGGCCATCAGACAGACAAGGAACAATAGTCCTGTGCTAATGCTCCTCCATAAATTCAGGCTCCTGGCACCATCACAGTGATTTACAGTGTGTAAATAGTTCCCTTTAGAGTGAGTCAGTGCTGCATTGGCAGAGAAACGAAGACTCATCCCTGAGGTGCAGAGTGAGACTTGCATGCAAATATTTTGCATCCTTGCAGCATCGTGAACTAAGTATATGAGGAGGGAATCAAAACTACATCCTCTGCATAAAAGGAGATTTATTTTTTATAAACCCTACATGCTCTTTGGTGCTTGCAAGAAAATATATGCCATCAGATGTTCCAGAAAGACGTGGTTTCAAAAAGATCTTGTGATTAAGCCTTTCTCAATTATACATGTGGGGGAGAAAAAAAGTGGTGAATTGGAATTGTTTTATACGCCTGGCAATGAAGGAATTCTATATTTTAAACTTTGTTCTTACAAGAATAATGGAGGCTGCAGTGAATTTGCCATTTGTAATGACACCGAGCTGACAGAAAGGACCTGCACCTGCAAACCTAACTACATTGGGGATGGATTTAAGTGCCGAGGCAACATCTTCCAGGTAAAGTGCTGCACGTTTGCTGTCTCCTGTTTTTCTTCACATAGTTACTTAACACGATGGTTGAAACGTGCCATTTTTTTCTTGGACAAATTTGAAACCCCAGAATTTGAAATTATCCCAATCCAAGAAACCAGGAATAAGAACAGGATGCTGCAAGATAACCTTGACTTCCAAAACAAACAAACAAAAAACCATAGTGGACAATCATTATGACTGCAGTACTAGGGAGGTTCAGGTTTCAAAGAAGCCTGCTGTTGGAGAGCAAGGTAAGAACAGAACAGAAGAACACAGATATGCAGCACTTATTCCAAACCAGAAGTTCCCTTTCTTGTCTGAGTGCTGCATTTGTTTGCACTCCACAGATGTTGCCTCACATTTGCAGCATTGTTACAGAGTCTTGTTCTTAATTACAGGAACTTCTCAGGAACTCCAACACATCCAGGTTTTATTTCCACTTAGAGGTAAGAAAAGGTTGAGGGGCTGTGGTTTGTTGGAGTTTTCT
>VZTA01021307.1:71973-112342 GCA_013398855.1 Mohoua ochrocephala | reverse complement strand
GGGGCCGGTTCTCCTCCCTTTTTTTTCCTCCAAGAGTGTAGAGGGGAGAGAAGCAGGCAAGAATCTGGTGTGTACCAACATCCTTCAATGTAACTGGGACTGCATTTGGATTACCAGTCACTAATACTTGAGATGCTCTAATTTCAACTATTAACTGTCACTAAAACAGTATTAATTATCAAGATCAAGGTCCCAGGGAAATGTAAGGCCTCCAGACTGGTCCTAGAACTGAAGCTTTCACCTGTTTGCACTCTGAGATCTGCCAGCACATCTCTCATGAATTCTGAAGCAAGGACATACCACTCATTTACTACCCCTTCTGCATCTCCAAGTGGCAATATTTTCAGTTGCCTCCCTGGAACATCAGACAGTGCTCTGTGTCTTGCAAGACAGCCAGTGTGCAGCCAGCTCTCACTGATTTTTGAAGACTGGCAACAGCAATTCTCTGTTTACCAGAAGCCTCAGGGCCGCACAGACCTGTATACTGGCCTGCTGACCTAAAGACCTATAATCTCGTTTCACTTCTGCTACCATGGCAGACAGGTAGCTTCCTCTCACTTTAGCAGAGCTCTCCTCTTATTTTAGCCTGTCAGTGGTCATTGCAAAGTGCCTGCAACAGTCCAAGTCCATTAGTACTCCTAATCAAATTCCCTCATCCTGTTTGTTATTGCAGAGGAGATAGAAATATGGCTACAAGCCAAAAAACCAAAATCTTCCATTTAATACAAGCGAGAAGAGGTGACAGACGAGGCAAGGAGTCTAAGCCCACACGAGGAGTTTCTCTCACCCTTGCATTGCAGGGAAGGGAACTCAACGTGTGGCAGCAATGGGGCTGCAGGCACCACCTCCCCCTCCACAGGACAGTCCCTGTCACTGTGTGGCATCACATGCACTAACTCATTACTGCTTTTTCCTCTTAAATTTGGCAGGCCTTGTCTATCAGAGATATCGCAGGCCCCGGCCCCTTCACTCTGTTTGTCCCTCACACAGACGTTCTGAACAGCGACCCGCGAGTAAGTAAAAGGGGCAGGCACTGTGGGCGAGCTGGCCATGAGCTTTCTGCTCCAGATGCCTCTCCCAGCTGCTTCTCAACTCCTCCACTTCCCACTGCAGGTCAAGGACTGGATTGCCAAGGGACTGATGGCTCAAGTGCTCCGGTACCACATGGTGGGTTGTGCCAATCTGTTGTACAAGGACCTGACAGCAATCAACAACATCACCTCTCTCCAAGGTGACCTGATACACATCAGCTACTCCCAGGTAACCCAACATGGAGAGACAGGGAACAGAACAGTCAAACAGTCCACTCTCATCCACCTTTTTTAAAAACTTCAGTGGCTCCCTTTCCTCCTCTGATGTGCAAAAATAAATAAATGACTTTCAAATAAGATTGCCTGTTCGGCGCTCACTCGGTATGCCAAGAGTGGAGTTGTACAACCTTTGCTTTGATACAAGCTATTTTATCCTCAGACTCTGGCTTTATGAACATGATGAGAGTTTAAAAGCAGAGGGCAATTTATTAAAGCTGAAAGTACTGTTTGCTGCAAAGAAAAGGTGGTCTGAGCTCATTACATCAAAGCAGTTCAGCACCAGCCTCACTTTCCCACAAGGTTTCACAGAAAAAATGTTTTTGTTGTCTTTCCAGAACTCGCTGGTTTTGAACAACAAAGCTGAAATTATACTCAGTGATGCTGTTGGCACAAATGGTGTGATCCATGTCATAAACCAAATTCTGGTCCCATCACATATGCAGGATTTCCCCCTCAAGAAGGTATGTGCAGCTTATCACAATTCCCAACCAGGGGCTTTTCCACAGTTACTGTCAGGTATATAAATCATATAAATCAACAAAAAAAAAAGTGACACTAAAAAGACCTTATACAAACATTATCTACACTGCTGAATAAATTCAACATTATATTTCAAATTCACCAGAATTACAGATAAAGTAAGAACAGTATAAGAGGATTTCTGCAGCGGGTTTTTACAGCAGCTTTGATTTTATAACAAAAAGTGACTTACAGGGAAAAGCAAGCCCTTATCTGCTTCTTTAATACCCAAATAATGTATTTCTTAGCTAAATTACTCACTTTTCTTCCTTTGTAGGAAAGTCTTAAAATGGTTGCAGCCAAACATGGGTACATTCTGTTCAGCACTTTGCTAGAGGTAAGGACACAAGAGACAGGACCCACTGGGCAAAGGTTGCAAACAATTTTTTTTAAAGACAAAAACACACATACAGCACATGGCATCACTGGCAGGATTTTGTTCAGGAGAAGCAAAGGGCTCCCAGTACAGTACACAACAACCCTGGTCACCACTAGTCACACTCCCACAGAGGTGGGGGGATGTCAAGCAGCCCTACAGCCACCTTTCCTTTCCCCACTCAGCTCTGTCCTACTGTATATCAGCTCAACTCACCCATCTGGTGTTTAAAGCCAAGGCATTTGCAGGCTTTGACCAGGCAGCCCACGGGGCACTACATCCCAGTTGTACCAGACATTCACTCCACAGGGTCAGAGTCACTTTGGACAGAGCACTAATCTTCCACCCCAATAACCCCTCCTGTGTTGCAGAAAAACAACCTGCTCGGGCTGATCAACGATCCCATTCACAAACCCGTCACGCTCTTCTGGCCCACAGACACAGCCATCCGTGGGCTGCCACAGGAGCAGCAGGACTTCCTCTTCAAGAAGTCCAACACTGACAAACTGGTGCAGTACCTCAAATTCCACATTGTCCGTGATGCTGCGGTAAGCCCTCGCTTTTTTGGGAGCATTGCCACAGCCAAAATGTGCAAGCCCAGATATGTATCTCCCCTTCTCCTTCCCAGGTGTTGGCCTACCAGCTCCCCAGCTCCACCTCACTGAAGACCCTGCAGGGCTCCAACCTCAGCGTGAGCTGTGGGGATAATGGAGAGATCGTAAGTGTTCACTGTGCTGATACGTTTATCCCTCACCCCTGCTGCGGGATCCATTCCTGCAGACCACACTGTGCCTCTGCACAGCCCCCAGAGAGGGTCAGGGGCACCAAAACTTCATTGGTCATCACCAGTACATGCCAACAGATTCTAGATGGTTTGCAGGACTTTTTGGAGCTCTGTTGTAAGATGCTATTTGTTCAAAACAGCTCTCAGTTATCTTGAAACTGAAATAACAGCACAGTTTAACTTCTACAGTAAAACACTAGTGCAAAACCACCAAGACCAACCTGGTTTTGAACCCCAAGAATGCAGTATCTGCATGCAAACTCTGGTGTGTAAGCACTTCCAAGCTAAGATTGCAGGCAGGCACATAGCCTGTCAAACTAGAACAGTATCGCATTTTTCTTTGCAAATACATCATATCATACCTGGCAAGCACCCAAGTCTAAATATGCAAAAGGCAAACCTGTGGACATAGGACTGGCATACTCTGTCCTCTTCAGAAAAGAAAGATATCATAGAATCACAGGATGAATTGGGTTGGAAGGAACCTTGAAGATCATCCAGTTCCAACCCTTCTGTTATGGACATTGACACCTTACACTGGACCAGGTTGCTCAAAGCCCCATTCAACCTGGCTTTGAACACGTCCAGGGATGGGACATCCACAGCTCTCTGGGCAACTTCTTCCAGTATCTCACCAACGTCACAGTAAAGAATTTTTTCCCAATATCCAATCTAAACCCACCCTCTTTCAGTTTAAAGCCATTACCCCTTGTCTTACTGTTACACACCCCTGTTAAAAATCGTTCTCACACTCTCTTACATCCCCGTTTAGGGACAGGAAGGTGGTCTAGGGTCTCCCTGGACCCTTCCTTCTCCTGGCTGAACAGCCCCAACTCACTCAGCCTGTCTTTGTAGGAGAGGTGCTCCAGCCCCCTGAATATCTTCATGGCCCTCCTCTGAGCTTGCTCCAAGAGGTCCACATCCTTCCTCTGTTGGGAACCCCAGAGCTGGACACAGTACTCCAGACACAGATCTGCCCATTTATGAGATTACAGCATTCAGTTATAGGAAGAGAGGCCCCAAAATTTGGTTTGAGCCCCTATAGGGATCCATTTTACTTACAGGATAGTTTGACACACCACCTTGCCCCAAGAGCATTCCTGCAAAGAGCAGGAACCCAAGGAGGAGCGGCTCATGACTTCCCATGTCCCCCTCTCCCCATCCCATCTCCCAGGGCGCCCTTTTCCTGAACGACGGACAGTGCAAGGTGGTGCAGCGGCAGCTGGAGTTTGACGGGGGCATCGCCTACGGGATCAACTGCCTGCTGGCAGAGCCCAGCCTGGGGGGACGCTGCGACAGCTTCCTCACCGTGGAGTTCATGGTTAGTGCCTATCTCGGGTCCCTCACCCTGACAACAACACAGCCCGAGGGCCAACGCCCACCTTCACTGGGGCAGCATTCCTTGCAGCTCTGGTACTCCTGCGAGCGAGCCCCAGTGCTGCAGAGGGGCCTCATCTGCCACTCTGCTTAGAGAGAGATTAGGACACGCAGCACAGCACCTGAGAGGTGCACAACAGGAATTCTGTATCCACATGAAGCAGCACACTGGACAAGTGGATTCAGTTAAGACCGTAAAAAAAAAAAAAGCACCTTCCACATGCAAGCAGAAATCTGAGCAAGGACAAATCTTTCTGTCGTGCTTTTAAACCAGTGGAGGTTCACACCATGGACTTGTGCATAAAGATTGCATTTACAAAGTTCCCTATTACAAAAGAACAGCGTTGCCGCTCCAGCAGCACAGGGTGGGAAGGACACGAGACAGAGAACTGCCTGCTCTGTCTCAGTCTCCAACATTTCTTGGTTTTAAGACACCTGAACAGGCACTGTTAGCATGGAGGAAGTTTCCTCTGTGAATTTTGATGGGTGCCACAACTGGGACATTTTGAAAGATATCTTGAAACAGTTTCAAGACCAAGTTTACTTCAGTTTAATTTGAGTGTATGGAAAAATTACCTAGAAGTAATTTTCAGGTAGTCAGTCTTAAAAAAAGCTTATCGGAACACATATTTCAATTATAAAACCAACAGTCGAGTATATCCCATCTGCTCAAGTTGCCTTTTGTTTATGATTTCATTAAATGAAATTAAATAGATATAATTTCCTCAGATCTGGTCAGTACTTCCTGAGAAGTAAACATTTTTCTGTACTCCAAATTAGACAACCAGATCTGATACAGATCACGTCAATACCTGTTTGAAGAACATTCATCATCTCTTCCCTGCTTCTTTAAATCCAGAGCAGTTTCTTCTTCCAGAATTTATATTCTGGTATCCAAACTATTTTCTTGTATTTTCGTGGCACTAAATTATTACAACTATTTTGTTGTCACTCTCCTCTCTTGTTTCTCCAGAGTTTTCTATTAATTTTTTAAGTGCAATAAGCTTTACCTTTTCTCTGCCCATATTTTCTGCTCTCATAGGACAGACTTTTTGTCAAAGCCAAATGGCCTTTTGTAGCCATTATTTTAATATACTTTTTTTTTTTCCCTTTTCCAGGGACATTGTGCTAGCTGTTTCAGTAACTCTAAATGCCCTCCAGGGACAAAACCGAAGGTAATACACTCAAGTCTTGCATGTAAGCACTCTAGCCTGCTCTTCTCTGTACTTCACAAAAGCAAACCAGAAAAAGTTTCTTAGGATAAATAAAAAGAGAACCTTTGACCGCGCTACCACACTATTAAGTGACAAAGCTGTCCCTGGGCAAACACCCAGGTGCTGGGGGATGCTTGTTGGTCTCACACAGCATCCACTGTAAAAGTGCTCCCACTGACTCCAGAGCAGCCCCTGCACTCTCATGAACGGTGTTTGGCACGTCAGGAATCAGAGAAGGTGGGGGTCTCACACCCACACTCTTCACACATCACGTTTTGATTCAACAAACGCCAAAAATTTTAACTTAAGGAGGAAAAAAACCAAACCTCCACACAGCACTCATTTTCCTGTGTTTTGCCCCCTCCTCTCTCTGCACTGGCACATGTGACAAGCAGGAGGGAATCCACTGGTGCACCTACGAGTACTATGGGATGCGGAGGGATGGCTG
This sequence comes from Mohoua ochrocephala, assembly GCA_013398855.1. Lineage (NCBI taxonomy): Eukaryota > Metazoa > Chordata > Aves > Passeriformes > Acanthizidae > Mohoua > Mohoua ochrocephala. The sequence goes on along the minus strand of VZTA01021307.1, from coordinate 106,314 downwards.
CCGTAGGAACTGCTCCATGGTCGTCCACATAGCCAAGTGCTGCAAGGGCTACTTCGGGCCAGACTGCCAAGGTAGGATTCCCACCCACCTGGCCGGCCTGTGCCCCTCCCTTCCCCCTCCCCAGTACAGCTGTGTAGCGTCCTGCAGGCAAAACTGGGAGAATTGGGACAAGGGGCATGAGGAGAGACCAGCTGCAAAATGAGGGAACGTGGTTGCAAGAGCTGAAGAACACAAAGTGTTAACAGCTTTTTCAATTCAAATTGTCTCTTTTTCACATTTAGAGCAAGTTTTAAACTCCATAGTAGTAGCAGGTGAATGCTATAAAGAGTAAAGGCTGTCCTGCAGAGCGAGTCATCAGCTGAAAGTCCTTTAAACACAAACAGGCTCAGGTTCACTCAGCAGCACCAACACACACCTGAGACACAGGGCATGATTGCTCAGCCACAGGCAAACGCACTCATCAGCAGAGTAAGCTCAGAAGCTGTAGTTCTGAAGAGGTGGAGATGGTTTGGGAGGCTCCATCTCAGCAGTTTGTTAGCAGGCACTCCCAAACTGTGCTCCTGCACCTGCCAGCCCTGTAGGGGAACAGTACTGAGGCTCCCACCAGGGCACACAGGGTCACAATCCAGGTCAGCATCTCTGCTGGCAGATAGGTCCAGCCACACATAGCCCTGCCAGCTCGCTCTGTCCCAGTTTCAGAGACAGACACATGCAATAATCCCATGCAATTTTGGCCAGCTCAGCATGAGTCGCCCTTTGGGGTCGCCCTGCCAGCACATAGACCCACAGAGACACACAAGAAAGGCTCGATTTGGGCAGTGTCATTCCCAGACGGGTCTGAATGAGCAAGCAGCCAGATAACAGCATCCACAAGTCAGAGCTGGAAGGATCCTCAACACCTTTCTGGAAGGAGCTGTGAAAGTGTGTCAAGGAATTTAGAGCACAAGGCACGGAGAAGTCATAAATGTCACAGCCACTTTCACACACCTCAACAGAGATGCATTTACAGACATTCCCTGCTCAATGGTTTTTACAGGACAGTGGATGACTAACACTGACAACGAATAAACACACACCTGAGCTAAAGAGCCACTTTTCTTTTTCAACATTTCAGCTTGCCCGGGGGGCCCAGACACCCCCTGCAATGGGCACGGCTCCTGTGACGACGGGTACACGGGGACAGGAGAGTGCCACTGCAGCAGCGGCTTCAACGGGACGGCGTGTGAGCTGTGTTTGCCGGGCAGATACGGCTTCACCTGCAGGCGTACGTTTGAGCTCCCTTTCCAGATCGATGCCCATGGCAAGCCCAAACTATTCTGTCAGCAAGGAGTTTCTAAGTAAGCCAAGGAATGCTTCCCTCTTAACACGAACGTTTTTCCTGGGTGCCTCCACACACCAGGGGACGGCACAAGGTCTCAGAAGGGAGGAGGAGGAGGCAGGGGGTGCAGAGGCTACGTAGTTGTGTCTGCACAGGACCTCCTTCTCTTACAAGGTACATAAGCAATAGAATAGAAGCAGGGCCTCCAGCAACAAGTGATTTTAGCTACAGCACATCTTTCTCCTCCATCCCCATAAAGTTTAAGACGGCATTTTAGCAACATGGTTCCTCAAGGAATGCAGGAGGCTGAGGCCATGCACTACTTCTGCAGAGAAGAAAAAGGACACCAAGATGAGGGCAGTTTGTGAAGAGGGACAAACAAGCAACTGCTCACAAAATCCACTGTGGCTTTAAATGTAAACTAGGTGGAAGTAGGATCAATATCTCCCTTTAAACTTAAATGTTCTCCTGACATAAAGCCTTCAGATAAGAAGGTACAACATTAGCTCTTCCATTCCAGCCCTGTGTACCTGTACTGCTCCTGAGGCACATGGGATGGGGGGTACAGGCAAGACAACAGGCTTGGACCCAGATAGTCAGGATTATGCTGCCCTACAATCCATCCACTTTATAGCACACCATAGCATAAAACATATGAGCCATTAGCCTGAAACCAGATTATGAAATTTAAGGAAAAGAAGGTTTACAGCCACTTCTTTTTGATATAGATGTAAGTCAACCAAAAATTAACTAAGCAGATGAAATGAAGAAAGCCAGCAAGTAAAACTCCTTTTCAGCAGGACAGGTATTCAAAAAAATCAGTTCCACAAATCCCACATAATTTTCTTCTTTAAACAACAATATTTCAGGAAGAAGGATAAGGCCATAAAGGATGCTACAGAATTACATTATAAAACAGAGAGCCATGAATAATTCTTTAAGAAGGATTTAGCACATAAAGTATTGCAGAACCAAAAGAGGAAGGGAAAAACCATCATCTGTAGATTAATCTGACCATAACACCTCAGGCTGGAGGGCAGAAGGAACAAAGCCTCATCTACAAAAGAAACTGAAGGAATCTAAAAGTTCTTAGTCATAAAAGTAACTGAAACCTAGAAAAAAAAAAAAGTATATTAGAGGCAACTTGTCTATGTTTTACAGCAAAGCTCACTAACCTCATATGTGGCTTCCTTACTCAGCTGGACCTTCTCCCACACGGCAACCAAGCCCTCTCCCTCCACACACCTTGTTTTTATCCAGCCCCTCACAATTAACAGCTGCTGCTCATTAGGACTGATTTGTCTGGGTCTTCAGCTCAGCCATTAACTCTTTCCTGCCACAGTCCTTTGTGGAGTTTGCTACTCTAATGTGCAGATCAATACTCATTTTCACTTTCAGAGGAACATTGAACTAATGCCAGTCACGAAGTCATAGGACCACAGGATAATTCAGGTTGGAAGGGGTTTCAGAAGGTCTCTAGTCCAACCCCTTCTCAAAACAGGGTCAGTTCTGAGCCCGTGTTGTTCAGGATTTATCCTGTCAGGACTTGCAAACCTCCAAGGATGAAGATTGCTCAACCACTCTGGAAAGTCTGGTCCTCTGCTTGACTGGCCTCATGGTGAAATACCATGAAGTTAGGCTCAGATAAATTATTGCCAGATAATACCATATCTAAACTGACACGAGGGTATTTCTCTAGAGAAAGACTTTCCCCTTTCCCACTCTGCAAGTGATCTCTGTGTTTCTTTTCCAGCTTGTGAATGCAAGAACAACGGGCAGTGTGACGAAGGATACTCAGGGACAGGACGATGTTTCTGTGAAACAGGATGGACTGGCCGGCTCTGTGAAACCAAGCTAGGTCTCTGCCTGCTCTCACCAGACTCTGTCCATGGAGCTATGGGTTGAAAGTACTTGCAGTTCATCAGAAGGTTTCCACCAATAAGAGAGAAAGGGTTAATAATATCAGGAGCCATCTAAGAACACTTAGGGACCCACTCTGGACTGAGGACAAATCCCTTCACTCCACTTTCTCCTCTTTGGTGATATGGCAATAGGAGTTCCCACCTCCCCTGTGGAGGGGCTTTGGGCTGTGGCAGTCAAAAAATAAAACTCTTACAAGCTTTCCAGTTAGCCAGACTGGTATGAAGGGTTCTCCTTCTGCATGAAGCAAGGGCATGGTGGTACAAGAGCTCTTTCATTCCATTCTTTCACGTCCTGCCTTCCCCGCAGCTCTGCCTCCAGCGTGCTCCCCGAGCTGCTCAGCCCACGCCGTCTGCACGGAGAACAACACGTGCCAGTGCAAGCCCTTGTACGACGGGGACGGGATCACGTGCACAGGTGAGCTCCCACCCCTGCCCACAGTGAGAAGGTGGCTCCTTCCCTCCTCCACAGGCACAGGAATGCAGTTACTGCCCGCTGTGAAACGTTGCCTGTCCAACCTAAAAACTTCCACTGGGCAGCAAGTGAAACAAAGTTAGGATATAGAGAGTTCAGCTTTTTCTAAATCAGAAGGCTGTCTGCTCCAGGCTTTACCAAGCAGGATCATGGGCAACAAGTGCACGTCAGTCAAGTTTTGAAGACAGCAGGGTTTTAAGCTGGGTTTCCCTCAGAGGATTTACAGTGGGACTCAATGATATCAAAGGGTTTTCCCAACAAAAATGATTCTATGATTACTTTCTTATGACTGTAGGCAAGGCAGTTCCCTGGTAACACTGCTACAAAAAGAGCTGTTCTTCCTCAGCCAGGTGTCTTACATCTTCCAAAGTCAATCTGGCCAGAAGTCTGAGGGTTGGGGCCATGTCTCCTGAATCAAAAGCATCCTGCCAAGGCCTTCAGAGCCCTAAGGGATAGACTTACAGAAATTCAGTCATGCCTCAAGAAATGGAAACCGCTTTTTTTCCTCAAACAAGTATTCTAGTATTTGTAGCATGAAAGGACTGGTGATGGTTTGTCTTTATGAAGAACATTCTCTTTAAAAGCAGACTTCACTCACTGATTTTCTTTTTTCCCCTGCAGCTGCGGAACTTTGCAAACAGAACAATGGTGGGTGCCACAAGGCGGCTGAATGCACACAGCACGGGGTGAAAGTCTTCTGCAGCTGCCAGAGGGGATACAAGGGAGACGGGTTTACCTGCCTTCCAATAAATCCTTGTGCTGATGGGTTCAACGGAGGCTGCCACGAGCATGCCATTTGCATTGTCATAGGACCTGTAAGTTGAATGATTTCAGTCCCCAGCAGGGAAGTCTGAGGCATTTCTTCCTGGTGCCAGCAGAAGTCTCCTCTGGCTGGATCGCACTCTGTACCTCTTTAAATCCCTGTTTTCCAAAACAACCTTTACTTAGCTCCAGCCTGCTTTCCACATCGGTTTGGTATGCTTTCAGCTGAAGGGTGAGAAACAGTTTGACATCTTTGCTCTGGGGAATGGGGTAACACAGAAGATGGGATGTTCTGCACACGTAGTCTTTCTGTCCCACTCTTAGCTCTCCCTAACTGGCTATCCTTATTTGCAATAGGAATTTGCTGGATCAAAATTAAATATATTTTGGAAGCTAAACAAAGGGACAGCTGGAAGAATAGTGTCACTTCTTTGTTGCTTGAACTCAACTTAAAAACCTCCGCAGCCTCGTGATACAAATTCCGTGACCCACATAGTCAATGTGGTTAGGGAAAACTTGTGCAGGTGACTTGATCCAGCGTTTCTCCTGGTGCTTGTAGGATCACTTCTCCATTCCATTTTGGTGTCTTGCCTGAGCTGCCTTCCAAGAGTGGTCTAGAAAAGTCTTGCTGATAATCCATTCCGGCTGTCAACCATCGCAATCCCTGGATGTCACCAATTCTCATTTATTACTATCAGTGGGCTGTTAAATTCCATTCTTGCTTCCATGCCCAGTCATTCAAACATCATTTTGATATGTTTGCCATCCATTTTTGCGAATTACATGTCATGTAACCCTCCAATGCGTGTTATTAACTTTGTGGATGAAATGATGCTTTGGTGTTAATTCAGCAAATCACCCAAGCACGTGTGTAAATGTTTGGCTCAGTTGTTAGTAGCAACTTTTCTGTTTGTCCTTTCCTGCATATATCAAGTGAAATTTTCCCAGCAGTTCAGAATGTTGCCTGAAACACCAGTTTTATGTCAGCTAAATGCTTGTCTCGGCCTTTTCCCTCCTCTCTCCGAGCAGGACAGGCGTAAGTGCGAATGCAAGAACAGCTACATCGGTGATGGGCTGAACTGCTCCGTGATGCAGCTGCCCCTTGACCGCTGCCTGCAGGACAACGGGCAGTGCCACCCCGATGCCGACTGTGCCGACCTGCACTTCCAAGGTGAGGAGGGCACACCCTGCTCACCCCCAGCCCTGTGCCCTGAGGCCAGTGGCACGGGTCTATGAGCTTGCTCAGGCCTTTACCTACGTCCCTGTGAAACAATGAGATTCCAGTCAGAACACGTGCTTACGTACCAGGCAGTGCCAGATCCATGAAGCAACATGTGAGGGCAGTCCAGGCAGGAATGCCCCTAAGGAATCAAACTGTTCTTAATTACATCTCACAAAATTCATGGGTATTCGTGTGGCACAGCTGGCTCAGCATCCAGACACGGGAACCCCTTCAGGAAGAGCTGGTCCTTCTCTCTCTTGCAGACACCACGGTCGGGGTGTTCCACCTGCGGTCCCCCCGGGGGCAGTACAAAATGACTTACGAGCAGGCCAGGGAGGCCTGTGCCAATGAGTCGGCCACCATCGCCACCTACAACCAGCTGCTGTACGCACAGAAGGTGAGGAGGCCTCTCTGAGGGAGGAGATGCCCAAAGAGGGGGCAGACACAGTGGAAAAGGAGGGGGAGGAGCAATGTTCTGTCCCAATAAGCATCATTTTCCCTCCTTTCCTTCGCCCATGCCCCAGGGTATGTTTGGCTGGGAGCAGTTTTCACACTTTTTATTGGTTTCATGCCTGCTCACACAGCACCGAAATCACTTGCCAAGTTCTGGTTTCCAGTGATGCTGGGGTGAGAGGTAGAGTCAGGCTTTCAGAGTATTTTCAAGGGGATTTTAATAATTAAACACTTCTTAAAGAAATGTGCACTTCAGAATTATGCTTAATTTATTTCTTTAAAGTAAGTGTCCGAGAATCTTTTTCTCAAATGCTGTTAAGTTAACAAACCCATTTCCATACTGCTTTCCTCGAGCACGTTACAGACAACACATGGCTGATGTCAGTAGGGTAAGCAGCTCAACTTGGGTTTGCAAAACTTGTTTTAGAAGAGTGGGTCAGACTGTCTCTTTCTGGCTCCTTCCAACTACGGAAGGAAGAAAGACACTGTTTAGAGACACCTGTAGCAAAATGTGAGGCAGGACCACAGCCCGTACATCGACCTCCCTCTACTGCACAAGGAGATTCAGATTGCAGCCAGATTTACGGGTTCCCTGTGCCCCATAGTCTAAATGTTTCTCTCAAACAGCAAAGTCAGTAATGGGGCTGGCTCGAGCACTCCTGCTCACTTACTTTGTTTGTTGAGTTGGTTTGTCAGCCCCTTCCACACCGGCAGAAGGTGGGCTGGCACACTACGGAATCACACATCACCTTTGGCTTTCACACCCTCCTCTGATGCTGCCCAACTTTCCAGTCAAGGAGGCTTCCAGGAAAGGCTCGGTTGGTCCCCTTAGCACAGAGCCCAGTGCAGGGCAGGCTGCAGGACAGATGGATGGACAGAGCCCATTCAGACCCACAGGAGAGGTGCTGGCCAGGCAGGTGCTGCCTGAGTGCCCCGGGGGCTCTGTTCATTCCATCTGCAGTTCTCCAGCCCCACCACCCAGCTTTTCCTCTGAGTTTTTCCCTTCTGGCTGTGCTGACCCCAGGCGAGGTACCACCTGTGCTCTGCTGGCTGGCTAGATGGTGAAAGAGTGGGCTACCCCACCGGCTTCTCCTCTCCAAACTGCGGCTCCGGATACGTCGGCATCGTGGACTACGGGAGAAGAGTCAATCTGAGCGAAACCTGGGATGTTTTCTGCTACAGGGAGAAAGGTAAGAGGGTCCTTTGCCACAGCCCTCTGTGCAAACGGGGGCAGCAGCCCAGGTTTTGGTTCCCTTCATCAACCACAGGCTGCTAAATAACACTGCAAGAGACTTTGCCTCTTTTTTAACTTTTAAAAAAAACCCCATAACCTGTTGCTTACAAGTTGTTTTTCAGGCACAGTGCAGCCTAAAGCTTTCTTGGAAAGGGTGTTTGCCCACGCAGCTCTCCGTGTTTGTACCTTTCAGAGGTGAACTGCACCTGCAAGCCAGGCTACGTGGGGGACGGCGTCTCCTGCAGTGGGAACTTGCTGCAAGTGCTGATGTCCTTCCCAACGCTGACAAAGTTCCTGTCGGTAGGAACCAAGGCTGGGGCAGGAGTGGAGCAAAGCAGGCCCTGAGTGTCGTATCCAGGGTTTGCTTTACTAGCCCAGCAAACACAGGAATAACACCACACCTTGCAGTGAAGCAAGGCAGAGTGGTCTAAATCTGCACCATCAGAATCAGAACTTAGTTACTATTTGTTCAATTACTTGCTCCAGAGAGGTTTCTGGATTCTAAAATTCAGAAAAAATTCAAGCTAAAGCTGGCGCAGCTTTAGCTTGAAGGAGACTCTCTGCACAACTCTTTAAGCATCACAAGGAGCACGGTGCTTTGGAACTTTATTGAATTGCTACTGAAAAAAGGCAAAATGTTAAGAGTTCTTTTCTTGCGACTACTCAGAAAGGCTCTAGATGTATAAGCAGCCTCAAAGACAACAGGGGCCCAACTTCTGCAGATCAGTTTAAGATGTACTCATCAAATCAGCAGCTAGAGCTGGGTTTTGAATGCAAACTTCCTTTGTAAAGCCACTCCAGAGCTGCTTCATGGCTAGTAGCAAAGTTCCTTTGTTGTCATTTATACAGTGTCATCTTTCCCAGTCTCTGCACTGGAGTGCACAATTGTTCTTTAGTAAAGCTGGATTTTGTTTCTGCCTAGGACATCATGGCTTACTCCAACACCTCGAGGAAGGGGAGAGAGTTCCTACAGTACCTCACGGACCTATCGGTGCACGCCACTCTCTTTGCTCCCAATGATAGTGGCTTAAAGGAAAACGAGGTCAGGGTTTTTTCTTTTTTTTCCTTGCTTGTTCTAATAACACTTTCTAAACCAGTATTATGGGTTTCTGCATCCCATTGAAATTTAAGCTTAAAAAAATAATCTTAGTATGATGTGACTTCTGTGTAACCCCATATAATTTAAACTGTGCTCACAAAAGACATGAATTCATTGTTTCCATTTCCCTTCCACGGTTAGGGGTGCAAGGTTATCAACTGTTCAAGTCACTACAGAGACTTTTCCATCAGGGACTTCAGTTACCCTGTTATGGAGGATTCTGCCTCAGATGAAGTCTGTTCTGGCTCATTAGCATCAAGCACGGTTATTTGAAAAAAGCAGCACACAGCTTTGGTATTTCCCACAAATACATTAAAGGCATCCATTCCTAACTTCATTCCTACGCTTACCCCTTTTGTTCTTTCTTTCCTTCCTTCAATCAAGCACTGCCTCAAACAATTCACAAGGGTTTATGCATTGCTTCACATCTTCAAGCTGTTTGGAATGTCTCTGAGGCTCATCACTTCGGGTCATCCTACAGAGGAGTGAAATCCTTTGTCCTTTGGCTGGAATTAAGGTCCTGCCTGCTGCAGGCAGCCACCAGAGGCCAGCAGGGACAGAAGGTCCCACTGTTCCCATGCAGATTTCCCAATAACCTCTAATGCTGCTGCACTTGCTGCAGCATTAACAGCAGAGGGGGGAAAAAAGGTCACAGGCACTTAGCCTACTAGTAAATCCAAAGGATTAATGAGATCCGTTAACACTCCTTGTATTTTGCCCTCATTTGCAGACACTTTCTGGGAGAGACATTGAGTATCATCTATCTAATGCCAATATAATGTTTTATGAGGACTTGACCAATGGAACCACCCTTCTAACTCGTCTAGGGAAAAAACTCCTCATTACAAACACTGGGGGCCAGGAACATCGAGTACCCACTGCTGATCAGGTACCTTTGTAATAAATTTCCTATCTTTGTGCTTTTTTCTCATGCTATACCCTGTAATCGGGTGGCACACTCATCTGGAGGGCATTTTGATAAAGTTAGAGTGGGCAGCAATGAGAGACTGAGTTTAGAAGGCTCTTTCCTGTTCAGAGACTGCAGGATAGCAGCTGGCAAACAGCAAATTTACAAGCTTGCAAATGGCCAAGCTCTTACCTGCAAAACTCAAAGGAAGCTGTTGAAGTGGCCTTCGGGAATGGAAAAATGGGGATATGGGCTTCATTTAACTCTTCTCTCAGCTTGGCAGGATTATGGGAGATGGCTGTGGGATAGGTGAAGAGATAAGAGCAGCAGCTTATCATTAAAAAAAGGTATTGGCATTTGTAAGGTTTCTTGGTAACTTTCTGGGAGAGGCAAGAGACACCAACGCAGCCTTGCTCACAGCAAGCAAAATCCAGCCAGCAAACTTGAGTGGCAAGTGGCTTCCTCCACAGTGAAAGTGGCTGCCTGGCACTCAGGAATAACAGCACTTCTAGGCAGAGCTTGGCAATTTCCCAAAGGTCAAAAAAACCCTTCAATTAGAAAAGAAAAGAAAAAGGACAGAGCAACATGAAGGCAGCACTCAGGTAATGATGATGGCTACTTCACGCATGGGAGAACCGTGACCTGCCAGGGGCCATCCCAGGCTGATGTCCAGGGAGGCAGCAGCGTGAAACCCCTGTGTATTTTTTCCTCTCTGGGTGTCAGCAGCTGAGGTGGGGAAATCACCTTAATGTCAATTTCAGTACCAAAGGGAGCAGGGTCAAAGCTCAGCTCTCATTCCTCCTTTTCCCGGCAGAGCGAGATCCGATATGTGGACAGAAGCGCTATTGTTGAGTGGGATATAATTGCTTCCAATGGGATAATCCACATCATTTCAGAGCCTTTAAAGGCTCCATCAGAACCTGTAAGTACATAGTGGTTTAGGTTTTTGGGCTGGTGAGAGGTAACTGTGTCTTGTATCACCCTAAACTCTTTGCTGACATTCATATATTCCCAGTTTCCCTGACATATATGCAGCTTTCAGCTTAAAAAGTTACTTTCGAAGAGAATTAGAAGTTGAAAACAAGGTACCAGTGATACCAAAAATATTTGTCTGAACAGTTTCTTCCTACATTTATAAATTTGTTTTCTCTATATGAAATAATGGAGCTCATGTATGTAAGAGAGATTTTAAAAAACTCCATTTCAGTTCCTCCAAAAAGACCTTTCAAGCTTCTGAGGAGCATTGCTTACTCTTGCTTTGGCATTCATTCCAATCCAAAACAACAAGGTGTTTTGAAAATAGATATCTTTTGCCTGCATGAATTCCTGCAAGGCTCCCAGTTATCCAGCTGTCTCCTTGGTCCACGAGGTGTAGTGACAGACTTTGGCAGTGCTGGGTGAACAGTTGGACTCGATCATCTATTTCAACATAAAAAGTCCTATGATTCTATCCAAAGGCCACATTTAAATGTCTCTAGGGAACATCCACCAGGATGCCCAAGCACAAGAAGAAGCTCAGGACCAGAGCATATCTCAAAGGGACACTGCATGGGTGCTGTAACCTGACCAGTACCCACCCATAGCTCATTCACCCTCTCCCTTGCTTCCAGGCTCCTCTCCATGCCAGTACTGGGACAGGAATTTTCTTTGGCATCTGTCTAGTTACTGGAATTGTGGCTCTTATTGGATATTCTTACCTGAGGTTCAGGAAGAAAACGATAGGCTTCCAGCACTTCAAGGTAGGTGGCAGGAGGGAACACAAAGCAAGGGGTGGACAACACTTCCCCAGACCCACTGCCCTTCCCAGATTCACAGCCTCTGGTTTCTCCAGGGATTTTAAGCTAGAGACATTCCTGATCACTTCACACTTGAACTGTTCAGACTGAGACACAGGGAAAGTGGGGAAGGCTCACACACTTGCCTCGGGCATGAGCTTACATTCGCCTCCAGAACGCTCCACCCAAGTGTCTGCTCACACAGACACCTCCAACACCAAGGACTGGCCCAAGGCTTATTTAACTACCTCACAGCAGTGCAGAAGTCCTTGCCTCCCCAGAAAGCTCACCCTTAGGGAAGCAGGGAATTACAGCCATGGAAAGGGCACCTGTTCTCCTCCTCCCCATTGCTATTTATTTTGTTGTTCTGGAGGTTGGAACATTTGATAGGAAAAAGGCCAGATCCAAAAGAGAAACAAATTGAAATGCCTGTAGGATTGAAAAGTGCAGGTTTTTATACTGATGCACTTTTCACACTTGATTTCTCTTAACTAATTTTGCTGGCAACGCATAGATGCAAAACCAGTCAGCAACAGCCAAGCTACAGAGATGAGGGATGAGAAAAAAATGTTACAAAATACACAAGAACAAACCCAAAAGAAAGTCTACCTCCAAATGAACAGAAATGCCTTCCTGTTCTAGTCCCTGGACGTAACGTGAATCATCTAGAAACAAAACCCAGGAGCCAAGAGCCAGGGGAAACACTGCATTTTTAAGAAGCTTCTATGAGAGCCCTCAGGGACTAACCAGACACTTTTTACCCCAAGCACAATTTCAGGGCCACACTTCCTCTCCCATTCTTTGCTGAGGTTTAAAGATAAGAAGGGAGAGGAAAAGAGATATCAGTGTTAAGTGACCTGAGATAATGCAACAACCAAAACCACAGTTAATGCCCAGGGACAGGTTTAGACAACAAAGCCAGTTCAATGACAATACTGCACCAGCTGGTAGTGAAACTCAAGTGCCCCACTTAAGGCACTGGGGGAAGAGGATGAAATTGACACAAGTTTGTGTGCTTTTGTGTAGTCAAAAGATGACACTGACACGTCACTGGACAAGTCACAGCCTTCAAATATCACCAACCCCTCATATGAAAGTTCTTCGACACTGACTTCACCAGAACCAACTTATGATCTTTTCTCAGTAAGTGTTCATTTTGATTTGAGAAACTACTAATACAATGGTAAGAGGGAATGACTTTGTGAAAGAAAAATGTCTAGTTGGAAAAGAAAAATTAATTCAAGAAACCAGCATTTAAGTTCTTGGCTCTCTTGTTTCCCCCCTGCTTGAAATTGGGTTGTCTCACCAGTTGTAAAATTGAAGCTGTGGTCAACAGCTGCGTGTCAAATCCACCTTCAAAGACAGCTGAATTAAACTGGACTTCAAACGCCACTGGGTGATAGTGACACGTCTATACAAACTTAAAAAGCCTTCTAATTTTGTCCTCGTGTCTCCTTGCTGCAAACACAGCTGAGAGACATGCTAGCACTCCAAAGAATCTGAAACACAGCAGGGAGGGGGCTGGGAATTCAGGGAAGGAAAGATTGCACTCTCATGTACGTGCAGAGTCTAAAATCAAAATGCACCATTTTGCATCCAGTAAAAGGACTCGTTTGGTGCAAAAATGTCAGGTGCCAGCTCTGCCATCTCTATGGACAAATTTGCCAAAAATTACTTTTGTTTCTTAATGCAATGTTCAAGTCTGATTGTCTTTTTATTCTATTTTATAGGATTCAGATGACCAACACCTTGTGATGAGTGGTCCTCATGATCAGAATTAGACACTGAATTTGGCATTAGTCAGCTAATAAACACATTTCATTTACGCTTACTGTGAAAAAAGAGCACCTACATTACAGGGAATAAAATCTTGTTACAAATTAAAAACCAAAAGAGCACAGCTTTGTTTAAGATGCCTTCTACATAGCTCACAGAGATACCAACCTCAGAAGTGTTGGCTGAGCCTGAGCAGTACCAACTATGAGTGCTGAAAGCAAAATTGAGTCTAAACTAACCTGCCCAGAAGCAGACACCGCTCTGGGAAAAGCAGCTGATTTTCACTCACCTGCTATTTCACTGCTTTTATTCTTCTTCACAGACTAAAATGGCCACAAGCACACAGGGCCGCTGACTTGGCAAATATCCTAAATTTTCTAGTACTCCAGGCCTGTGCTTTCATTTTGGCTCAGTTGCAACTAGAACAGGCAAGTGTGAAACAGAACATGTGGTAAACCTCTATTTTTAAACCGAGGGGATTTTTTTGCTGGTTTACTTTCCTGTTCGATATTCAGCAGCAGGAAGCACAACCACCCTGTCTGTCCCCCTTGCCTCCTCTAGCTTCTCTGTCTTTCCCTGAACTTGGCTTGGTGTTTGGTTTACATCTCACCTCACTCTACAAAGGGAAGCAGTAACTGAGGCAGCTTTAGTAAGAAATGCAGGTGATATGAAAGCATTCAAATGAACCATTTTTGTGGAAAGTGGACTATGAAGAGGAACATCCCCTTGCCATGCAACATCTACATGCGGTTCTTCAGGTCTGGGAGGAGCAGCAGCAGCTGCTCCTTCACATACTGTATTTTTACCAAGCACAGCAGTACAGCTGCCACTGTCACCACACACTGTAAGAAGGGAATCAAACTTGAGTTTGATTCACTGTCACCTCCTTCCGTCAGAATATCAATATCATAATGATAATGTGAGAACCATGGAAGAAACCACAAAACAGCGAGAAGAGAAAGATTTTCTTGCTGGCAGCAGTACCAATGTGTAGGGGGCAGGAGGGAAGCCCAGGAAAGCTTTAGTTTCCTCTGGGAACCACCCCAGGAAGCCTTCCCTCAGAACAAGGCAGGGGGCAAATCCAGGGGTGTTGGTGCAGCTATCAAGCACAAGGAAGGGAGTGTAACGTGTAAATACACATTCATCTGGATGAAACAAAGAGAGAATCAATTTCCTCAACTCCTTGCCCTGTCCCCCTACACAAGCCTGCTTGTTTTCACAGACATTAGAAAATTTAGAACGCAAACACACTTAAACACACACACACACACATCTAGGAGAGTTTTCCCCACAGGATTTTGCAATTAACACAACTCATGTTCTTTCCTTCTCCCCAGTCAATCAAAATATTAAGGCTCACAGAGACCAGAAGATAAAGTCCAAGCATTTATTTTTGTAATAATCATTAAATATTTTTATCACAAAAAAAAAAAAAAGCTCCACAATTCATTAAACTCTTCTTCTACTGATAGGCTATTCAGCTCTGTGGTTTTGACAGACCAGAACAAAAATTTCTTCTTGCTTTGGTGTTCAAATGAACCATACTTCCAAAATTAATATAGAGACACTGCCCATTAAACATGCCTAAAAATCTCTTTGAAATCAGTAGCATAAGGTTAAAATAAGTAATGCAGAGAGCGTCAAGGTGAAATCATTAAAAAAATGCAAGACATTTTTAAAAGTTAAAAAGCAGCATTTTAGCACTGAAAAATAAATAATACACTTGAATATTCTCACTTGAATTTATATTATATATAGTTGGGTTATTTTAAAGAAACATAACCCTTCCATAATTAACTTTTCTCATGCAACATTGTTTATTTCAACAAGTCATGCAATATAAACAATATTTTACTTCAGCTGGCTGTCGCAACATAGCTTGGTACAGAAGTTTGATTTCTAAGTTAAGAGAAAGGAAGGGTGAGAGAAGAAAATAACCTTGAAACAAAACGTGCATTATGTGCATAACACCATCCAAGCCAATCAAACTGTTCCTGCTTAACACAGGATGAACATACAGTGGTTTGGGTGGGTCTTTTTTTTTAGAGAGTGCACTGAAATCTCTGGAGCATGAGAGGCGCTACACACACCTAACACCAAGTTCAGTTCTAGCTGGGCATTAGGATAAAGAACTGAAGGCAAATCAGGATATTCTCATCTTCCTACTTCATTATCAAGTTATGCTAAATATTTCTTGCACAGCCCCACCAAGTCATCTCCTGATACAGTCAAACTAAGTTCCTGCAACACTTTATCTTTTCATTCCAGCAAAACGAGCAGGACAGTCAGATGAACTTATGCACTTCAAGTATATTCACCTGTTTAAACACAGGGGTGTTTAAACCATATACTTCAGTCAAGTTTGAAATAGGAGCATAGGAAAATCATAAAATCTAAACCACCTCTGAGAACTTCATACTGATTTCAAGCATACAGGAAAACTACTTACAAAATTGTGCAGGCTAAATTAGAATACATTCTTTCCTTTGCAAACATGCTTTTAAAAACATGAAACATACTGTATATGAAATTCAGTCCAGGTACTTGCACATACAGACAGGTTAAAAAAAAACCAAACAAACCAAACCAGAAAACTTTTGGTCAACAAAAGTTTGTTTGCCTGACAATCGTGATAGAAAGCAAGTGATATCCCAAAATGAATACCAAATGCTATATATTTTGTTAATTATATGCTTTTAAAAACCAAGCCTTTAATAACTAAAATTTGAAAAATATTAATCATATTATGCCTTCTAAAGTGGCTGGGGTGGGAAGCACCACTTAAAAAAACAAATATATTTCCTTTGGATTCAGAGAAAGGAAACAATTCTTATTTAAAAACAACTATATAGCAGTTCTATAAAGTGCCTCTTTGAGGAAATACATCAACAGATGTTTTCCTTGTGCAAAATAGACATTTTTCAGCTCAAATCTTTGAAACACATATGCTACCCAGAGTCTGCGTTCACACATTACCTTCAATATTTGTAATTCAATAAAACTTCTGATCTACACCAAAACTATTTTTCTTTATCCAAAATGCGTACCACCCCTAATTTAGCTTTCAGGGCTTGAGCTAAAAACATGTCGTCAGAAAACTCTGGGTTTCACTTTCTCATTTCTTAGTTTTTCCTTTAAGTCCTTTGCCCATTGTGCGTGTTTGCTTTCGACTGTAGAAGTCCATTACTGAAGGCTATATGAAATACATTCTCTCCTAGGGAACAGCAAAGCCACATTGCATACCACTGGAATAAGACACTGTTAAAATCTTTAAAAGCAGCATTTAGGATCAAACTAAAGCCTGATAGAGAGATCTGTCTCCACTTCAAAATGCAGAATGCAAAACCTCTTGAAACAACCATTTTTGGAGAGTGCATACTTAAAATGTTCTGAAACTCAAAAAAAAAAAAAGGTACCGAAAAGTTAAGAGAAGGAAGCTGAAGCAGCCCAAGCTACTGCAAGTTTCAGTTTTAGGCTCAGGTCCACCTGCAGCCAAGCACAGACATGGCAAGAACACAAACTGCACAGACAGGAGAAGGAGCCCAAGAGCCTGAGCCCGGTGCAGCAGAGCCAGGATACTCCAGCCCTTGGCTCCTCACAGGTAAGGCTCCGTCTATAGCAGCAAGGAAAGGTACAAAGTGTGACCATCCCTCTTAGTCTCACCCTAAGCTGGTTACTAACTTGTATCACTGAATTATTAATACTGGACTTAAGCTCTTCCGTGCCAAGATCCATTACAGGCTCCAGCTGGAGTGCTGAAAAGAGCCAGAAGAGACAGTCCCGGTATTTCTTTGTAAACCACAAGGCTGCAGATCAAAGTTTCCAATGAACAAACAAAAATAACCACCCCAGAACACCAGCAGTCCTCCCCCTCAGATGTGCCCTCCCTCACGGCCCACTACTATTTTGGCAGTCCATCATCTCTTCTGTGTGCAAGAGGAGTTTTCACATGTCTGAGCAGGAGAGGAGAAAAACAGGTACAAAGTTTATGAGTATGAAATACATATAAACCAAGGTAACAGATTTAAGTGACTTAAATAAAATACAGGTACATTCAAGAAAACCAACCGACATTTGTCCATTTTAGAGAGGAGCCACCAAGAGTTTATTTGATCTGAACTGTCTCTTGTAGGAAAGGTATTCTGAATGTACCAGTGCACAGCTGGTCTGACCAGCCAGGAAGTTCATGCTGCAAAGGAGTCCTCCTTGGATAAAATGTGTAATCAGGTTCGTAGTTCAAGAGACAGCTCAGTGAGGCCATGTAGATATCCGCAAATCTAGAGAGGCGTCTCAGGAAATAAGTTGGATTCTCATCAGTTCTGAATATGCTTCCGAACTGTGCGTTGAAGAAATTCCTGTTCATCTCCCTGGCCCCCAAAAAGAGAAAACAAAGACAACAAAGTGAACAGACCTGCACACCTCGCTTCACCAGCTGGTATCCATAACCTGAAGCAAGCAGATCCTAAAACCTGTTCTACGCATTATTCTCTTGCCATTGTACTTCAGAACACCAAAATGTGCCACAGAGGTTTTTTACCTCTTGCACATATACAACCCAGATCTAGAAATCACAGCTGTGAAGAGCTTCACACTTCTCCCACTAGAGATAAGTTGCTTCTGACATCAGAAACATGACATCTCAAGCCTGCTTTTCTAGAGATTGTGAAAGAAGATTTTTGCCTTTATCTAAATCCTAATGACATGAAATGTTCCAAAGACAAAAGACTTCTCAAGAAAAGGCAAAGATTTGGCTTAATGCACACCATTAAACACATCTTGGAATTAAGTTCTTGTCATTAGTCACTGCCAAGTATCATTCCCATTTTGTCTATTTCCACGTTTCTGGAGAAGACTGCTGATGGTATGGCTGCTGGCCTTGCCAACTGTGCACTTCACACACCCTGCATTTAGGGATTACTCCTTCATGATAACAGATTATTAGGACTTTTAGCCCTATTACCTATCTTTGTGATAAATCCACTGCTAAATCCAATCTAGTGCAGAGCTCAATTTCTACGAATTCTAAGATGTATTACCTGTAATCTGCAGAAATCATGTAAAAAACCTGGAAAAGTGACGTAAGTCCTGACAAAGAAATACATTTTTGATTCGTGCAGAAGCTGTGTAATCAACAGCGAGAGCTGAACACAGGTGGACAGAAGAGCCAAAATGAGAAGGAAAGGGATTTGATACGATCCCTTTCACTCAGAAAAGTTACATCTGTTCTAAAGACAGGGAACAGGGAAAAGGAAAAACATGTACAAAGTGTCAGAGAGGAGAAAAGCTGCACAAGAGAGAGGTAGAATATTGCATTAAAAACATTTTATAAGATCTGTAACTACCAGGGTATATAAATCAGGGATGGAGAGAAATTCCAAAGAAACCTGTAAAAGATATTGCATAGAACCCTCGGCTACTAAAGCAAGCTGCAAACTCTTTCTCCCCTGTGTCTTACCTCATTTCCTTTCTTTCCTTCTTCCATTCTTCTAAAATCATTTGGGAATCAGGATCACGGTGAACCTGAAACGTAAAGTATGGATAACCTGTAACTAAGGATAAGCATGCCTTTCCATTAATAAACCCTTACCAGCTAACAGGACACGAGCAATACTTCAGAGATCCACATACCAAAGTTATCCACGTGCATTTTAAACAACCAAAAGCAGGAATTGATCCAGGCTGACCAGTGGAGAAAGGGGACGAGATTTTGAGAAAACTCCTATTAACTAACCACACAAATAATTGCACTTATCTACAGTCAAACACTTCAGTGAGACTGAAAGCACTTGCAACATCAATGTCCATCTTTTATAAACTTGGCTGGATCCCTTGGGCTCCACAGAGCCGATTACACACACACAGAACAAACCTGCATGTGTTCCAATAATCCTGTCAAGGTTTGCAGCCAGGTCATGGTTTGAATGTACTTCTCTGTGTTCATGATTTTAATCTCCGATCGTAGCTCGGGAATTATCGCACCAGTGCGCCAGCCATGCTTCAGGGTCAGGTCCTATTCACCAAAAATTACAAAATACAGATATTAGTCTTAAAAAGAACTACTTAAAAGAAAAGAATCTGAGTACTGTTTATCCCAAAGCAGCACTAATTTAACTCTGTTTTATGTACGAACAGAAGTATAAAACAGTGGAACTTGACTGTTCCAATGGACAACAGAATTTAATTTCAGATTAAACTCCAAATCCTACATTTTTGAAGAGAGAGAGAGATGAAGAACACACAAGCATTTGCAAATAAACACTAATTCATTAGGTTTAAAACAAACAGCAGGAAATTCCTGTGTAGATGAGAGCTCTGCTGCTGCCAGCAGTACCGGGAGGAACCGTGTGCTGGGTTTGTGCTGTTTACCCCCACTCCCGGCTGACAGAAGGCTACAACCAGGAGCCCCAACTATCCAAGCTCCTCCTGACAGGTACAAAACAAGGCAGCTGCCACCTGTGGTCTCTTCTCCATTGTGCCAGAGTAGAACAGAGCTGCACCCTCCTTTTGGCCCTCAGTCTTCTGAAGCACCTAAAGTTACTGTTCTTTTTAAAAGCAGACTGAGGAAAAAATGTTAACGTCTGCTGCCGCTGAAACACGTTACCAAAGCTCAGCAGTGGAAAAGTCACATCCAGGCATTCATATGAAAGCCATTACAAAAGAGCCAAGTGGTGGTCACTTACCCTAAAGTAACACTTAACAGAGCATTTGTTCATAAAGTGGCAAAAAAATGCCTGGATAGTGGGGACACGAATCAGAGCAAGATCTTGGGAAGAACGTTTACCATTAGTGACAGGAAGATTGCCTCCTGCATTCAAAACAAAAGTTCATTCAGCTGTCATCCAAGTCAGGCATATCCTGTACATTTGGATATCTGTGTTTACTCTCTGTTACATCTGACACAATCAGTATCTGGATCAGGAATACAACCTCACACATTCCTGACCACAGCTAGTAAACAACTTAAATGCTACAAGTCAGGTGGAAAATATGGTTGGTATTTCACAGCACCAATGTTCTTCACTAAAAAAAAAAAAAAAGGCAATATGGCTTAACTACCAAATTTTGTAGCATTTTAAAATCTCAAATTAAGGTGTGTTACACTGAATAACTGGGGAGGAAAACTAACAATAAAACCTCATCTTTTCTCTGATTTTAGGAAAGCAAACTACTTACTGCCAAGTCACTGTATATGTGGTCACCAAAGTAGAGAACCTTAGAGCCCCTCCAGCCAGTAAGCTTCAGAAATTCATACAAGTTACCCTGCAGAAATAGTGACAAGGACATTGTAGCAGCATGAGACTTGCACCTTCACAGGCACGAAAAAGGAACTTACTACACCACTAAAAATATTTTCATATCACGCATCTTGTCCTCAGTTTATACACCATAAATCCCAAATTTTACAGGTGATTTCAGTGATAGTAGCACTTCAAGAGGCAAGGACATACAATACCAACAATTAATTTGTACAACTTCAGACATTAAAATAACTCTCTTAAAGAATGCACCTGCATTTTAGAAGCCTTTATAGCCAAAGAAGCTTGGGATTCTAGGAAATAGGTATTAAATTTGAACAGAAAGAGTCTATTGAAAGCACACCTGTTTGTAAATCTGGCCTTTCTGCAGCTTGTGAATCTTGTCCCAGAGCAAGACTCCCCTTTCATTCACCTTCCGAAATGGTCTAGAATAGATATACAATTGTTATGTTGCTGTAGAAATTCTGTCACTTCTTAGGAAATTAAAGTCTTAACGTTAAAAATATTCATCTGTTAAAATGAAAGAAAAATATCTCTAGCATCTGAATTTCGTAAGAGAAAAAGCAAACCTCCAAAACTTCCACTTTAACCAGTGAAAAGCAATGTGTCTCTCCAGTATACCTATGACATTTATAAACACAGTTTGAGAACAGCTGCTGAGAAGTAAAGCAGGGACCTCAGGCAGAGGGGAAGAAACAGCATGAATTGTCTGCCACTAAGGAGGAGAGAAGAGAACATTAAAAATAAGATGTGTAAGAATCTTGCCCAATCCCTCATTTCGTACACCTGGACAACTGAAGATGAGAGAGCACAGGACTGGGGCCAAGACATACATCAGAGTTCTTTTTAAAATCAAATGCAAAAAGTAAAGGGAAAATAATCCCACCTCCCTCTATCTCACTTTCAAATCATAAGCACACATAAAGGAACAGGTCTTTTTCAAGGGTAAAAGTAGGGCATACACATTAGAAACGTGTTTACTCAATCATAACTAGTCCAAATATTCCAGTCTGTCAGCCAGACAGATGCCTCTTAAATATCATGTGTGATGGGAAAAAAACCAAAAAAAACCCAGAAGCAATAGAAGACATTTCCAGGTAAGTGACTGATTTGAAAGGCATCAAGATTTCTCAGGTCTGTTAGGAAAGAAGCACGCTTCACCAACGTGCAAACGAGATGTTAAGAACAGCTTCTGTGGCCCTGAGTCGCTCCAGCAGACCTGTGACAGCTCCTGAAACTATCTTAGGCAAGAAAGGATAAATATTTAGACTTCAGCATTGAGTGTTGCTGCATTTTGTAATGACCTTACGCAGGATTTCATCAAATATGATTTCATTTTACATTGCAGCCAAATGAAAATATTTCATAACACACTCTATAGCCTTATATGGAAGAGCTGCTCGAATCATTCTTTACTGACTAAACACCCACCTTCGCTTATCATTGAAAAAGTTTGGTTTGTCAGCCTGGACAATGACCACATCAAAGAGATCCCTCCAGTCCTTGCCAACGATGAACTTCATGCCTTTGTCCCTAAAAAGGACAGAGGGATATTAACAACAAAGCGTAGCAAAGTGCAGTTATCTGTGCAATGTAATGAGTTACAGTAGAGAGCTACATCTTCCCCATCCTTTAAGAATGCATAGTTAAACAGCAAACAACTGCTTACTTACACAAAGCTGCTGGGACTGTTTGTGATGAGAAACATCTTCTTGCCATGATCAGCCAGCTTTGCTAACACTGCACGAGTTTGTTCAGCATAGCAGATGTATTTCTCTGTGAGGATTGGGGAAAACATAGCATCAATTGAGAAAATCCCTGTGAAAAACTTTGTCTGCATTCAACCAAGGGTTCAGAACACAAGGTTATGCTTAAAGGCACCTTTGACAAGTGGGAATAACTCTTTCAAGCTTCAAAAACTTAGAATTTGTTATCTTTAAATATGGAAGCCAGAAAAATCACATACTATCGGTAAGAAAAGCTTTGATAGATTATACCATTAGTACTTACCAATATCTGCTTCAATTGCTCTGTACATTATTCCTTTGATATGAACATCTCTGATTGAATCCTGCAAGGAAAGCAACGAGCAGTAAAGAACTTAATCTTTTCAAGTGTAATATCCATGCTCACTGCATAGCAATAGCAATTTGTTTTTAAAACAACTCCTTTCTTAACACTTCCAATTTTACAGAAATGCCATGTAATGTAATGTTTTTTATATATATATATACACACACACACATATGATGTCACCACTAGACAAAGAGTAAGCCTGTCCTCAGAGAAATGTAGTTCATAATTTCGGGAAGTACAAAACTGTACAGCAGAGGGGCTGTTTTACGTAACTGTGAGAGGTTGCTCAGAAGGGTGAAGTGGGGTGAAAGCCCTCTGCAGGAGCACAGTCATCACAGATTTCCAGTGACCTTTGGAGCAGAACACATTCCTTTCCCTTTGCAACAAAAAAAAGTTGTACGTCTGACAGATTTTTAGATTACGATCACTCACAAATGCCCTGATTATTTACATAAGAAATTTATGAACAGATGAAAGAAGCTAAATGTTTGAACAAAGTACTTATAAGGAGCTCTGGAGGCATTTAACAGCTCTCCTGAGCCAGCTCTGCACCAGACAGCTTTGTTTAGAACAGTGGTACTGCCATTTTGGTACTTACGTGGGGTATGTCCTCAAAATCCTCAAAAGATACCACTACAGGGTTTCCTAAATGCTTGTAATGCTGAATAGTACAGAAATTTCTATACACACCCCAGCAGGAACCACAAGAACTGGCCTTCTCTATGCTACATAACCATGACATACAATTATCTCCTCTGCAGGACACATCCTGAGGAATCAAGAGGGTCAGATTACTCTAGACCAGTGGTAGAGTTTTTCTGGAGGAGGAAGAGAGATAAACAGGCAAAAGAGATAGTCCAAAAGCCCAAGACAGCAAATGACTGTACACTAGCCAAGATGTAGAGGCAGTGAAACTGAAAGCTCCAAACTGGAATTCCCTACAGCCTCTTACATTCCCTACAGCCTGTTAAATTCTTGATAATGAGAAAAAAATATGTTCAACAACAATCAAAAGAACTTTTATTGCCTTACAAGATCTTCTTCACTTTCCCCCATTCACCCCTCAAACCTACCAAAGGAGCAACAGCCCTAGAATGTCAGCTTTCAAACAAATTTCAAGTGATTCTTTTCCAAGCTCTACCTTCTTTTACTTACGTTTTTATGGTTGTATACCCCTAATTGCTCCATACAAAACCTAAGGTGAGGTATTTCACTGAGGCTGATACTACAGGTGGAAGCTTCCTGAAGTGCTCACAGAGAAGATGTACAAATATACAAGTTAAATCTAGATCTTCAAAGCTTGACACCTACCTTGACATCTTTGTACAGATGAACAGGTTCATAGTCTATGTTGTTTTTCAGAAAGTATTCATTCACACAAGAAAGGAGTGTCATTTCTGGCAAGGAAAATATATCCATGAATTGCTTCATTGTATTTCCTTGTGAGCTCTACAGCGATGGGAAGAAAAGGAAAGAAAAACAAGTCAGGCATTTCTCAGATTAGAATACTTTCATTTGTTCAGTATAAACACTTCCAGCTTAGTTGCAGATATTCAGCTTTTGCCATCCCTGTTCACGTTGCTACAGATTTTTTTTCAACTAAGACCTTCAATAAAGTATCTCCAACAAAAGTGTTGTGATCGATTCTTTAAATAAATCCAATTCATTACTCTTAAGAGCAGTATTTTAATTCATAAAAACAAGACAGTGCTCAGCTAAAAGTCAAGAGAAAGCCTTCACTAGAAGTCTGTACTTCTGAAAGCAAGAGACACTGATGGATGAGGGATGGAGGTTTTCTTATTAGTTTGGTGGTTTTTTAAGTAAAGTGGAATACTAATTAGGATTGCAAAGCAATTTACCTCCTTGAAATGAGACAATAAAAAGTTGTAAGGATCTACAATAACTAGCGCAGTAACAGAGGAAGAGATTTCTATTCTGCAAAAGCTGTAACAAGAGTTATGTTTCACAGAAGTAGAGAATCTCATTACATAACAGCAAATACAGCCCAAATACCTCTCAATAAGAAGGGAGGTAAAGCAAGCAGCTCAGGATCAGAGTAACACAGAGCAGAGGTTGCAAGGGGCTGCTGGAGGTCATCTTGTCCAAGACCCCTGCTCAAGCAGGGCCACCTAGAGCCAGCTGCCCGGGACCTTGTCCAGATAGCTTCTGAGTGCCCAACAATGGAGACTCCACAACCTCTCTGGGCAACCAGCCTGTGCCAGTGCTAGGGCAGCCTCACAGCAAAGGAAGCACTGCCTGATGTTCAAAGGAAACCTCCTGTGTTTCAAGTTTGTGCCCTTTGCCTCTTGTCCTGCCATTGTCCTTTCCAAGATGAAAGAAAGTAGAGACCTAAACAGACCAAGGCGTCCCACTGGGAATGCCAGAGTGATATTCACAACTGTGGCAGAGACTAGATTCAGGAATTCTAAATTCAGCTCCTTAAAATAAGAACAAGCTCAAGAACAATAAAATGCTCCACATCACAAAGAAAGGCTTTTCATGGCAACACAGAATTAACATCTGTATGTAAAAGGGGTGAAATAAACTCAGCTTTTTAGCAAAAAGTCAGCTTCGTTCTTCATTGGGAAAAGAGGAAGCAACCCGCCAGAGGGAAAAATGAACTTTCTTGACAAAGTTAAATCTTGACCTTAGAAGTTTCATCTTCTATCATTCATCTTTTGTCAAATCCTCTTACTGTCACTCTGCCAGTTGCATGCAGGAGTTGCCTCCATGCATTTACTTGCTGCTACACCACCTAAGCCATCAGACCACCAGGAAAAAGTAAAGTACATGAACCAGATATGGTTCATTTCCCAGCCTTTATCAGATTCTCTGTGCAACACTGAGCAAGTCACTTGATTTTCTGTGTTCCACCACTCTGTCCGTATGACTTGGTAAGGGAACAGTCAGAGCAGAAACCACAGCGAGCAGGAGAAGGAAAAGTAATTTGTCACTTTAGAGGGCAAACGTCACATATAGCACTAAACTAGAGTCAGTCATATATTGAGAAAATATAACTGCTAGTTATAATGAGAACAAAATTTAAACACCTCTACCCTCACGCCAAAATAATAATTAAAAAAAACCAAACAAACAAAAAACCCAAAACAACAACAACAAAAAACCCACCACCCCAACCAACTTTAAAGACCAATTTGTGGTTTTACCTTTCCATAAAAGTCACTCATTTGTTCTAAAGGGACATGGGAACCATCATACATTGCAATGACTTCTTCATCTGGGACAACACTGAGGCCTCTGGAAAACAACACTAGCTTTAGTTCAAAACTCAGATTAAAATTTTCAAGTAATCACCAAACTCTGACAGATTAACACTTAGATCTCGAGCTCATTAAAACAATAATAATGTCACAGGAACACTTTTGTTTGTAAGTTAAAACAGCATCTTTCCTTACCAAACAAGTAACATTTTAACAGGCTCATGCACACAGTACACATTCCAATTTTAAGTCCTTTCTACTTTCTTATGGGAAAAGAGCTTATTAGTCTCCATTAAAACTATGCCTCAAGGGGTTTTTTTAAGAAGTGGTTGGAACTTCCAGTTTCTTAATTCCTCAAAACAAAGTAATTCCTCACGCTGCCTTTTCTTTTATACAGCATTGATGATATGATAGTGTTTAAACCAGATTATTCTGCAGCATGACCTTGAAGATTTAAGGGAGTGAAAAATATACACAACCTTTAACTACATAACTGTATGAACAGTTCAGTTACTCAAAATTTAAAATTACTTGAAGGATGGCTGATAAATAATTAAAACATTATAATAACAAATGGGAAAGAAGAGTTTATCAACTATTAAGAGACTAAAGGCTTTGGTTTGGTTATGAATGTTTACAGTATCAAGTATCTTGCTCTAAAGCATCTAAAAGACTGCAGGCATGCAAACATCCTCGCAAGAGGCCACAGAAATGCTGAGATTTTACTTAAGATTAAAAAAACACTAATAAAAACCAGATCAGCTGGTCTCTTTTTCCCAAACCTACTTATGGTGTTTTGCAGCCTTGTAAAACAGACCATTATCTCAGTGCCTCTCTTTCTTTGGTCTGACCAAGAAGTGTTGCCAGGCATTAAAATATAAATAAATTAATTCACAAGCGTAGTGCTTTCAGTGCTTAGAGTCCACATCAGTTTTGCAGTGGAAAGGCATGAAACAAGAACTTCCTCAGGGCTTCTGTGGTGGCATAGTCCCACATTAACCAGCTCCTTTACTGCA
The DNA here is from genome assembly GCA_013398855.1 of Mohoua ochrocephala. NCBI lineage: Eukaryota > Metazoa > Chordata > Aves > Passeriformes > Acanthizidae > Mohoua > Mohoua ochrocephala. The sequence goes on along the minus strand of VZTA01021307.1, from coordinate 79,805 downwards.
CTTCTGTCCCCAGACCAACTGGGACACAACTCTGAGCTGTTGCTGGCAGGACTCCAGCATCCAAGTTGCTCTTGTGCACAAACAGGGCAGATAATACTTGGGTTTTGTAACATACAGAGTTCAGCATCACCCCCTCCGCAGCAGCAAACAGAAATGCAACCAAAATGGAAACCAGATCCCAAGCAGCACCATCAGATTTGAGAAGGCACCTTCTGGTCTGCAGACAGCTATGCCAAGTGGTATTTGAATACTGCTGGAAAAAACGCTTGAGCATCAGGGGCTACTTAAGCACAAATCAACAGAGGACAAGAGACAGGTGAAAACCACAGTGGAGAGATGACTGCCTAGGCAAAGCTGTAGGTTACTTTTACTACAAGACTCACAGTGTTGACACAGTTCACAGTGCAGCTGTATAACCACACATCATCTTGACATCAGCCCTCACAGCCTTCAGCCTCTCTTTTCCTCCCCTCATCCCTGTACAGGTGTTTGGGGAAACAGCATGAAGGTGTGGTGCAAACCATCCTTTCCAGGTCACATCACCTTCTGGACCCAAACTTGGGTGTTTTGTCCAAATGGTGGGTGGTGGAAAACAACTAAGAGCGCAACAGAATATAAACCTGGGTAAAAGTCTTTTTGTCCAATGACTTTAAGAAAGGTGGTCTGGCTTCTGGTTTAATTTAAAATCTGGTACCAAGTATGGTGCAAGTTTGATTTGCTTGATGAGACCAAACTTAAAAGCTCTGTGCAAACACAGCAGGACCTCTCAAGTGTCTCCACAACCACACCAAAGTCATGCTAACAGGCACTCTGTGACAATTATTTACATAGAAAGCAACAGCAGAGAAGTCATCAGGGTATTTTTAGATGTCTTTCAGCACAATTTAACAGCCGGAAACAAAGTGAGTCAGCACTATGTGACCCACCAGCTTGCCAATTCTCCCAGGGCCGAACTGGGGAATCAGCTGTGCTGGGTCAGGCAGTAGATGTGTACACGCCTGTGTGTACACACAGAGGTGCAAAGAAAACCCCTTCCAGCGAGGCTGCAATGCTCATTCGTGTCTATGCTCATCAGGGCACAGCTCCCGGTAAGAATCCAAGCTGTTCACTAATAAATGCAGTTAAAAGACTCAAAAAATAAGAGCATATATTGTTGTTATTATAGAGAGAAAGTAACTTTACCCACCTGTAAACTGTTCCCAGCTGAATATAATGAAAAGCATCGATCTTCATTAATAATGCCTTGCAGGTCCAAAAAAAAAGAAAATCACAGTTTTTATCACATCCACTATTTGACACGAAATTACAAAAATCAAAGCAATTTTATCTACAACCTTCCTGTCTCAAGAACACCTGAGCACTCTCCCTTCAACTTCCAAAATACTTTTATCAATGACTTTTACCTAGGTTTATCCTGTTGCACCCTAAGTTGTCTTTCCCCACCCACCATGAGGACAAAATGCCCAAAATATTTTCTACTTAAGAGCTGTTTTAAAAAATATTATTATTCTTATAGATGATGATAATAATAATAATGCTTGCTTTTAAAGAGAAAAATAGGAAACAAAATCCTTACACATCAACGCAGAGTGAAAAGTTGGAAGGCTCAAAAGCTCTATTTATTTTCTTTGGCCAGGTTCTCCGCACTACATAACTCATCACAAAGTTATTAATACATACCCGGTGCACATCATAATGAAGGCCTCTGATGGCAAAATTGGGATCATAATCATATTTTCTTATTTCTGCAGGATACTAAGAAAAGAGAGCAATGATTTGATTTGAAAACCATAATCAAAACAAATAAAAATTGTTTCTGCAAAATTTTGAAAGTCTAAGTTTTCTCTGCTTCTCATTTGCTCTAATCATTTAAGAGAATTTGTGATAGGCTGGTGAGATTTGCAGGAACATATATACCCAGTGCAAGACAAGTCAAACATTTTTCCAAAATCCAAGGTCATCGTTTTAAATCTAAGGCCATCCTGGTACCCGAAGTTGGACATCCAGGTAGTCTGTAGTGATTACCTTTGAACATTGGCCTCTTGGTCAAAAAAGTTAATTTAATATATTCTTAATACATTTTTAAAAATTCATTTAGAGATGCATATGAACTGAATGTCTGTCATGTACTCTTCCCTCAAGTTCTTTACATATAGTGTAGGCAGCTCACATCATTATACATTGTGAGCTGTAGTCTAACATTTTTCAGTACAAGCCCATTTTCAGTCAACTGTAATTTTGTCCTGCTTTAAGCACAGGCTGCCACGAAAAGAAATATTAGGTGCATGTCTTGGGCTAAGGGTTTTGTTCACTTGTTTTTAAAGGGTGAAATGCTTCAACAAAGCCTGAGAAAACTATCATTTCTTTGATGAAGCCACTGGAAGGCAATCCTTCCTTTTCCTCCCACAGGTTACAGCAGCCTTAGAACCTGACATTGTTTTTCACCTTCTCTACAACAGTCTCCATACATATATGGCTAATTTACAAGCCCTCAGGGAAAATAAGGGCATTATGCAGCTTCAACAAAGCCTCTAGCTACTTTTTAAGAAATAAACTGTCATTTCTCCCCAAAGTTCTTATCTTTCTGAAGAGGACTTGCTCTGCAACTGCTGTAGATTGCATTTGTACTGAGTACAGGCATCTACAGTTAAAAGAAAACAGTCCTATCATCCCTACTACCACTTCCAGAAAACGTGGGGCAGGCTACTGATCTGAATGAAGAACAGCATCAAAAGCCTACAGACAGGTTGGAAGACGTGTAGGTTTGGTCAGGGAACATGAGGCAGAGACACAAGGGAAATCATCAGGGAATGATAGAGAATGTGATCAACTAAAAACTACCGTGCACTGCACGTGCCCCAGAGCAACCACATCAAGCATGTACAATGAAATTCATGTCTGACTTTATCAAAGTTCTGCATACTTGACTTGCTGCTTTAATTTATTCTACTAGAAAGTTGTCTTTCCGGGCACATGTCAGTGTGTACGAAGAAAAGATTGAGCTTACCCTGGCACACAAATCAAAGCCTCCTTGCAAACCAAACAAAGAAATGATAAAAACGGTACTGTTTGCTTACCCCACTTTTGGTAGGGACAAGCATAACTGGACTGAAACAGAAGTCCTGGTAAAAAGGCACAAGGCCTGTGCGTCAGGAAAGAAATAAACCCAGGAGCAAGAGCTTACCTAGAACATCTGCTGCCACCTCTGTGATTAGCATTAAATTGATGTTTATTCTCTTGGACAACTCCTTGCTTCCTACACTGCATTTTGCAATTTTTGATGTATTACCTCACACTGCCATGAGCAAAATTGGCCATCTTTTAGGTTGGCTGTGACAGTCATAATGGACACTGTCTAGAGGGTTTTTTTCTAATGGTAAAGGCAAAAAATATATTAACAGTATAAGCAGCTACAGAGACAGCACCAATAAAAACTCTTGTCCCTCTAAATTCTAAAGGGAGACAATGTATTTCAATAAGCTGTCTCAAAAAGTAATTACAGCTTTGTTTAGTAGAAGTCAGGAGATTTTAACCGAGATTGGAAACTGGAAAGCTATTGCTACCCAAATCCATTCAAACAGTAAAGGCAGAATACCATTAGAATTTTTGTCTACAAGAATTAATTTACTTGACTCCTACAGTAGCACGGATTTTTCCAAGAACCACGTAGCTTTAATGAAGTGTATTTACACATCCCACAGAAATTGCTATCAAGACATGCCAAAATTGCAGGGGGATAAAGCTGTGTATGCTTGTAGCACCCATGAAGTTTTGTTTGTTCTTCCAAGGATATTAATAGGTGTTTATATATAGCTCCTAACCTTTAGATTCAAATACGAAAGTAGAATAACACCACGCATTCGGATTTAGGTTGCATAAAAATACACAAGCAGTTTTATTAAGATACTCCACGGACTTTTCGTCTTTTACTTTCCTTCAAGTCCTACAGTTTAATTCATTTTGCTTCTTTTAGTCCACAGGGGGTTTTTTCCAGTCTTTCTCCCAGCAATACCTTCAGCTTCCCAAGTCACCCATCTCCCCTTCACTTCCTGACACACGGGAACTTCACCCATCCCCAAACTTGACAACAACCAGCTCCAAACTGCCTGGATGTCAAGTGGTCCCCGATGCAAGAACACTGCTGGGAGAGGCAACAGGGTGGTGCTCTGAGCTGAACACTTCCTTGCATCCAGGCTCTGATTCCTGACACGCTGCCCCTTCAGCCAAGGCGGCCGAAACGCCAGGTGCACGCAGAGTACCTCCCAAGCACTCAGTGCAATCAAAGCCTGCTAAGAAGTCCAGCTAAAAATATTGCATAGGGAAATTAATTGCTGCACTCACAGCAAGGGATAAAACACAGTCATGGTAACTTTTAAGCTTCTTATTTATTAATGTGACTCCAATAAATGACAATCAGGAACAAACAACAAACCTCATGCCCCCATTAATAGACAAGACCAATATAACTGTATTCCTTAACAGACTGTTCTCTGCTCAAAACTGCAGCTGAGAATAAAACAGGGCTTCTGTTGGGCATGTGTAGCTGTTGTACAAAATGTGCCATAAGGGAGCCAAGCTAGGGCTGAGGCATGAAAAGATGATTTATGCCTCTCAGCCAAAAATGATTTATTATACCCTTCATTCATATATTTACTGTTATTCCATTAATTTTACTTACCCGATGCTCATTAATAAGAAGATCTCGAGCAGCATTGAATATGAGAGTGTGCAGGTGTTTAGAATAAAAGACCAAGGTGTAGTCATAATCGAACCCATAAATTTCAATGTCTGACAGGCTCATTTCATTGTTTGAAAAAATAGCATCTGGATTCAGCATGTTACTCATAATTGAAGGAACCAACTCTGTGAACAGGGGAGAGAAAAAAAAAGTTATACCAGCCTTGCAGTTTTATTTAAATAAAGACATAGAAATCCATTAGCAATTGCTAAATAATGTTAAATGATGATGGAAATTGTCAAACTAATTCACACTAACCAGCTAATCCTTAACAATATGATGCTATTGAACATGCTGTCCCTAACTTGGCTTGGTGATCCATGGTTTTTATCCGAAGCATGCTTTTCTCTGCAGTCCAAGTATGAAGAGAAGATGCATTTTGGCATCTTGCTTATCAGAGAACACCAGACACAATTTTTTGCTAACTCCGTTAACACATTTATTAATGCTTTTGAAAATGAATTTGGAGTTGAAGAATATTATTATATTCTTATTACTACTACTCTAGGAGCCTTGTCTTTCCCTCCCATTACTTGGTCCAGCTCCTGCCCCTGAAGCAGAACTGACATTGTTTTAATTTGATATTGCTTTAATTTTTGCTTCGCCACTTCAAGGTTACCACATTACTCAATTTCAACTCAAACGAGTAAACTTTATGTGACTGTGTACATAACAACTATTACATGCACATTGCTGTGCTTATTAGCCTCCTAGAAAATCAGAACACCAAAAATATTCTGCTTATTCTCTACACACACATCCCCAGAGCGTGTAAAGCACTTCCATTTTTAAGGGTATGTTTCTGCTGATATTTGATGGAAAAACGTACTGAGAAGTTGAAACCGTCATATATTAAGTAACTTTAGGACCAACACCAGTGTCAGTACTAAACATTGACTGTGTTTATATTTCTTGTTTACAAAACTTGAAAAAGCAACATTAGGAGATTAAATGCCACTCTCCTGGCAGCATAAAACACGAGAATGTTTTCCTTCCTTCCCTCCTCATATACTGTCTTTATACTCCAGACTTCCCTACCAGTGGGAAAAAAAGGGGGAACTTTCATCTTAAATCTGTGCTTGGAAAGGTGAGTTTAAAGGGAATATGCTTTGTTTGGTTACTTTCTATATTGGTGTAAAAAGAATTGATGAAGCTTCTCTCAACACCTTCAGCTCTGAGGACAGATCCCTACGTGCTCCACCACTGAAAACATCTCAACAAGGCAGGTAGGTGTGGGGACTTCAGATGCAGACACCCAAGTCTTTTAATTTTTAAGAGAAAAAGAAAAGCAAATTCACAGAGTTTAATTCCAAACTTCAGATAAAGCCCAGCAATCAAATCAAATGCAATTTGACATGCTGTGGTTAAGGCAAATACTCCTACTCCATAGAAAGGGCCACGGAGCATTCAATTAACTTGACGTCATAAGCACAGTTTTTAAAGAACTTCCAAAATCACGTTACAACACCCGTGTCTGTATTACAAAGTATTTTTTCAAATATCAATTGTGCAGATTGGTGAGTCAACACTTGTTTTAAAAATAAAGATATTTATGTAGCTATAAATAGATAAAAAGATACTTCAGCTGAAAAATAGCTTGACTAGTGGCTGTCTGAAAACAGACAGTATAAACAGTTGGCAGCTATTAGACATTCTGGCCAGCAGACAGCATCACAAGTGCTATAAACCTTGGGTCAAAAAACAGGAGAGCTTTGTCATCTCTACATCGTAACTAACTGAAATACCACATACTTGAAGCCACTGGGTGACTTAGGTTGTAATATAATAGCCTGAACTATTCCAGAAGCAGCTCCCTCATCTTTCGCCAGCTCACACCCACTGACCAACTTATTTTCTCACAACATTACCCCACCTCAGCTCTTAAGTATTATTTGGGTGTGGTTTAGAACGAGAGAAAGTTAATTCCAAAAACAGGAAAAGAAAAAACAGATTCAAAATAAAAGGCACTTCCCTTCTTCCTATCCCTTATCTCACCCTCCAAAGCCCACAGAGCTCTCTTGAGAACACTAACATGGCTTTTCATTTCACTTCTGAAATGCTGACGTTATTTTACAGTCACAAATGCTTTGTTTGCACCCAGCATTGTGAAGTCTCAGTTCACATTCAAGACTCCTAAGTGCAGGATAACACAATTATTTCTTCTTTTAGAGGCAAAACATGCAATCTAAAGCATTATCTACTGCCACTACAGGACATTCCACTTGGTATTGTAGAACACACCCTGCCTGTTTTTCTTTCAGCTCTCAGAAAAGACCACATATTCAAGCAAGTATTATCTTGACAATACTCTTCCCATGGGAGCAAGGGCAGAAGCAAGAAAGCGTTTCTCCCCTAGCTTTTTGCCTGGCTGGGCTGAAGCAGGGTCATGTATGTACCGTGAGCATTTATTTTAAAATGCCTCAGACAGTGTGATAATGGAACCATAGGCGAAATGAAAAGAGTCGTCCAAAACTTCACAGCATTTTAACGTTTTGGAAGAGCAGCCTATTTCAGAATAATTGTGTATAGATATAATTGTCATCAATGAGAGGACCAACTTCTCGATTTTCTTTCTACGTTTGCTTCTCCCCACGCAACACGCCTCCAAAAGCTGCCACTTTGCCCGGGCCAAGCTGCGCTGTACCAAAGGCGCTCCGAACAGCCGCGGCCCCGGACGGGCGATGGTGTGACGGGCTCAGCCCTGTCTCCGAGGGGAGGATGAAGGGGCAGCCGCCCCCACAGCCCATGGCCCCGGTGTCCGGCCCTCAGGACCCACCGGGTGAGGGTCTCCCCGCGCTCCCGGTTTGGCCCTGGCCACACCAAGGGAGCGCAGAGCACATGGATACCGGAGCCGCTGCGGGACGGACCCGCGCCTCGCCCCCCGGACCCTTCCCGCTGTCCCCACGGGCTTCGCCCTTGCTCCGCTCCCAGCCGCCACCACGGATCCGTTCCCTCCGGGAGCGGCGGCGCTCCGGCCCGCTGAGGGGGAGCCGCGCCGCTGCCGCCCGCGGGCGCCGCTCACCCTTGGTGACCCTCTTGGCCTCCTTGTAGCGCGACCACAGGTAGCTCTTCATGTCGGGCGACGGCTGCTGCT
>VZTA01021307.1:56491-71924 GCA_013398855.1 Mohoua ochrocephala | reverse complement strand
GGGCTTGGCCGCCCCGACGCCTCGGCGCTGTCTCGTCTCGGCCCCCCTGCGCCGGGAATAGGTGCCGGAGGAGCGGAGCGCAGCCGGCGCGGCCCCGCGGGCTCAGCCGGAGTGGCCGGGCCCCGCGTCTCCCATCTGCCGTCCCGAGGAGGGAAAGCAGCGTCCCCCCATCCACCGTCACCGCCGGCAGCGTTTTATCTGCGCTGCTGGGTAAGGTCAGGGAGAGCTGCCTGGGGAATATACCCCGACCTCATGGCTCTGCTGCTCTTCAGGTCTCTGCTGTGCTCGGAGCTGCCTGGGATTCTTTCCTGCAAACACCGCATCAACAGCAAATATTTACTTCTCCAGCCCGCGTGCACTTCCGAAGTGCTATATACACCTGCTTACATCTGTAACAAAATAAGCTCAAAACACAAGCTGGATGTAAAATGCACAGACGTTCTACTACTGCTGTTTTGAGGCCCTCATGTCCTTGTGAAACACTAGCCACTGATAGCTGTAGACCTTGGCAGTCTTAAGAATTGGAGCCATATCTTTTAATACTTGGAGAAAAAAAAAAATTAAATGATGCATGGATGAAGAAGAACAAAGACCAGACCACTGCCACAGCAGAGTGGTTACAACTCCACATGCAGAATTCCTGATGTGCTCAGAAACTTTTTACAACAAAAGAAACATATTCTTTTTCCAGTACAGTAAACATTGAATACAACATGTTCTTATTTCAAGGAGATCTACATAACCCATTGTCACTTATGTCTGGAAGTTACTCAGCCATTCATCCCCACCCATCTCTAAAAGAAAAAGCAATCCTATATAAAACTGAAGGATTTCAGGTGAAATACTACTCTGAACACTTTTTTTTTTTTTTCCCAGAGAATGGCACCTTATTTTTACAGGCAAAAGCCACAACAAACTGAAAGAAAAATAATCAACTTTAGATTTCAAAGTGTCTGTCAGTGGGTAGCTATGTGCTCTGTCCTTCTAACCAAGGCTGAGTTCTTGACTGACAGTGCAAGTGAGATTGCCAAGAGTCTGATACACTACAGACTTCCCAGACTTGGTTACTGGTGGAGGCCAGACACAGCTTTCATCAGAGTTCCTACATTATCCCTTATGTTTGTTACATTGTCATTTCTGTATGTGATTCTGGTATGCATCCATCAAATCCATCACAATAAATTCTGGGAACAAGGAGAGAACAAGATGGTCAATACTTAGAAAACAGAGAAGGTGAGAGGAAAAACAACATCCTAGAGAATTACTAATCTGGTACTTGATTTCTTTGATGTTTCTAGTCTGCGAATATTTTTACAGAACCCTGCAGCAGAGACTATGAAAACTCCCATTTAACTTTCAGCATCAGATTTTCCATGTACAAATAGAAAAAAAAAATTAAGTTATCTATGAAATTACAAGACTTAGTAAAAGTCATTCTGAATTTATGGCATAGTTCTAGAGTATTGTAGGTTTTCTTGTCACCCCAACTCTTCATCACCTTCAACAAAACAAAAATATATAATAACTGGACAGCTTTTTTACTCCAGCCTATGGGTTAATTAATCCCACATGCAATTCAGCTGAAATTAATTGAAAAAGTCTCATTGTTCTTCTCCTGAACACAGCCTAGCCTGGTCTCCAAGTCCCAAGACTATAAATATTGTGAACAATAACCACTTTGGTAGGTGAGGCGTTCTCAAGGAAGAATTACAAGAACTGCTCTGAACAATACGAGAAGGAGCAGTAATGAAGAAGACATTTCCAGCAGTCAATGTGTTGACAGAGGTGTTGCTTCTTCTACCATAAACAGTAAGAGGATACTGCAGAGACAGGGATTTATGTTCCCTCGCTGTGACACCAGGTTTAAGGTTAGAAAAGTCTAATAGAAATCTGGCAAAAGACAGTACAGTGCTCTGTAGCACTATCACTCATCCCTTGAAGCCCGAAGGCTTTAAATTTTAACATTAATTTCTTTTTTATACTATCAGACTAGAATGTTAATACTTCTGTTCCTTCTGCAAGCATGTGTAAGGCAGAGCCTTGGGTGTGCAAACTGTTACTGGTGGTAGAAATCCCATCTTTGCTGCAGACAGTTTAGGCGCCCAGATAACCAGGACTAACCTATAAAAAGAGATGTGTGCTCAAGTGTTTAGTCCCAGTGCTTTCAAAGATCATTCTCCCTGCATATCAGACAACATGGTTTTTTAATGCTCGATGTATGCAATACAAATAAAAGTTGGGGGTTTTGTGTAATTCCATCAGCTAAGGCAACTTCCATGGGGTGTTTGGCCAGCGAGTTATTCTCACAAATCAAACTAATCCCTAAGTGTTAGCAGTGAGACTAGAGACAGAACTAAAACATGAGGTAATGGGGTTTAAAAATAAGTTGTTAAACAACTCAGCTTCAGACAACTCTGTTCTTTCCTGTGTCTGCTAGTCTCCAAGTAATGACTCGAATACTGGAAAATATGTGATAGTGTAAACTGGTATGAAGGAGCACAGGTGGAAATTAATTTGTCTTTATTTGGGATCCACATTCCTTCTTCCAATACTTAAATTAGCTTTTATTTAAGCAGAAGAGAACATGCAGAAGTAGAGGACGCCAACTTCAAAATTTTTTCTAAAATGGCACTTAACATGAAATATGATCCTGCAGGCTAATGTTACTTTAAATACTTCTTAATCAGATCAGTCCACGTGATCCTGAAGATGACTAAGTGTGATGACACAATGCACAAAAGAACTTTCCCTCATTTTATTGTCAGCGTTGACCACACCTTTGATACTTACTTGGTGCAAACTGAAAGGTGTTTAGGTATGTCTGACAATTTAAAAAATAAAAAGAAAGAAGTTCAGCATAAAAACTTTCACAGAAGAATTACCCTCCAAAGAAGAACCTCAGAGGGCTGTCTTACTGCATGGACAGAACAAGAGAGAGCATGGGCCTAAAACCAAAATGGCATGAGTTCTGTTATGTACATACCATGTAGGCTGATTTATATCCAGCATCCCACTATTATTAATGGCCTGTGGAATTAACTAGGACCTGGGTGGGGATAACATACAATTTCTTTCAAGCTAAAGAAAATACTTATGAACTGTTCCACTTTTGACTGAACTTTGTGACCAGGAGTAATTCAGAGAGAGGCTACACAGCATCCTCATTCACAAACAGCAGCTCTTCTAGCACTGCTGAAGGTCCAGGACACAGATGCCACGTGACCTCCGTGTGTGCACACATAAAACACCTCTGAGAACCTGGCAAGTGTTACGTCTATATTACAGATGACAAGTCAGACACCACATCTAATTTCTCTAGTTTCAAAAGTTTTGTTGACACAGGGAAAACACACAAACCCCCCTGCAGCCTGCTCAGCCCTGCCAGCTCCTTCTCACATCTGAGATCACTGAGAGCGCTCAACACCTCGGAAACCACTTGGCTAATGAAGACACTCCTGCACTTATGTCACTGAGGGATGTCTTTCTAATCAGCTTGTACAGCCTTCCAGTAAAGCCTCCGACTGGGCTAACAGATACTGCAATTCATTAAAGCACCATTAAATGAAATTAAAATGCAACGCTAGGAAAGCTGACAATGTCTTACTGCAGCTTCCGTGGTGCAGTGCTCCAAACAGAACAGCTTCGTAAGCAATAAAAGCATTTGACAGATTCTGTCAGACAGTTGTTTATCACAGAGGTGAATGACCTTGGACTGACAGAGAATGGGCAAAGGCAGCACAGAAACAACCTCCTGTAAAAGAAAAGAGAAAGAACAGTCTTTCTTACCACCTTAAAAGATTCTGAGGAATGTTATTTTCCTCATCTTTATTATATTTCCTGCTTATGTAAGTTTTCCTAAATGTGTTTGCAAAATTTATTGTGCTTTTTTACAGATGCTATTGACCCAAGTCTTCTTGGGAAACATACCCTTATATAGTCCCTTTAGTCAGAGCACCTCTCCCACTAACAAATGTTTCCATATGGACAATTTTTGCCTGTGTTTTATCCTGATATGCTTTTCATTTTGGTATTGATACGTAAAAATGAGTAGAACTGTGTTTATGTGCAACTATTTGGTAAAAGCATCTAACTCTTTGGAGAAAAAACTTCCTTTGCCTGAGCTACTTACTTGCTTCCTTTGCTTCTGTTTCAATAATACTAAGACCATTTGAAATCAATTTGCCACATCCAACGTGGAAAAGCAAGAATATAAGCACACACTACCTAAGCATATTAATACATGGTTAAAATGAGAGCAGAAAAATAAAGCAGTTGAAATCAGAAACATTAGTGTCTGCACTGTTCCTCACAAACTGCAGTAGAAAGCAGATCTGAATACTTTCAGTGTTACACTTCCACAACGCAGCTGGGTAGAAAAGACTCTGACTCTTTAGTTCTGCCTGGTGAGCATTTGTCAGCTGTCCCTCCTCCCAGAAGAAAATGTGTAATCCAAACAAGTTATGGGATTTCCTGGTAACTGAAGTGGCACAGTTTTACTACCCAGGCACATTAGAATGTGAATTCTGAGACATTATTCCATTCACTACATCAGATATCCTAAAACTTGCCAAAACTCTTAAGATGTTTTAATACAATTTGAAATAGCGCACAGTTTGTACCGGCTTTTAAAAAAACCCAAAAAACAAACCACAGCCAACAGACAGATCCAGTAATATCACAGGATAGTCTGAGTTGAAAGGGACCCAGAAAGGATCAGCTCTTAAGTGAAGGGCCCATACAGGCATCACTTTCAAGCAATCCTAAATAGGGATGCAAGTTCTGTAACTGTTTTTGCCCAACTTCCTAGCTTTGTAGCCTAAGTGTATATTGAGAAGATTAAATGGTAATTTTAAAAAACCAAAACAAACCAAAACAAAACCACATCACCTTTCTTTTCACATGAGATACATTTTAAACTGTAGAACCACTTAGGAGCAAACATAGCAGAGGAGTTAGAAGCCTGGCATTATTCCCTGTTAATCCCATCCAGTACAGCACAGGCTACCTGTTATGTGACAGGTGAGCACTTAGCTACCATCTGGTCCAAAGGAGAGTCTGAGTCTGCAAGGTAAAAAATAAGCAGCCTCGAATTCTTTTATATCAAATCTCAAACCAAAAATGCTGGCAAAGCAGGCCCAGCCAAGTGTGTCTTTCCTTAAATCCACAGTGGGCAGGAAATGCAAAGAAACACACTGCAGAGACCATCACACTGTCTGGAAGATGGATCACATCCGAAACACCTCTCACCATCCTCAGCCACCCCCATTAGCTCTTGGACAAGCTTGTTCAACCCTCACAAAAAATATCCTAAACTAAAGCAAGTCCACCAGGCACTGTTAACTACATCTAATTCAAATTTTGTGGTGTAAACACATCAAACACCAGGCCAAAGAAATGTAGATATACCCTTGATTTAGCCAAGGCAGTCCCAAAAAGTAGATATCACATTCATAAGAGTCAGGACACGATTTCATCATCCCTTACACCAGAACAGAGGGTTTTCTATGCCCAGGTTCAGCATGTGTCTGACAATTCATCCCCAACATGAGAGAATAGAAAAAAAACTTACAGAATTCAGCACTTACACCAGGTCACAGCTTAAGGAGGCATTTTTCCTCCTCCAGCAGGAGTTTCTAGAGGAACATCTCTCTGGCTTTGTCACACATAATGCTACAGAACAAGCTCTGGTCAAATGACAATCCCCAAGAAGCAGGGCCCACACATATCTAGCAAAATGGTCTCCAGTGAATAGAATGCTTCCAACTCATCCAGCTGCAGCAGCCCAGAGTTTCCATGGGCAACTTATTCTGCTCCTAGGTCATAATTCAAAATATCTGCCTCTGGACAGAACAAATTAACCTATACTGAACCTGGTGCTGTCACACCAAACTGCTGCTGGTCTTGTAGCTCAGGCATCTCTGTACTACACCAATCTGAGTTAGAATAGCTCAAATAGCAAAGAATATTTTTGGATTGCACAGACAAGTTGGCATGAGCCAGAGTGTCTTCTAAATTACTCCAGATGATGCTGCCCTTTCACTCCCAAAGACTGACCACCAAGGAGTTCCAACTGCAGGAGCTAGGAAATACATCCCACAGAGCCTGCCTCACCTCAGGGCTGCAGAAAGAGGTATCACAGTGTTTTCTGTCTCGGTTCTCCATCCCTAGGAGATCACTCTTTATATGACTGGCCTGATTATCAGCATAACGTGTCATATCATGTTATGAGACTAAGCAGAACTGGGGTTTCCCCCCCCAGTATACCCAGCCAGAGGTCAGTAAAAACTCAGCCTATGATCTTACTTTCAATGAGTTTATGAGCAGGTAAAAAACAAGAAGCTGTAATACATCAGCTGGCACAATTCCCCCCATTCCTGGGGGAATTGGGTTGTTGTCACTCACCCAGCTAAACAGAGACAACACTGACAATAAATTTGAAGAGTTTGGGGAAGCAGCTGATAATCTTTAAAGAAACTAATGAAACTCAAATAATGTTTCAAATGTATCAAAAACCATTATTTGTTTTACAGACAAATTTAGGTGAAGTGATCATATAGTATGTCACTTATTACTCAACACTTTATACATAACCCTGACTTTTCTTGAGATGCCTTGAAAACTCTGCCAGCTGTACTTGATCTCCAAATAAAGGATTAATTTTGCTATGCAAAATGTAGCTTGCATGGAAGCAAAAAGGGGAATATCCTTCACCCAAAAAAATCTGAAGATTAAAAAAAATTAATTAAAAAACCCCAAATATGGCAAGAAGTGAATTACTAGAAAATTACTAAAAATCCATTACATTGCATTGCACCATGTTTGGAACTAAGTTGAGCATAACTACACCATGTCTGGAACCTGCAAAGATTTATGGATACACTTGACTTAGGAGTCTCCTTGAAGTTTCAGCTCCTTATTGCACAAAGTCATTCCCTGAGGTAAGTCTTCATAGGCACAAGCTCCAAGAACACAGGACTCAAAAACTGTGTCTTGCCAGGGCATAATGCTAAAATAGGGATATGCCAGTTGTGAATGACATTCCAACAGAAAAGTCAGTAAAAGGATGACTCCATCCCCATAACTTTGTCCATAATGTTACTAAGCAACACGAATTTGCAGTCACTTCACTGCTTCAATTACAGTGATCTCTCGGATAAAATTGGTACAGCTTCAGTCTGCAGTCTGGAGTAATTTCTGAACCCTGTAATTAGTTTTATCAGAAGAAAGGCTCAGACTATTTCATTTCACATAGAGTAAATAGACAGTTAATTTATAGTGGTTTCCATGTTCTCTACATTTTCTGATATAAAATTAAGTACATATTTGCTTTTGTCCTCCATTTTTGATATTTTAAGCAGCAGATGCCCATTCAAGAAGTCTCAATATCCTAAAGAACTGAGCACCATAAAGGCAATCAGCCTGTTTATTCTGGAAACTTATTACTGATAAGAATTGTACACAGAAGGAATATAAAATGATAGCCAGTGTGGCACTGTGCCATCTGGCAAGTTCATGGTGTCTATCTTGCATGAATTAAACACTACAGACATTTTTAAATGAGCCTCTCAGGACACATTATCACTCTTTAAATCAATGATAATTCACCCCACATGAAGAACCTTACTTTCTAATCTACCCTTAGTTTCTAGTGTATACAATTCAAGAAGTTCTTATGGAAATCCCTTTTTGGCAAATAACTGAAGGTATCTTCATGTCTTCTCTAGGTCAACTTTATAAAAATTGGAAGATATACAAAACTTCTCACGCACTCGAGAGTTCAGAAGAATTCAGTATCAACATAACAACACAGAATAGCACATAAAACTATGACAGATCTCTCATTGCAGTGTAACATACGTGTTTAAGTGGCTGTGTTATCAAGCAAGACTTGATCATGCACATCTGAAATCAACAGAAGTTTTGCCTCTGTTTCTTTGGGACTGAAGCAAGAGTTCATTACTATAGGCAATGTTTCTAGAACTGTTAAATGCTAAGCAGCTCTCACCTAATAACAACAATAATAAGGAATTGTTGGGTACAGACTGAGTTTGAAGTCTTGGTTAAGATTTCACTCTCATGTCCTATTGAGACTTACATCTTTTAAAAATCTGGATACCTAGTGATAGATAGAGGTCTTTGAAATCATATATCAAGAAGTAAATCTATTACAACCTAGTAACACATCATTCTTAAAATACAACTTACTCAAAAAATCTAAAACCATAGACATATTTGTTCTTACAAATCTACTGCAAATCTTTTGAAAGATTTCATTAGTTTCCTAAGATTGATAATTTCACCACACCATCCACTGCATTCTGCTGCTTCTTTAAAAGAATGGTATATTTAGCATAGCTATTAATAAAAACTCACAGCATTTATTTCCTTAAAAGTGTCTAGGTCTTGTGGCTGGAGAACTTGTGAATCACTTGTTACAAAACTATTACAACAGATTTCAGCCTGTCTCTTTTGCTTGTTTCTGTTTTTTGAGAGAATGCAGAACACTCACTCCCTCTTTTTTCCCTGTAGCTTTAATGAGCCAGGCATGACAGCATTTCCTCTTATACAGCGTCTTATCAGATCCAAAGTCTATTTCTCCACCATAAATTTTATCACTGCCTGCTTTTGTTATATAATCATTCCTACAGGCATTTTCATAACCTGTTGGATACAAACAGAATGAATCCTCAAAACTACTTCTTTATATTCAACCCTCCAAACGCATATTACAATTCAGAATACACAACATAGATGAGAAAACACATAATACATGAGGGTAGCAAGGCAGCTACAGATGAAACACTTATACACTGAGAGACAGAACAGAGAGTCAAATGAGTCAGCCCCGACAATGACTGAGAATGCCAGGCTAAAAGCACATGAGAAAAGTAGCTGAACAGGTAATCCTGAGTATTCAAACAAGAGATATTCTCACCCCTGTTCAAGCTGTTCCACTTCATTAGCAATAATTAAATAATTTGGTGGTCCAGGAACAGAAAGGATGGTCTAATGACACAGAGAAGATCTGAAAAGAAGTTTTGCAACTAGTGTGCTCCCGAACCAGGAAACCAAGTCCAGTGGAGAAGAGTAACACACCCTAGAGAAAAAATAGCTTTATCCTGTGATCAACAAATATTTCATTTTTTTTCCAATATATTACCCAGTAGCTCACTTACCAAGCTGCTCATGCTACCCAGTGCTTTTACAGTGATGAAAGTACAAGGGGTCACTGGAGTTTCCTGAATTCACACCATAATAGCTGTAAGAAGAGAGAGATTTCATACTTGTCTCCATAGCTGGAACACCTCAGCCAGGCTATCTCGCTATCCTCTAACTTAAAAAAGGAAATATTTCAGAACCAAAACCCCAGGCCCACAAAAAGGCTGTAACTACCTTGAAGAGCCTGCAGCCTTTCTTCCCTACAAAACCTTTGTTATCATTATTATTATTATTATCACCATCATCATCCACCCTCCCTCCTCTGAGGCTTCAGCTGCCAGTGTTCAAGCCACACTCTGATGTAGCACAGCTGTGTAACCTGGAGCAGAGTCCTGTGAGAACAGCTGTGAGAGGCCCTATCTGTGCTTCACCCACACACCTCCCACCCTTTGGCTCCCAAGCTGCATTTAAGCTCAGGATTGTGCCTTAGTTTCCTTCTAGGCAGTGCTCTAGGTATACCTGGTTTGGTTGAGGTGACTTCCTGGCTAGACTCATCTCCACCTGGTCAACATAGACTAGTCTAGTAAGGAAAAAAACCTGTGGTGTTATCCTTAAAATTCATTTCACGGTCCTAAAATAAGGTTCTCCCTTCTATTTAAGTATATTTGGACATACAACCAGTACACAGGTTTTACATTGATATAAGCGTGAATTTCACAAAATTATTTAGAATTTTTTTTTTCTAATCAACATTCTTTTAGCAGCTATTTTCCAGGTACATTACATTTGACCTAACGTATAAGAAACAAAACAAAACAAAAGAGATAACTAAAGTATACCTCCAGCTATTCACAGAGATCCTGGCACTCCTTTCTGTACAGGTAACAGGTCTGGAGTTCTCAGGCTACTGCAGTTCACTTATGATTTCTCTGAATGGAGAAATAAAGACTGTTTTTCTTGACATAAATGAGTGTTGCTGAAAGGTTGTCTATTAACTTTCTCTGGCAGTACTGCGAAAAGCCTTTCTGGGACACAAGAAGAGAGAAATAATGACACATTTTCAAGAAGATGGCAATTTGTGTAACCACAAAAAATATTTTTTTCCCTCTTGAAAAGAGAAATACTTATTTTAAATACATGCATGCATAAATACTATGTGCAAAGAATAGCGGAAATATTTGAGAAATTACTCTTTCCAGTCTTAAAGTCCCTATGACGGGATAAACATAAAAAGGCAGCGCAAAAAGGAGAATACGATGATGAAGTATTTCTTAAAAGGAGGAGGAACAGCAAATATAACGCAGCCGTGCGCACGTAAGGACCCGGCAGGGCTCATCTCTCGGCAGGCCACCAGGGCGAGCTCTCGCCCAGCAAATCCAGCCCCAGCCCCGCAGCTCCACCACTCTGGTTCTTCCCTCCTCCCGTGCTGCCAGGCAGGGGAGGGCAAAAAAAAGAAAACACGCTTTTTAAAGCTTAATGTCTTCTCTCCGAAACCTTCTATACCTTCATGCCTCTTTTACCTTCTTGAGCAAAACGAGTGCCAGCGAGCAGAAATGGTATTAGCCACAGAAATATGTTGCTGCAGCTGCAGATCTCTAATGATACTGAAACTTACAGAGGTTTCAGTATTTGAAGACTCAAAGAGAGTTTTATAATGATCAAAACATGGTTGTTTTAGCTGTACAAAGATTCTTCTAGATACAAGTCTTCACCTTAATTAATGTTGCCCTTAGTGGTGGGCTCCTTAAAATCCATTCTTTTCTCTGAATTCCTCTATTATAAAGATATAGAGCATTAAACTTCAAGGAACACCTTGCAAATTTCAAAAATATTTGATGGGGGGGGGACACGCCACAGATTACAGACTTTTCATTAACATTTCCAGCTGCAGTACAGTCATCAGTCTCCAGAGGAATGGGATAAAGATGACTAAAAGCCAAATAAATAACTGAAAAACAAGACTTTCCTTCAGACTCTGAACAGCAGTATTTTAATCCTGCTTAAAATTTGTTGAAATCTTGTTAAAATTTTCTAATATTTGGATAATCAGTTTGAAAAGCTAAATGGCAGCATTTTTTTTTGTTTCATATTCACACTCAGTCCCAGATGTTGCAGAACATCTTATGTAAGTGGCTATGCCTTCAGTTTGTGCTGTACACACAGTATTTAGTCCCTGATGCAGACACTGCAGAGGAAGGGAATATAAACTGTCAATGCATTGTTTTAAAAGATACCACTGAAGTTCAAATCATAGAGAATGCAGGTAAGTAGTTCCTCATATTCCCAATGCATTATCATGTAAGAAAGACAGGACTCAATTTTGGTGGTACAAACTTCAGCCTGCATTAATTATTCTCACATAAAATCACTTACACGTCTTTTTCAAATACAGTATGGCCGTAAAGGGCTAATTAGCAGTGACACAAATTAAAGCATTTTAATTATCCATGAACAAAAATGTAACTTGCATTAGTTGAAGATTTCAATTTAACTGTGTACTGAGGTGATATTCTGGCATTGCAAGCTCACTGTTTAGTTTTACGGCTTCCTTATGTTTGCACCTATGTACAAAATCTTTGTGCTATGTAATTGACATCCCAGGTTCAGCTCACCACCGTGAAAACCAGGATATCACCTTCTCTTAGCCATAAACTCCTGCTCTTTACCACGCTCTTGTCTGCTTCAGCCTGGACCTGATATAAGCTGATTTAGCTGCCAAGTATTTTGCTGGGCTGGAGAATTAAATCAGCTCAGGAAAGAGTCTGACAGAGCCAAAGCAGGACAGTGAAAGGAGGACTGGCTCTCTGTTACAGATGGAGCCCAGGAAGATTAGCTGGCTAATTTAGCTGGTTAAGTCCAATACCCACAGTCAGGTCTTAGGCACTCCTCTCAGTTTATCTCCACAGCTATTTCTGTCAAGGTTATACTTCTTGTTAGTTCCAGCTTCGAGTTGGAATCACGTGGCCTGCTTCAGAGAGGTGACTTACACACAGACATGTGGATGACCTGATAAAGTTGCATTCCAAGGCCTGGAGAGGGGCTCGCTCTGCCGTTTGCATGGGAGGAGACGCTGCCTGTGTTCTATTTCTCTTACCACCACGTGCCCCTGAACTGTTACTTAACAGAACAACACGGCACTAAAATAGACTGTATCAATGGTTATGCACGCAATTATCAAGATATATCTAACTGCTTTATAGAACTCTGTAATGCAGTTTGGTTGCTGAAGAACTATCACCCCTTGACACATCTTCCCTTTGGTATTAAATCCTGAACGGTGATACTCAGACTTCTTTTGAATGGCAGCAGCAGTCAGTGCAACTAAGAGCTTAAAAGCTCCCTTAAGTTTTTTAAGCAGAAATTAAGCTGAAATTTTCTTCAATTTACAGCCTCCTTGTAAAGAGAATAAACTTTCTTTCTGAGAGCAGTAAGTACTCAGCTGCCTCATTCTTGCCTATCAGTTTTGTCCTGGGTGATCCAAATGGGCATTCATGAAAGCAAACAGTATAATCTACATCAAGCAATCAATGCTGCTGAACTCATTACAGTTCTTACTAGTCTGGCGTTTAAAGTCAACAGACAAACACAGATTTATCAGGTTTTGTATTTCCTTCAAAAGCAACATTCTACACTGTATAATAATAGAGGCAAAGGAACCAATAAAATTTGAATTCCACAAAACTTGATCTAAAATCTCTGTTGGTTTAGCACAGTCAATAACAGAATTGGTTTGCATTCCTACAATTCCAGTTACCAAAGTTCAAAATGATCATCGCAAAGCATTACATTTTCCTGCTGCCAGCAAAATGACTGCTAAAACAGAAATATCAGGAAAATCTTCTAATGCAAGAATTCTACAAGACAGAGATAACGACTCTGTTTATCTCTATGTCCCTCAAATGCCTATCCACAGTCATAAAGCAACATATCTCACTCTGGGAATCACAGAGGCACAATTAGGAAATCAAATCCTGAACTGCTTTTAGGTGAGTCTTAGAAAAAGGTAACTTTCTGTGCTTAGATGCCTGAATAATGAAATTGTATTTTCAAATAAGTAAGTCTACTCTTTGGAAAACAATTCTCCAAGTTCAAGTCTCCACAAAAACCTGACAGATGGGGTTTTTTTTACTTACAACCCTAACACTGACCTCTCCTATTTATTATTCACAGTCATTCTCACATACGTGTTGTAAACGTCCTTTAAATTTCTCGTATAATTTGTGATACGTGAGGAAGAGCTATTAAAACTGCAAATCACAGAGAAAAGCTTCATGAGTCTTTTTAAAGAGGTCGCAATTGAATTTTGCCTTCTTGTGCTGGTGCTGGCTGGGGTCGAGTTCGCTGGCACAGGGCTCTGGTTTGGACTTGTGATGGAAACAGTGCTGATAACTCTGGGATGTTTTCATAATTTCTGAGCAGTGCTTGCACAGAGTCAAGGCCTTTTCTGCCCGTCACACCACCCCACCATCAAGGAGGTTGGAGGTGCACGAGAAGCTGGGAGCTGGCACAGCCAGGACAGCTGACCCCAGCTGACCCAAGGGACATTCCCTGCCATATGGCGCCACGCTCAGCGTACAGAGCTGGGGGAAGAAGGAGGAAGGGGAGGATGTTGGAGTGATGGTGTTTGTCTTCCCCAGTCACTGTTATGTGTGCTGGGGCCCTGCTGTCCTGGGGATGGCTGAACACCCGCCTACTCATGGGAAATGGTGAATTAATTCCTTGGTTTGCTTTGCTTGCCTACGTGGCTTTTGTTTTACGTGTTAAACTGTCTTTCTCTCAACCCACAAGTTTTCTCACTTCTACACTCCTGATTCTCTCCCCCAGCCCATGGGGAAAAGTGAGGAAGCGGCTGCACAGGGCTTTGTTGCCAGCTGGGGTTAAAGCACGACACTTCATTAAGAAGAACCCAAAAATAACCATCCTTTACTGCAATACAAAGGCTCCTTTCCAGTTCCATAAACATTAATTATCAGGAAGACAAAAAGGTACAACAGTGAGTTTTAAAGATGATAAACTTATTTTTGCCAAGACCTTTAGCTACTGATAGACTAAGCTTCGTGTTTGTGACGTTGTAAACACAGTGAGAGCTCTTCTTTTTTGCACTGAACATCACAGATCAATATCTTTCAAATACATTCCTCTCCAAGTACAAAGTTCATTAAATCATTGCTCGCAAGTTTGTTTTTTGGTATCTGGTGGGGTTTTTTTCCCCAATCTAGTGTTAAACATGTAAGACGAAACAGGTGACTGGCACATGAAAGCCTGGGCAGACTTTTTCAGGATGGTGGAGGGGGTGGCGGTCATAAGTTATTTCAAGTAGCTTATTACCATAAGCTGTTAACAGCGACGCACTGCAGAAGTTGCACAGGCTGCACTTCATGTCCCAAGCTGCAACCCCTGCCAAGGACACTGAAGAAGCATGGGAAGGTCTCATCCCTGGAGCAGCGGGGCTCTCTTGTAGTGTGCAACAAATCGCAGCTGCCCTCACAGTGACCCTGCCCGGCAGGGTGGCATTGGGAGGGCAGGGCCCGTGTCCCCTCCTACCTGAGGCAGCTGCTGGAGCCGCCACTCCACGGGGGAAGGGAGGGCCGCGGGTGGATAAACAAAGGCCCCCAGGGCAGGCTAAGGAGTGCTAACGAGCTCCCGGGAGGATGGCCGCCCTGATGAGAGCTGCAAACCCGGAGAACAGGGACACCTGCCAACCACTCGGCTCGATCTATCCTCCACCGGCACAGAGAATTCCCAAAGAGGCTCGGCTGAAGCCGGCCGGTTTCTCTCACGGCGGTGTGAGGGACTGGACACGCAGAGAGGCGCGGAGAGCCGAGGCCAGGGGCACAAGGACAGCAGCGGGGCCGTGAGGCCACGAGCACCCGGCGGGGACCCCGTCACGGCACCCCCCGCGCCGCGGCGACAGGGGGCGCCATGGGACACCGACCGCGCGAACTACAGCTCCCGGCATGCAACGCGCAGCACCGGTGCATGCGCCCTTCCGCGTTCCGGCCCCCACGCGGTGGGGCAGACAGCGGGACTCGCCAGCGCCGCCCGTCCCCTAACAGCGGCTACGGCGGCCCTGGCCTGGCGCTCGGCTCCGCTGGTTAGGGCCCTAATCGTGACTTTTCGCTCTTCCTGGGACCCGGGGGTGCCGCCGCGACCGGAAGTTCCCCTTGCCATAGCACCCCGTCTCCCCGATGAGCATCCCGGGCGTCCCCGGAAGCGGTCGGAGCTGGTGTTTCGTGGGGAGACGGTCCCTGTCGCTCCCGCGGCCGCGCCCCAC
>VZTA01021307.1:40795-55599 GCA_013398855.1 Mohoua ochrocephala | reverse complement strand
AAGCCGTGGGGACGGGTAAGCGGAGAAGTTGGGCCGTGTAGTATGGAGATCGGGCTTAGAGCGTTGGTTTCCTTGTTTTCCTAGTGTCGGTCAGAGCCGATGAGGTGGATGTAGATGGGACCGTGGAAGATGACTTGGGCAAAAGCAGAGAAGGGTCTCGAACGGACGATGAAGTTGTTCAGAGGTTGGTACCTGGGGCGCCCTGGTTTTGGAAGGCTCAGTTTGAGCACCAATAATGCCTCAGGACTTAGAAGCAGGGAGGGATCGCTATTCAAAAGAGAGATCCAGTCAGCTGGGGGAAATCAAACATCTCTGGAAAAGACTGTTTCCTTCTAAATAGAAACGATCTTGAGAACTTGGATTAAGAAAAGTTCAACTTGGTTTTGTCAAATATCGATAACTGTTAATTGGGGTTTACTCGTGCATGTCAGAAATGGTGTCAGTTTAGTGCCTATGGATGAAATAGCTCTATGCCCATGAAATGCCTCACGTCCCGCGAGGTGCACCACATGCTGAGGATTGCAGTGGCTTTCACATTACCTGTGTTATTACCTGGATTTTTTATGAAAAAAGTCTCACTTGCAAGCATGAATTTTCACTCAAGTTTTACATTAAGGTTATGCAGTTGAGGATGGCTGCTCTTGCACTTGACTCATTTGATCATGTAATTTTGTGCTACATCAGCGACCAAGTGTTATTGCTGTTGCTTTGTGATAAAATTAGTGATGCTGTTTGTGGACAAGACTCCTTGATAGGTTTTTCCTTGTCCTAACAGAGAGGAAGAAGCTATCCAACTAGATGGCCTAAATGCATCCCAGATCAAAGAAATCAGAGAAAAATCTGAGAAGTTTGCATTTCAAGCAGAAGTGAACAGAATGATGAAGCTAATTATCAATTCTTTGTATAAAAATAAAGAGGTTAGTGCCTTTATCTGCAGATCATGTTAGAATTTTGAGGGGGGTGTGTCTGTCTTTCTCCTGGCATTCCTGACTACTGGTTTCTATTTCAGATTTTCTTGCGGGAACTTATTTCAAATGCTTCAGATGCTTTAGATAAGATACGGTTGATATCATTAACTGATGAAAATGCTCTTGCTGGCAATGAGGAACTTACAGTCAAAATCAAGGTAAGAAGGATTAGATATGAACATCTCTTTCAGAGAAGTGGTGGAGGAATGTAAAAAGACAGTGGATCATTAAATCTCAATTTTTGGATTCATACTGATGCAAGTAGAAACTAGGACCACATGAGGACCCTTGCAATTAACTTTATCAAAGACTACTCCTCTTCTAATGGTAAAAATACATTTCTGGTTTTATAAAGAGCAACTGAAGTATTGGAGTACTTTGAAGGAGGGTCTTTCTCATTTCTGGTTACTCCAAATTCAATTTATTGTAGCCAGGCACGATTGAATTTGAATAGCTACTATGTACCACTTTTCTTTGTCACGTATTAAGATTCACAGCGAAGTCAAACTGCATTTTTCTTTTTATTTTTTTTTTGCAGTGTGATAAAGAGAAGAACATGCTTCATGTTACAGATACGGGTATTGGCATGACAAAGGAGGAGTTAGTTAAAAACCTGGGTACCATTGCAAAGTCTGGTACAAGTGAATTCTTAAACAAGATGACTGAAATGCAGGATGATAGCCAGTCAACATCTGAGTTAATTGGTCAGTTTGGTGTTGGCTTTTATTCTGCTTTCTTAGTAGCAGACAGAGTTATTGTCACATCAAAACACAACAATGATACTCAGCACATTTGGGAGTCAGATTCAAATGAATTCTCTGTGATCGATGACCCAAGAGGGAACACCTTAGGACGTGGCACCACCATAACGTAAGTATCGAGTTTCTTTAGCTTTAAAATAGAAAAGGTTGTGTGGGTACACTTTGCTTATTGGAATGTGTGAGTGACTTTGGCTTTGTGACCGATTTAATTCTTGTAATACAGCTTTATTCAGTTTAATAGAAACATGCAAAATACAAACTGCATCCAAAAAGAAATGTAGTTCACTTCATGTTCTGTTTAATGAGCTAACAAAACTATGAATGTTTTGACAACTGTCACCAAGTAATTCCAGACAGTTCAGCTGCCTTCAGGCTCATTCAGTCCCTTAACACAATTCTGGCCTGGCAAAACCTGTACAGGGGCTGTAGAGCTCTGTCTTGGAAACTGCCTGCTGTTTCTATACCAGTGAGGTTGGTCTGATGCAAATTTCAAACTAGAGGTAGTTTGCCAGTCCTGTTTTCTTTCTGGAGGTGGCACTTTGTGTAAAAAAAGTTGATCTTGGTGCTCTAGTTTGAGGTGAAGCCCATGAGGGTGCATCAAGATCCTGATAAGTATCGATATGATTTGATGCTGTCATTTAAGCTTCTGAATATTGTGTTCTGCCTCAGCCAGTGAAAACAACTGTTAGTTGAGTAAGGATTCTATTTTTTAAGAGATACTTAGAGTTGTACTAGTAAAAGCTCACTTGCATAAATCTGAATTGCTACAGCTGCAGCAAAAATCACACCTTGTTCTGAATTGGGACCCACAAGGATCATCGAGGCCAACTCTTAAATGAATGGCCCATATGTGGATCAACTCCCAGTCTTGGTTATTAGCACCATGCTCTGGCTCAGTTGGTCAATCTCAGTGGCATAAGATGTATCTTTTGGTATAAAACTGTTAATATACTTGTCCAGCACTTTGAAAGGTTTGATTTGTTGTTTTCTTTTAATTTTCCTTAGCCTTGTCTTGAAGGAGGAAGCATCTGATTACCTTGAGCTGGACACTGTTAAAAATCTAGTGAAGAAATACTCTCAGTTCATAAACTTCCCCATATATGTATGGAGCAGCAAGGTAAGTGTATTTAACTGAGTGTTGCACAGTGTAAGCTTTGGTTATGACAGCTGTCCCTGCCCACTGCTGTGACTATCTGGCCAGATATTTCATGAAGGCCGAGGGCCTGCCATAGAGCTGCTTCTTGTCTAATTTCTAAAAGTCTTCTGTTTCCGACTCTTTCAGCTACTATTTTACTAGGTTTTTTTTTCTCCAAAAAGATTTTAGCTAGTCTGTTGCTAAAATCACAAATTTTAAAGGAACTTGATTTTATTCTGACTCAAAGAACATTACCAAAGGAAAAACACTGCTAATTACTAGGAAGTATCTTTCTTCCACTGGCTTTGGTAGATGGAAGCTTTGTTAAGCTCTCAAGCAGACCTGTGGCTAGGTATCCTTCTGAAAACACGGGAGTGTCTGATATTTAGGTCTGTTCTGACATTTTCTTGGTGTAGCACCAACTTAAAATCTACCAAGTCTCGCATTATGTGTAAAACTTGGAAAACTTAAATTTGAGTATGGTGATCTCCCAGTGTAGTGAAGGAAAGTATGTATTAATGAAAAAGGAATTGAAAAATATTACCTATACAGAAGTTTGCAACAGACAAATAGCAGAAGTCAGGCTAGTGCTTTCTGATTAAGCTGTTTGAGAGAATACTAGGACATACCTGGTAGGAAGTCAAGGTGTTCAAATCCCCACCTTCAGTTGTCTCTTTAGACAGAGACTGTTGAAGAACCCATTGAAGAGGAGGAAGCAAAGGAGAAAGAAGAAGAAACAGATGATGAAGCAGCAGTTGAAGAAGAGGAGGAAGAAAAGAAGCCAAAAACGAAGAAGGTAAGCTTTGTTAGACTTGGAGTCCTGTCAGATAGCAGTTTTCCTAGGTAGTCTTGCAGAGGTGCATTTCAATAGTGTGTGCTTTCAAGAAGCAAATCCTTTTAAAGTGAGATGTGAGGAAAGAAGATTGTAAATGAAACAGACTAGGTAGAAGTCAGACAGATGATTGGCAGTAGCCTTGTGAAGCTGTGGTTGCAGCTAATTATAAGTACTTGCATGAACCGCTTGAAATGGTAGCGGAGTTCTGTAATTTGACACTGTTGACAAGTTTAAATTTAATGTACTCTGCTGGGACGATTTTTCCAGAGTGGCATTAGAACAGAAATACTGCTACTCAGTGAATGTGTTAAATGTCCATGGAACACACTACAATGTAGACTAAAGTTTTGTTCCCATGAGTTGCACTAATGTGTGCAACTCAAGAATGTCCAGGCCATTGCATAATTTTATAAATTAGAAAGAGCATGTTTGGGATTTTTACATGCTATTTTGTTTTGGCTTCAGTGGACTGCCTTCAATTGGCCTAACATGAAGTAAAGAATGAGTCTTTTTTATACTATGGTGTTTATTTACCTAGGTTGAAAAGACTGTCTGGGATTGGGAGCTCATGAATGACATAAAACCAATCTGGCAGAGACCATCTAAAGAAGTTGAAGAAGATGAATACAAAGCTTTTTACAAAACCTTTTCCAAGGTAAGCTCTGGGCCTCAAGATGATTCCAAAGGAAGAGGTTTGCTGTAGTATCTCTTGCTGTGTAAATAAAACAGTGCTCATAGGATGGGCTGTTTCTGAAGAATTAATTGCTGTCAGTAGATTGAACTGCAGGGAGCCTGGAAGGTATAACATGTCAGTCAGGAGTTAATCTTTTTTCCAGAGAGAAGGTACTGCCACCCAAGTGTAGATTAGTCTAGGTTTGGAAAGTATTATGTTGTAGCTCATGTGGAGCTTACTGATGTATTTAAATGTTGACAGGGAAATTTGTATTTAGTCTGAGGGTTCTGGTGTTTGTTGCACATAGTGGAAGAAAGAAGGGAGACAGAGTTTTCTAGAAAAGTGTCTTTGTATCATGTGGTGTGATGATACTCCATTGGTTATTGTGCTGTTGGTAACACTTTAGTGACTGGCTTGTTACAATCCAGCAAAACTTGGTAGGTCTCCAGGAAGGTTTCTTAGGAAGGTTATTTTTATGTGAGTAACTCTGCTCTTGTAACTTAAACTTTTGTCTCCATGATAGACTCTTAACCAAGTGTGGCTATGTGGATTAGTTGTAAAATAATTGCACTTATTTGCCAAAATCATGTTACTATTAGAAATGTATAAACTTACTGGTATTTTCCTCATGTCAATTAAAAGCATCTTCTCTTCACAGGAACATGATGACCCAATGGCATACATCCACTTCACTGCTGAAGGGGAAGTAACTTTCAAATCCATCTTGTTTGTTCCTAATTCTGCTCCGCGTGGACTGTTTGATGAATACGGATCCAAAAAAAGTGATTTCATTAAGGTAGGACAGGAAGGTGTGGGGTTATAGTTTTGTGGAAAAGAAAAAAAAAACCCCTAAAGTAACTTGGCTGCTCTCTCCTCTTGTAATTCAGCTGTACGTTCGAAGAGTGTTCATCACTGATGACTTCCATGACATGATGCCCAAATATCTTAACTTCGTTAAGGGTGTTGTAAGTATTATAAATCTCACTTGCATTTAATTTTTGTTTTATCTTCAAGTACTGCCAGATATACTTAAAATTTTCTTCCTCAATTAGGTGGATTCCGATGATCTTCCTTTGAATGTATCCCGTGAAACACTTCAGCAGCATAAATTGTTAAAGGTAAGCTAATTGGTTTTAAATTCCTTCATTGTAAGCACATGACAGCAGCAAGGTTTAGAAGACTTAATAATAGCTTGATGAATTTTGTTACACAACTCTGAATTGAACGTAAAGGAAACTCAGGTATTGCTGTTTCCAGATTACCTCTGTGCCCTTCAGATCAGGGGTACAAAGTGGAATCTATTCTTTGAGGTGAGGTTGCATTGAGGGCTCTTCCAAATACTTCTTGTTGTAACTCAGTATTGCTGCTTTTTTTAGGTGATCAGAAAGAAACTTGTTCGCAAAACTCTTGATATGATCAAGAAAATTGCAGAGGAAAAATACAATGACACATTCTGGAAAGAGTTTGGTACTAATGTGAAGCTTGGTGTTATTGAGGATCACTCGAATCGTACACGACTCGCTAAACTTCTGCGCTTCCAGTCTTCTCATCATGAAAGTAACCTCACAAGCCTCGATCAGTATGTGGAAAGAATGAAAGAGAAGCAAGACAAAATCTATTTCATGGCAGGTGCCAGCAGAAAGGAGGTATGTAAGAGTGAAAGAGGGAAGGGGTACAGTATATTATAGCTTGTAGTTTTAGTACCATAAACATTGTGAATTTTGTATTTACTGTAAATGTGGAGCCTCCATGCTTATGCTACTACTGCAGTTCAGCTTTTCTGGTACCAGTATTTGTCAGATAGTTGTACAGGTTTTGGTAGCTGTTGATACCAGTGCAATTAAACTGACATCTTAAATGTTTTTATCCTAGGCCGAGTCCTCACCATTTGTTGAGCGTCTGCTGAAAAAGGGCTACGAAGTGATCTACCTGACTGAACCTGTAGATGAATACTGTATTCAGGCTTTGCCAGAGTTTGATGGCAAGAGGTTCCAGAATGTAGCAAAAGAAGGAGTTAAGTTTGAAGAAAGTGAAAAGTCTAAAGAGAGTCGGGAAGCCTTGGAAAAGGAATTTGAACCACTCTTAAACTGGATGAAAGACAAAGCTCTAAAAGACAAGGTAAAATACTGTGTTATATGTAATGATTATTTCTACTTGCTGTACTTGCTACAACGTACCTTGCAGATTATTTGAACACAGACTTGACAGTAGCTTCTCTGCCTTCATGTGTAAACCTTTTTATGGATAATACCTTTATTCAGGAAGACAATGAGTTAGAATGTCATCTTAGACATTTTTCAGAAATTCTTGAATTGACAGGGAAGTTCAGAGTTATTTACTTAATTCACTTTATTGACTATATAAGCTATTAGCTCTGTGAACTAACATTAAGGTGTTTCGGGGGTTTTTTTCCTACAGATTGAAAAGGCTGTGCTATCCCAACGTTTAACCCAGTCTCCATGTGCTCTTGTGGCTAGTCAGTACGGATGGTCTGGTAACATGGAAAGAATCATGAAGGCTCAAGCTTACCAGACTGGGAAGGATATATCTACAAAGTAAGCTCCCAGTTCTGTAGCAGCAGCCATGAAATGCAGTTGACTGCCTCCTTTGCTTGGTTTGCCCATAACAAGCTTCCCCCTAGTTCAGATGATCCCAAGTGTTTTTAAGGTCATTTACAACCAAGTTAGTCTTCATTATAGCCTTCCATTGTTATTTCCAAGCCCAGTACGAGGAACTGCCTGGTGGCCAAGACTCATCAGTGGCATTTAGTATCTGTCATTTGGTGACAAGAGAAGATGAACTTAGTAACTTGAATGCTTTTTATAGTTGCATGAGTATTAAAGGGGGGGGAGTATTAAATTGTTACTGTGACTGTAACCAGTGTATGTGGATTTAAAGATAAAGTTGGGTCCTGTACTTTGAAACTTAGTGCTGCAATTTCTCTTCTCAGTTACTATGCCAGCCAAAAGAAGACATTTGAAATTAACCCCAGACATCCACTGATCAAGGACATGCTGAGGCGAGTCAAGGTAAATAAATAACAGTAGTAAATTGGTTAACGTCAGGCAGAGAGGCGTTTGCCATTAATCTGACTTGGCTGCATACAACCTGCTTTAACAAGTCTGTTTTGATTTTTTTTGTGTTCCTCCATGTTAGGAAAATGAAGATGACAAAACCGTTTCAGATCTTGCAGTGGTATTGTTTGAAACTGCAACTCTGAGATCAGGATATATGTTGCCAGACACTAAGGAATATGGAGACAGAATAGAAAGGATGCTTCGTTTGAGTTTAAACATTGACCTGGATGCAAAGGTTAGTTTGTCTTCCACTTGAGCCTGATAATTGACTCACTGTTGCTCCATCTTAAAAAGTGCAGCTGCTTGATTCACTTGCATAAAATTGAATATATCCACCTTCCTGCACTTAAGTGGGCCACCAGAAGTCTAGCCATGAGTCTGTTAATACTCATGTTCTCCCTTCCTTGCTCTTCTTTGTAGTTGCTTGAGATTCTGTTTCATTATGCTTCTGAAGTATTGTCCTGTCCTTAATAAAGTGCTGGCTCTGCAGGAGTAAATTGGGCACACAGGCCTCTGACCCCTATCTCTCTAATGGAGAAATTCCTAAGTGGGTGTAAGTAATCCAGGGTTCTCATAATGCTGTGCAAGAACTTCTGCTGGCTGTTTTGCTGGAGTGGATCAGTGCTAGACAGATCTTACTTTTTCCTTCAGGTAGCTTGTGGTAAATGTTAGGAACTGGTAGTGAATACTTCCATAGCCGGTATTTAGCTAGTGCACAACTAGTTAAACAACCTAAGCAAGTAAAGCAAATTGCTTGTGACCTTTGTGTACAGGTGGATGAGGAACCTGAAGAGCCTGAAGATGCAGCTGAGGAGGCAGAGCAGGATGAAGAGGAAGTGGATGCTGATGCTGAGGACAGTGAAACACAGAAGGTAGAGCCTCAAGTTTGATGCTTTCTTGCCAGTATTTATGTGCTTCCTCTGTGGGTGCTACCTGGCAATAAAGTTGTTCACTTTGCCTTTCATGACACTAGATTTTAGCATGAGGTGTTCCAGGCTTTTCTTGGAGGGGAAAAAAAACTGCAGTACAAATTCCTTATTAAACTATATTGTGAAAAGATGACACTTAAATATGTTCAAAGCTGGAGCTAAATTATGCTTAAGAGATTGTAACCACAGTGCCCTGTGGCAAGAAAATGGCAGCAAATCCTCTAGTGAAGATTATCCATGGTATTTCCACAGCTTGTGGGCAAAACCGTGAACAAATCAGCAAGAGTGTAGTTTGAAATGCTTACAGTATAGGCTTGGAACGCTCCAGACAACACCATTGCTTCTAAACAGCTCACCTGTCATGTGAAGTCAGCCTTCACTTAGCTCATGTCTGCAGTTTTAATGATGTCTTGATCGATATGCTGAACTCTTCTACTGCCATAGCTTCAATACTGACTTATAAAGTTGTGGTGAGGTCCTAACTGGGCCTGCTTTCCTGGGTTGCTTTTGGTAGAGACTCGCAAGATGATGTCCTGTGACTCATGCAAATATGTAGCTTATAGCAACGTAACTTCCTACTGTTAAATGTCAGATTAGGTAAGAGTAAATTTGAGGAACGGTACTTATTGTACTATACCTACTTAATTTTGATGCCACTACTGTTGCATTTGCACAGCAGTATAACCTGCAATGACAGTACTATACAAATTTCTGTTCTTCTGGGACAGTTCTCGTAACCTTCTTCTGGTTTCAAAAAGTAATGTTCTGATTCTCTTTTTATCTTCACAGGAATCCACAGATGTGAAAGATGAACTGTAAACTGCACTCAACTACTGTCCTGCATTGGGGGGTTAAGAGGGAATGTGAATTAGATTGTTTTGTTTTTTTCCACTGTAAAATGTTGAGGGATGGTATGGGGTTTTAAGGGTAAAGGAGGTTTTTTTTTTAAGTTCACTTTTCTAAAAACATTCCTCATGAATGTAAATTTGTATTATTTAACTGACTTGGTGTAAAATCTTGTCATGTACAAAATAAAATGTTCCCAAACACCACCACCTCTAAATTTATACATAGCAAGCTCATCTTGTGGGCTGGCAGAAAGAAATTAAGGTGTGGTCCTGTGTGTTCAGGTCCTTTGTGCAAACGGACTGACTGTTGGCAGTCCTTGGGTCTTTCCATGCTGGCACAGCCACACCTACTTGTGTAGCATCTGCTGTGGCTGGGATTTATGTTTACAAACCTGCTGTGCTGCTTAGCCAAATACACCTGGTATCTGAGAGCTGTACTGAACTCGCTAATTGAAATAAGTATTTGAGTTAGGTATCTCCTGCAAGCCTAAGAAAGAGGATACAGGGTGTTTAAAAATGGCATTGGAAGTGGAGGCCTGCCGGCTTGTGCTGGACTCTGTGACTTGACTCCATGGAAGAGGCAGCAGAAGCTTTATAGATGAGGGGGAAAAAACATGTCCTTTCACTAAGTATGTGGACACCAGAACTGTCCTCCTGCCTCCATGGCACTTGGAAACCCTGCCTTTGACTTGTGTCACTACAGCAGTTCTGTTTTCTACAGGTTTTTTTAAAGGTGGAAGTTCTTTTCACATATTCTTAATGCTGTTACTCCTAAATGTTTTCACTCTTGTTCTAGGTCTCTAGTATGGCAAAGCACTGTAGATACTTAATGCGACTGAAGCTAAATCGGGTTTGTGGTAGAGATGTTGAACTTCTATGCAGTGTTAGCTTTATGTAGTGGTTAGATGAAGCACTACATTTTCTCACTAGTGCCTCTACTTTTAAAATGTCTTCACAGACTTGGTAGAAAGTGTTTACAATTGAGGGTTTGGGGTTTTTTTTGCCTTCCTCTGTGGAAGAAGGACATAGGAGTGGTGCTTCTGTACAGTGATTCTACTTTAGAACCAATCTCTTGTTTTGTTAACAGAACTTCCGTGAAGTTACAAGTTTCTGCAGTCTGAAGCAAAATAAGTTTTCTTATTAGGTGAGGGCACTAAACACTGACCTGAAGAACTTGCTTTCCACTTTACTAGGCTTCTATATTGCCCAAAATATGCCATGTATCAGTGTGGTTATTGTGTTAGGGTTTAGAGAGTTGTATTGAAGGATGCTGTTTGACACATCAAGGAAAGGAAGCTTAGTTTGGGGGGGTTCTGGTTCTGCTCACGGCAGTGGTATCCTAGAGGAGAGCCTTTTGTTACTGGCCCAGGCTGAGTGGTCTAACCTGAGTGGCAGCAGCTGCCAGGGTCAGCTTTAGCAGCAGCCTTTGGCAGTAAGTTATTGAACAGGGCAGGTGCACCATTTCTTGGAGCACTTTCCACTTACTCTAGCAGTGCAACTTTGTACTCTGTAGCAGTCAACCTCCTAAAGTATCACTTATTTTTAGTGATACACTCAAATGTATCATTACTACCCACACCTCTCTATTTGAGCTCTTGAGTAGCAAAGGTCACTCCCACCTCCTGTATGGTTGGGAATGATTTTGCCTAACAAACCAAAGGGGAATATTGGAAGTGTAGTGTGGCCTCCTCCAGTATTCTTAATCTGTAAATTACTTATACATTTAAGCAACCTTTGTTCTGTTGTATAGCTGAAGTTCTCATTGCTTTGATTGGTTTGAGGGTGACAAAACTTGATTATATTTCAGAAATAATAAAGAGCACACTCGAGAGTCATGCTTTGTGCTTCTTCATGTACTTCAGCTGAGGGTATCATGCAACATAGCTGTGGTCCAGCTGCTTTCTCTGCACCCTGGAGTGACAAGTGTTTGCTATTAATAAGTACAAACTGCACTTGTAAGTTTACTGTTGGTTTTTTGTCAGCTCTGAAGCAAAATGGGGTCAGTACTGGCAGTGTCTCCCGTTTCAGTGCTTCAGTTACACTGATTCTGGGGCTGTCACCTCTGCTGTTAAAGCCTGGTGCACTGTCAGCTTTGCTATTCCTAGATGGGCACTAATGAGGACATTTCCCTCAGTGCTACAACAGGCTGAGCTCCCTGTTGCTGTTTCTAGTAGCAGCAGGATACACTTAGAAATCCAAGCCTAATTACCAGAAACTTCCCTCTGCAGCCTTTACATCTGAAAAACCTTTAGAAAATAAAGAGAAATGCATCTTTCATGTCAGAAATCAACAACATAAGCAGTGATGGTCTGACAAAGTGTGAGTAACAGTGCAGAGGCTGGTGAATTCTGGCTTGTTAAAGGGATCACTGAAAAATTGCTGTTCCTGCCCCAGTTAGAACAGAAACAAAATACTGCTGAACTGTCTCATTTTCAATAAACTTTATCTTCTGCTGAGGTGGAAGGTTGCCAATCTCAGCTTTGTTTAGGTGCAGTAAAGGAAAAAGACTTTTCACCAGAAGTGGACCTATTAAGAAGCTCTCATTGATAGATTTTGTTTGGGCTTAACCTCTGTGTTTTACTAGAACCTTTCTCTCAATGCCTGCTGCCATTGATGAAGGTGCCTGAGAGAGAGGATGTGATCTAGTTACATAACAAGTGCACACACGGGCACAAGAGCAGGAGAGGAGCTCATCCCACCAACAGCTGTAAAACTTGGTGAGAGCAGACACATACACATGCATAAGAACTACAAACCTTCCTTCCTAGGAAAACCACTCCATCTTACACAGGCATAAATAAAATAATAGCTTCATAGCTGGAACTGATGTAAATGTAGCACATTCAGTGATCATTTCTAGATCCCTCTGCTCTTACAAGACTTCCAGGTACTTTGGCAGTAGGAATTAGGGAGCTTTTTGTTTCCTTAATGGGTAATCTGTCAGACTGTGTTTTTTATGAGTTAAACTTAAGTGAGAACTGAGGATGAAGCCTGTGCTTTGTCCTGGCATCTTTCTCAAGGGAAAGCAATCCCAACCTTCCCAAGCTATTATGAGCCATTCAAAACTGGGTTGTTGAGTTATCTTTGCAGGATGTTGACTCTGCATCTTCAAGTTCCTGGTGTGAGAGTTTTGTGGCGATTCTATTTCTGGACTGAAAGGTAAACCTGCTCTTGTTATTTGAGAGTTTTGCATATTTACAGCTATCAAAAGACAGATGAAGATGCCCAAATGGAGCTCAAACAAATATGATTTCAGTGTAATCTGTATGTATTTGCCCCATTTTAACTAAGATGACCAAGCTGTAAGATTCCAGCCTTACAGAGGATCAAAGCAGATTTCCTGTCAGTGATATGTCTTTGTCATGGTTTGTCACCCTTATTCCAAAGGATACTTACAATGCAATCGAGATTTAAGAACTCACAAGCATTTTGGCACACAACTGACAGGACTTTTACCAACAGCATTCACTGTTTGTTTATTTGTAATGCTGCCTGCAACTCTGCTTAAAGGAAAGCAAAGAAGCATTACAGGAGCACAGTATTTCACACACGTATTTCTGCAACTTAATCAGTTGAATAAATATTTTATCAGTTTTAGTTTTCACAATGAAAATAAACTCTGGTCACTGTTGTGAAGTCTGAACTTCGCTTGCTCTTTCTTTTAGCCCCAACAGTTCTGTTCTCAGTTCTCCAGGCTTAGGAGGTATTTCAGGTATGCTCTGTTAAAAACAGAGAAAGATGTCAGTGTTGTGACAGATGCAAAACTGAACTCCCAAAACAGTAAATGAGCTTATTCTGTAAGAGCATGACAGCTAAACTGTGATTTTGTCACCCTCTTTTCTGAGCAGAATATAATTCCTACATGCAAAACACCTTAAGAATTATTGCCTTTTTGTAATTTGACTTATTTTAAAGTAGCAAAATATAATTTGAAAAAAAAGAGATGAAAGGAAGAATGGACAGCTTGTTTTAAAGGAGCAAAGCTTCTTTTTGCCATTAAAGTGAGTTTGGTAGAGATGTTCTAGCACAGCTGAAGTTTCCACACATACTCTTGGTGACAGAAGAAAAAGTTTCACTGCCTCTACTGTCCTGATTTAGAAATCAAGCACTGAAACTGGAGATGAAATTTTAAAAAGGTACCAGATAACATGACATTTTAAGAACTGCATCCCCTCAAAATTTGTGCTACTTTAGAGGTATAAATCATTTGATCATTCTGAATAAATGTCTATTTGCCCGTAACAAAGGCTACAGTAGAGACTACTAAAATCCACACATTCTAATGCATCTATCAATGATTTAAGCCTCATTGCTTAAATTTTGATGTGACAGCTCAAGCATGGTAATTTTTTAAAACTTATTTCCCATTTGAAAATAGCACAGAGAATTAAAAACCCAAGAAGTATACACGAGCAGGAGGATAAGACAAAGCTTCCAATTCAGGCCTCCAAGAGGCTAAACCAACCATTATTATCCCTGGTGGATAGTCTCATTTAGAGTTTAGTTCTGTAACTGCAATTTTGACAGCCTTATCTGTCGTCATTTCTAACGTCAACTTTTGGTGACGTCAATTTCTGTTACCGAAGGAAACAAAGTCTATTTAAATCTAGCAGAGCCCCTTCTCGCCGCTTGTGCACGCTCTTTTCAAAACCCAGCTTCCCACAGCAGAGACCCCTTCTGGACACCTGGTACCACGTCGCCAGAGTGGAGGCGACTCCCCAGAGAAGTCACAGAATTGTCAGGGTTGGAAGGGACCCCTGGAGATCATCCAGTCCAAGCCCCCTGCCAAGCAGGGTCACCTAAAGCAGGTCACACGGGAACGAGTCCGGGTGAGTTTGGAATGGGTGCAGAGAGGGAGACTCCGTGACCCCCCTGGGCACCCTGTTCCAGTGCTCTGCCACCCTCAGTGGAAAGAAGTTCTTCCTCATATTAAAACTGTATTTAAGTTTGTGGCCTTTGGTCCTCATCCTGTCGCTGGGCACCACCGAAAAGAGTCTGGCACCATCCTCTTGGCATCCATCTCTGAGGTATTTATAAGCATTCAGGAGATCCCCTCTCAGTCGTCCCTCCCCAGCGACACTCCAGACCCTCCATCATCTTTGTGACCCTCTACTGAACCCGCTCCTTGTCTTTCTTGTACTGAGGAGCCCAGAACCGGACACAGTGACGTCCTGGCTGCCTGCCTCTGTAGAGGCTGATCTCTGTCCAACGCCAGGCCAGAGACCTTTCCGAGGCACAGCCTCTCCAGCAGACCCTCCATCCCGCACATACGCTACCAGCGACCGGGACCCTCCGAGCACTTACAAGGTCAGGCCTGTAGTACCTGTGCACGACCTCGGCCCCCGCGAACATGGCCAGCATGCTGGCCGCCAGCGCCCGCACGTAGATGGGCCAGGGCACGCCGGCGGGCATGGCTGCGGGGGCGGGCCCTGTGCACGGACCGCGCCGGACGTGCGTCATCCCCGCCGCCACCGCCGGGAGGGGGAAGGGAAGAGGGAAGCGGCTGCCGAGGCCCGCCCTCGCCAGGGAGTATCGCGCCAGGCACGGTGAGTCGCGACAGAGCGTCCGCACGGCGGGC
>VZTA01021307.1:14303-40543 GCA_013398855.1 Mohoua ochrocephala | reverse complement strand
GCGGCTGGGGGAGCGCGGCGGCCTTGGGCAGCGTGGGGTGCGATCGTGGCTCTGTCCCGAGGGGGATTTGAAAATTACTTAATACTTGGTTTTGTCCCAGTGAACATATCTTTATCTCTACCTTTTTCTTTTTTTCCCCTTTGTTTTTAGCGTGAACTGAAGGGGGAGGGGAGAGGAACAAATCATGCACTGCGGGGTGGGGGGGAGAGGAACAAATCACTACCTTTTCCTCGTGATACTGAAAATACTTATTTAAATGTTCTATAATACATATACATCAATAACAAAACAAATGTATTTCTGAACCCACGCAGGAAACCTGACCTAAAATATATGGGAAACTTAGAGGTAGGGGTAAAACTTCACTTTCATCTCATTAGCAAGTGGCTAGGGGACTTGTTTGTGGTACGGTGCAAATTTTTTCTCCGTTCAAAGGGAATTTTATTCCCTTTACTAGAAGGAGACTTTAGATACACATAAAATAAGGTCTGTATTACGAAAAGACATCTGGTCTTAGGTTAGATGCTTTCACATTTTTCTTACTCTGTTCTTCTGCTCTGTATGATTAAGTGTGAACTGGATTCTGCATGTCTCAGTTTGTCATGTGTTTCCCAATGCAAATCTGAAAATCAGTTTTGTTTGGTTCATTATATGCACAAGTATTTTATATAAAATGGAGCTCTTTCAGGAGAGGGTTTAAGGTATTCCCTGTACTCTGAAAATCTCCCATAGCTGTGTTAGGCAACTTCCCTGGGAATCTGACAGACCCGTGTTCATATTTATTCTCCTTGATTCAGGATAGATATTTGGTTAAAAATCAGTGTCTTGATCACAAGACTCTGGGTTCTTCTTGCCTAAGACTGATTTACAGTGGGTTTCTTAAAAACCCAGTGTGTAGTAGGGAATGGTCCCTTCTTTTGAGAAATTTCAAATCAGAATCATTTAGGTTGGATAAGACCTCTAAGATCATTGAATCCAGCCATTAACCCAGCCCTGCCAAGCCCACCACTAAACCCTGGCCAGAAATTTACGTGTCTACAACAGCTTTTTAATACCTCTGAGGTATTTAAATACCTCAGACAGTTCCCTGGGCAGCGTATTCCAATGGTTAACAACCCTTTCCATGAAGAAATTTGTCCTAATACCGAATCTAATCCTCCCATGGCACAACATGAGGTCATTTCCCCTTGTCCTGTCACTTGTTGCTTGAGACCAGCCTAGCTTCACCCTCCTTTCAAGTGGTTGTAGAGAGTGATAAGGTCACCCCTGAGCTGCTTTTACTCCAGGTTAAACACCCCCAGCTTCCTCAGCTGCTCCAGACCTTTCCGCAGCTCTGTTCCCCTTCTCTGGACATGCTCCAGCACCTTCTTGTAGTGAGAAGCCCAAAACTGAGCACAGCACTCAAGATGTGGCCTCAGCAGTGCCGAGTCCAGGGGGACAATCCCTGCCCTGGTCCTGCTGGCTACACTATTGCTAATGCAGGATGCCAGTGGCCTTCTTGGACAAATATCCCTGTATCTAAAAATTATTATTTGGTGTTTTTATTAATAGCTCTGAGATGATAAAAGTATTTCCTGAAAATCTACTGTTCACCAAGTCCTTTCTATGTATTTGTAAGGCAATAGAATCTATGGACAAGAAGGAGGCTGCGTAGGTAGAAGGGAGTGATGGTATGAAGCAGAAATGGGTGTGAGGGCTGTATATGACTAATAAATGTGTGGAGGGAGAGAGCTGTCTATGGAAAAATGTCTTTATGCATAGAAGGAGACTGGATCTCTCTGTGTGTGAACACTTCCATGTGGAATAACTGCAATATTTGTGTTGGGATCCAGTGTGTGTGATAACTGGACAACCTCTGCCACACCATTTGTGCACGCTGTTTAATAATCTGCACGGTAACAAATGCTGTGTGTATTCTTAATGCTTTATAGCCCAGAATGATTCATCCATCAGATGATCGAGCAACTGACACAACATTAAAATAATCTAAAATTTGGGAAACTTGTGGAAGTCCAGAAAGCTTTAGCTCAACGTGCCTTGTAAATTGTTGGTCTGTTTGACAGACAGTTTGCTTTGGAAATGTGTGCTACAACGTTTTTCCAAAAAATAAAAAAAAAGAGAAGAGCTCTACGCTTCCCTTACAAATGCTGTGTTAATTCCACATTGTAGCAATCACAAGAGAACTGTGCTGTTAATGCTGGGGTTAGCTGATACCAGCTAAGCAGCCAGACTGCTCCCATGGTGTGGATAATTTAGTGCGTTGTTAACAGAGTCATCAGAGAACGTAAGTGCAGTACATGCCAGCCTTGATAAAGTTTGATGTTTACATTCTGTTTGGTACATCAGTAAGTTTCTAAATTGTTGATAAGTTATTTCTCTCTTTCTCCCTAAGATACTACGCATACCTTCAGCAAGCTCAAGCATTTTACTCGTTTCCCTTCCATCAGATGATGACTGCGGTGCCCAACATGGAGATGATGACTGAGCAGCCGACTCTAGAGGGCATTCCAGAGCCGAACATTGCTCAGGAGCCTCCAAAAGGTAGCCTGACTGGGCTGTGCTAGTGAGCTGAAGTGTGAGTGATTGACTGGGAAAAAAAATACTGCTCTTAAATTGATTCCTTGGACCAATTGGATTTCCTTTTCTTGGTGCTCTCTACAGAAGTATTGATTAATTGTGTTCTTTAAGAAACGTGTTTTAACAATTAAAAAGAAAAGAAGTAAACTCATGTGAATGTGTTCACATTGTTCAGTCTCACACAATTATCTTGTTCCAAGAAAAGCAGAATTTTGTTTCAATAGGTAAATGCATTGTTTTAGCTGATGTCATGGGTTTTAATATTGTGTTAGAGAAGGTGGGTCTTTTAAATTTCTGGCTTCAAAACACTTTTCTTTTTTTTACTTTCTGCAAGAGAAGTACAGTATAATACTGTTTATTTGAAATATTTTTGTTTAAATGGTTGCTTAGTTTTGTTGTAGTAATCACAGGCAGGGAATTGGTTACATATACTAAGAGTTGTTTAGTTTAGTGGGTCTCATTTAAACAAATACGAACTGCTGGAAAGTGACACTGTTCTACAGCTCAGTATTGTTAGTGAACAGAGAGAGAGAGCAATCTCTGGGTGCTCATATCATGGCCAGTGCCTGTGCTGCCTGAATCTCTAAACTTTTAAGAGCCAGAAGATGAGGAAGCTTCAGGTGTGTTGTTTAAATTAATGACTTTTGAAGGTAAATTTACCTCTTTGGTTTCTTTCTGTGTCCATACACTTAGCTGAGTCCTTTTGAATGTCCACACTGCAACATTGAAAATGTACAAAAAGAATATTTGTTGTGTGTTTCAGAAGTTAAAAAAGGAGGAAGGAAAAGAAAAGCCAAAGCAACTGAGCCAAAGCAACCCAAAAAGCCTGCTGCTAAAAAAGAAAAACCTGCCAAGTCAAAAGGCAAACAAGAAAAGATCACAGATACTTTTAAAGTCAAAAGAAAAGTGGACCGTTTTAATGGTATATCTGAAGCCGAACTTCTGACCAAGACTTTGCCTGATATTTTGACCTTCGATCTGGACATCGTGATAGTGAGTAACTCAAGAGTTACAAGATTGGGTAGAAAAGTCTTGTGTATGATTTACATTTTTTCTGCTTACTTATCTATATTGCTTATATGGCAAGATCTTGCAAGATAAAGTATATGAACTGTTTCCTGTGTGTAGAGCTGCTTTGCATTTTCTGTTAAAGCCATAGTAACTTAGTCCTAGTTTCTGAGAAAACGAAGGCTCACGTTTAATGCAGAGTCATGAGAGACCATAACTCAGTGCCTTATTTCCTGGAAGCTCTGCACCCTCTGAGCTGCTCTTTTGACGTTGCACATCTAAACGAGGCACTGCTGCAAAACTGTCAGTTTTTTAAAATAATGATGGAAGGTGCCATTAGCACACTTTTGTTTATTAACAGTAACCTAGAGAGAATTGAATAAGCACCCTTGCTGTAACTTGACTAAATTCTTGACTAGCAAGCCATGTTGTCATTGTTAAAATGGACTGGTATCTTTGTAGATTGGCATAAACCCTGGCCTGATGGCAGCTTACAAAGGACATCATTACCCGGGACCTGGAAACCATTTTTGTACGTTTTTGTTTTCCTTTCTTCTTTTAGC
Organism: Mohoua ochrocephala; assembly: GCA_013398855.1. NCBI lineage: Eukaryota > Metazoa > Chordata > Aves > Passeriformes > Acanthizidae > Mohoua > Mohoua ochrocephala. Next base: position 36,395 of record VZTA01021307.1, on the reverse strand, counting down.
ATTCGCAGAACTTTGTTAGAACTTGTGGTATTTTAATTAAACTAGCTTGGGGTTTTTTTGTTCCTCCTGGGTTTCAGTTGGTTGGGGTTTTTTATTCAGAGAGGGATTTTTATATGCTAAATATGAACTCAAGATGTCAGCAGGTTCTGTCAGAGAGGCCCAGTGCAAGTAGAAGCAATGGCAAGGTTTTGTAAAAGAAAGCTGACAGATTGTATTTGCCTCATTCTTTCCCTCAAAATCCATATTGATCACTGCTTAAGTGAATCACAAAATCTAAAGCTCTGTACTGACCTTTTAGAGTAAAAGACCAGTTTCCATGATCATGATGAGGAATTCCTGTTCACTAGGGCCTTTCTGCCCTCTTGGAGGAGGTAGAGTAATATTGGCTATTTTAAACCTTTCTGGATAGGACATTAGTCTTCCCAGATTAACTGATGCTTTGTTAAAATAGATTCTTCCTTTAGCATTCCAGTACTCCAATAGCTGAGTGGTTTTTTGGGTTCTGTTTTATTTTCCTTGGAAAAAGGCAAATGCATATCTGTCTTCCTGCTTCACAGGGAAGTGTCTCTTCATGTCTGGGCTAAGTAATGAACAGCTGAACCACATGGATGACCACACCTTGCCACATAAATATGGGATTGGATTTACAAACATGGTTGAAAGGACAACACCTGGAAGCAAAGACCTCTCCAGGTAGGGCAACAAGGTGGAAGATCAGGCTTGTTAATGAATTAATAGTTGTGATTATAATTTTGAGTACTTTTGTCTTTTATTAGCAAAGAGATTCGGGAAGGAGGGCGAATTCTGATGCAGAAGCTACAGAAGTATAAACCTCGTATAGCAGTTTTCAATGGAAAATGTGAGAAATTTTTACTTTTAAATTAATTTTTTTCTGTCAGTAGCTTTTTTTTTTCCACTTACCCTATATTTTCATTTTAGGTATTTATGAAATTTTTAGTAGAGAAGTTTTTGGAATTAAAGTTAAGAACTTGGAATTTGGGCTTCAGCCACACAAAGTGCCAGATACAGAAACTGTAAGTATTGAGACAGAATCAAAACCGGGGTGCTCCATTTTGATTATTTAACAACTAATGAAATGTCAGGCCTTGCACACACTTGGGATAACACCGGTTTGACCAAAGTACAAGAGGTGTGAAAGGCTTTTACCTAAACAGAGAAAGGGGAGTAGTGCAGTTTTCAGACACGTCTTTAATGCAGCTTCTTCAGACTCGCAGACTTCATTTGAGAAATGGTGTGTTGTGGTTAGCAGGTTGGTGTGTTATTCTCTGAGGACTACCTAAAATACACGTAACACATGCCTGCTTTTATGATAACTTTCATCTGATCCCCTGTGTCCAGTTCCCTGGATATTTGTATTACTGTATTTTGATACTGACCATGACCATGCAGTGCCACAGCGGGGGAGAAAGAGCAGCAAGTCCATCCTTGTGCCGTTGCACGCGACCCCTCAGCATTGCTGGGTCTGGGCACGCCCCAGCGCTGCCGTCAGACTGGGTCTCCTTGAGCTGATCTGCAGTTTGAAGTTAAATTGGATGCTTAAGACAAAACAAACAATTTGATGAAGAGTGCATTAGTTATAGACATCTAGTGCTGGAAAATATCTCAAGGGACCAGCTGTGTACCATTAGAAATTGGTTTGTTTAACATGTTCTTATAAACAAGTTAAAGCAAAGGCAATTACGCTGCTTGCCAAGGTAGCTTATTCTAAAGCTTCATTACCTTGTCAGTTCAAAAGTTTGGATTGTTTTTCTTCTTATTTCTATCCTCATTTACTAGTGCTGCAAGTTTCAGCTGCCTTTCTCTAAAGGTGGAAGTGTTGCTATTACAGCCTGAAGAACCATTGGATAAAGTGCTTGCTTCTTAAGTAGTTCTTAAGGACTTCTGCAGTAGATGCATTTGTAAGAAAAATAAATAATCCCCTTTACTGGTACTTGTACCTAAATACTGCATGGTAATAGAAGTATTGAATACAGGGGTTTTTTTTCCCTTGAACTAACTTGGTATCTTTAGTTAGGGCTCTTGGCAGAGATAGAAACACTGAAGTTGGCTCCAGCCATACTGACAACATTCACAGCCTGGCGTACGTGATGCAGATGCACTTGGCCAAGAAGCCAGGCTAATTAACCTGTGCTGCCTCCCTCACTGGTTTGGGCTCTTTGCGTGCTGTCACGTACTCCTCTGTGCCCTGGCTCAGAGCTCTGCTTGCTCAGGGAGCTCTAGAGTGTGCTCTGCTCTCTTGTAACACACATGGGCGCTGCTGCTCCTGCTGCACATAAATAACTGGTGAAAATTGTCCACACTTTTAGCAGCTGGTAATCAGCCCCTGTCTTCAGGGCAAGACAGATGGCTGGCCAAGAAAAATGAAAGACTCCTTTTAACCCCTTCCACAACCACCTGTGGCATTAGTTGAAGTTTGTACAAATGGTTAAAACAGTGAGCTTAACTGTTAGGTTGTTCTGAATGCACTAAGTATTAACTCATGGCTCAGGGACCACTAAAGCTGTTTCTCTTGCTCTTTGTCTCAAGCTCTGCTATGTTATGCCATCGTCCAGCGCAAGGTGTGCTCAGTTTCCTCGGGCACAAGATAAAGTTCATTATTACATAAAGCTGAAAGACTTAAGGGATCAACTGAAAGGCATCACGCCCAACACAGATGTGCAGGAGGTGCAATACACATTTGACTTGCAACTTGCACAAGGTACTGTGGTTATTTTGTTAACACTTCATTAAAATGTAATGTAGTGTAGTGTACAATACAGCTAGCAGTTTCCCAAGCAAAAAGAAGTAAAGAATTTAATGGGGGAGGGGGGAGATGTGTCATCTTCTCTAAACCATGTGGTGTATAATTACAGATTCTACTCTCTTTTAGTACAGCCTAGAGGGGAGCAGGGATTTTCTTGTAGAATTTGTGGTTGTTTTTCAAGCGTTTTCTGATAAAAGTGCTCTTTGATAATTTTTGTTCTAAATATTAATGCTCGAGGTGTTCTGTTTCTGCAGAGGATGCTAAAAAGATGGCTGTCAAAGAGGAAAAGTATGACCCAGGCTATGAAGCGGCGTATGGAGGAGCTTACTGTGACCGTGCACCGTACGACACTGAGCAGTGCAGCTTCTCTTCAAATGGAACTGGTAAAGTGCTTGGGGCATTCAGTCTGCAGCCATTGCTGGGGAGCAAAGACCCCATGGTGTCAAAACTGCTTTTAAAAACGGCGTGATTTTTGTTTGTTCGGCAGGAAGCAATCCACAGTACTGTGAAGGGTCGTCCTTCGGTGAAGTTCCTAATGGACAGTGGATGACACAGTCCTTTGCAGACCAGATTCCAGAGTTTGGTGCTGGTATGACACGGGAAGAGGAGGGAAGCAGCGTGTAGGAGCTGTTCCTCCTCGGCTTTGCACACGTGCTGCAGTTTTAATGCAGTGATCAAGATTGGTACCTCGGTTCTCCAACTGAAGCATTTGAATAGTATTTTATCTCCCCTAGTTATTTTATTATAGTCCAAAGTAAGTGTGTGGTAGGCTGAAATCAATGAACTAGATAATTTTAAGGAACTGTCCAAACTTTTTTAAAAAAAAGTTAGCCCTTTTTTTGTATATGAGTTTTATATTTAATGTATGCCATTTCTTGCAGTTTTTGACAAATTGCTTTCTCATTTGTGAAGATTTCTTTGGGGCGTTAACTTTATTCCAGAAATGGTAATGTGGTAGTAACAGCAGCAGTATACTTCTTACTGATGCCTCAATATTTGGAGATCTCATAATACTTTTTTATCCAGAGGGGAAAATGGAAAGTGTACCCTTACCTTGTGTGAAGCGGTGCTTTTAATCATGCACAGTTAAGGAAATTGTGCTTTTTAAGCCTGCCTTTTACTGTCTTAAAAAGTGTAGGAAGTTGTGTTCTGCAGCTGTGAGTGCTGTCTTCTGGGTGGGACGAAAGAGCTCTGTCTGTTCAGTGAGTGGACCATATTCAGGATGAAGGGAGTGAAGACATCATCTCAAGTCACAACACTGGGGAGGAAAACTTGTGTCATACAGTACAGGGCCTAAATATTCTAGCTGAGCTGTCTTAGGATAAGGTTCCCCTACCACTCCATCTCTTTCTCCCTTTAATTCCAATGTAAGGAACTGGAATTCCTTAAAAAAAACAAAAAACAAACAGCAGTGGTAGTTCTTGAATTCTGTGGCAATTCAACTCCATCATTTCCATGTAGTTAGCCCCTTCACCTGACCTTTGGCAGGAGATAACCCCTTTGAACATGACGGAGAATTGACAGACTGCATTCTCTTTAAAAATCGTGTACAGCTATGTTATTTACATCATGTACAATTACAAAGGGTGAAAGAGATTTGCAATTTAGCAGTTTTTAACATTAAGTTAAGTTATCTCCAATCTGTAGGATCTTAGAGGGTGTTCCCTTTATTCCTCTTCAAAGTAAAAAATACTGAGTTGAATATAGGGGCAGCTGTTCCATGAATAAGAAGTTCTCTTATTTTAGCTCTCTTCTGAGGAACTTGCCTAAATGATACACATTTTTGGCCAATATTAGACTGAGAAAGAAATGAGATTCCATCCTGGTGCCTAACTCTCATCTTCTTTCCCTCTTTTATAATGTGAGGAAAAGATGAAGTAAAAGCAATAAGCTGATCAAAACACTGAAGTTTTGATGATCTTATGACAGTTGGTGCTTCACATACTTGAAAACAGATACTGTTTGTATCTCTACACTCCATGCTGGTCAGATTCCTGTACCGGTGTGATTTATCCTCTCTTCACAGCCAGTGACACTTGACAGTTGTGTGTAACTGGTTCGTGTAGGTTCTAATCCTGCTGTAACAGCTCTTGCAGAGATCACTCGCTGTCAACCTGTTGTGAGGCAGGCATGATGTTTACAGTTTCTTCCCAAATTATGTGGCTTAATTCTGAACATCCTAAATCAAGAGAGTGTGCATTCTGATTCTGATTGTGTTTATTAGCTGCAGCATAAAGCTGTTCCACATATTGTCAGAAAGGTATAGGACTTGTCTTGTCTGTTATTTAAAGTGTACTGTATCATATATTGCTGTTTACATGGATGTTTTCCTGCAGGTGCTCAAAGTATCTTGCATCAGGGATTTGTTATAATTCAGTTTTATTTTCAACAAAATTAGAAGCATGAAATTAGCACTGCTGAGTATGTAGCAGAGTAGGATGTAACTCCTGAAAGGCTATCCTGTTGGATTGGAAGGGAAAGGTCTCTTCCTTAATGGAATCACCCACTTGGTTATCTGGGTATAAAATACAGTTGAGTGTACAATGACCATTCCACTAAATACTGCAATTCTGTATCCTCCCTCAAAACTGGTGCTCTTTTTGTTACAGTAATACAGAAGTTCTTGAACTGTCTTAAATCTACCAATGTTTCACAATAAAACCAGGAATTGTACTGCATTGTTTTGGAATGTTCTTTTGCATCTTGCTAAGTGCACTACGGGATGTGTCCTGCACAGAAATGCCACAAAAGAGCGTCGCCACACAACAGAACTCAGTAACATGTGCCCAAGTTTTCATTTCAGGCTGTTTAATGTGGGCTAGATAACTAAACACTTCTTGTACATAATACTGCAGATATCTCCAATGAAGACATTGGAATCTTACCTAGAAAGACCTTCAGTTAAAGCACACTGTCTGGCACTGAATTTCACCTCTGTAAGTGTTTAATGAAAATACTTCATTGTCAAGTAAACTTGTTTCCTCACCTTACGTGGAAGTCAGGATAATCTGAACTGTGTACTGGTCACTCCAGCCTCCCTCTCTTGCCATAAGCACACAAAAGTGATGGTCAGTTATTCATATTTTTAACAAATACTTCGTTTTCTAAAATCAATTAATCATACGACATGTTGCATCTCGAACTATTAAATGCATCCCATACACTACGTTTTGCAGTATTTCAGTATCAGCTGTCAGGACGAGTTAATTTGAACTTCCCTGAAGGGTCAGGAATAAACCAGTTTTCCCAGAGATCAGTGTGGACACTGGGATAGTCCCAAGGTTTGTATCTCCCATTCCAGTGAAGTAATTTAGCTTCTTGAAGAAATTGCTCTGAGTAACGGGCATCAGGACTCCAACCTGCATGGGTAGATTTTTAAAAAAAATTTTGAAAAATGCCATTTTTAATAATGGAAGACACTATAGAGTGACTTAAATTCAGGTGACTCTTTTTTCAGAAGTCTGATTAGTATGGTTTCATGTTAATTTACAACTAGTTAGTTGTATGATAAAGTAGCTTTTTAAAGCTCGATGCCTCTTATGTTGCATCAGCAAAAAATCTTAGCAAGTTTCCTCTCTCAAAGTTTCCTCTTTCAACACTTTTAACACCTTGGCAGAGCTGGGATTAAAAACAAAATAAAATCTATTCATTTTGCCATACCATCTAAGCCATTATGTTTTTCCTAGGATAATTCACCATTCCCAGGTGAAAAGTAACTACATCTTCCAGAATGCTGACAACAAACACTGCCAGGCCTCCCCTTTTCTTCCATTGCACCTAGAAAAAGACTGATTTTTTTCAGTCTCCCTCTGTATTCAGATATTGCATATATTCTTTCCACGTAAGTGGTGCACGAGGTAAAGTCACGTAAGGTCCTGTGCTGCAATCTCACAGACTCACTTTAGTTCCAACTTGCAAACGGTGAGAAATTAAACTTACCAAGATGCCTTATGTGCCACATAGGATTAATAGAGGAATACTTTCCATGAAATACAATCAGCATTGGAGAGGTTGCCACGCCTCCCCCAAGGGTGCTGCTATAGAGGTTTTCCCTGCAAAAGGAAAAATAAAAGAGTATGTTCAAAACCTCAAGGAATCTTTAGAACAAATGGCAGAAGATTAAAAATAAGTATCTGGCAAAATTCAAAATCATTTTGAACAGATCTGTTTTCAGCATACTCCTTCCTTGTGCTGTTAATTGATTATATTTGCAACTCCAGTTCCTGTGGAGTGAATTGTTGCTCAAGTAAAATGGGAGTCGGACCCAACATGAAACCAATTTTTTCTACACACAGAATATAGTTCTCAAGGCTGACAAAGTTAACTGTAGGGAAAAAGCTGTTAACATAAAGCAATCAAACAATTTAGCCTCATTTCTTAAGAAAATGTACGTTTCCACATTTTTAATTCCCTCTTTCTTCCCCTTTCTCCCTCCCCCAGCTTTTAGACCTATAAATTAACCTCCAGCTGGATTTTGTCAAAGCCTAGTTAGTATAAATTAATATCTAAAGATATCAGCTTCCTATGAATTTTGTGATAAATCCAGGGCTAGATCAAGCCTAGCCGTGGTAAGAGGAGGCATTGGGAGGTAGCAGCCAGGTGTCTGCCTACAGTGTGCTGGTGGCCCTGCTGACCAGTTGGCACATGGGCAAAGCCACCCCACCTATGGGACACTGTGCCACCCACCTGCTTCAACGGGGAGGAAACTTGAGAAGTAGCAAGAGATGATGAGAGGCTGCAAAACAATAAAATCGTAACCTCTCCTCAAAACTGGGTTTCAACTGCTAGGCAATTTTTTTCACTACCATTTCAAAATGCAGCTAAAAGGGGAGCATGAATGTGTTGTTAAGGCATAAAATCAACTTTATAGATCAAATTTGCAGTAATATTAATGGAGGCTTTACTCTTAAAATCTCCTTAAGAGCACAGCAATAGTTTGTCAGAATGTTACATAAGTGGAGTAAGAGAATAACATTTGGCTTCTCACTCATTCACACGCTTCCCATTTATGTGCCTCCTCTGTTCGTTGAAACTAACAAGGAATGGACCCAGCACAAGAGCACAAATTATTCCATGTCAATTTTATCTTATTAAATTTAAATGTAATCCTTTGCAGAGAAAGAAAATAAACACCAAGTTTTCAAATGCAGGTTAACAGGGAACTAATTTTAAAAATGGTGATTGTTTCACTGTGTCACAGCTTATTCGTGGTCAATAACAAAAAGATATCTTTCATGTCAAATTTCATTCAACTAGAGAAAAATAAGTGTTTTTCTATTGGTATGAAAAAAATTGGTGTCCAATTACAGCTTGGCTGATGCTACAACAGGAGAGTCCCCACGCAAATAAGGAAACATTCCTCCTCCTAAGCCAGCCTCAGGAAGGAAAGATCATTCAGTGGCTTCATCCCAGGCTAAGTTGGTCACCCAAAATGAGAACCATATGTTCTCAGTGTCCCTCAGGATTAAGAGTGGTTTGTGATTAAACACAAGACTAAAATTCCAAGTGGCCATTTCCCGGTACAGAATTGGTCAGATTTAAACAGATGGAAATGCTGGAACATGAATTACTTCACTTGACGAGATCTCAAAAGAAAGACTGCTTGGAGTTAAAAAAAAAAAAAAAACAAACTGTAAGAGCTTTTAAACAGAAAGTAAAACTGTAAACCAAGCACTACAAGTAAAGTGCAAAGCTAGCTTTCTACACATACTCTACATTTCTTTGCATCCACTTCTCCAACTGCTTTGTGATCCTCTGATGTTTCCATTCAGTCATGTTAGCAACAATTACTCCAGGATTAAAGGAGCAGGTGCTGGGGCTGATGCCAAGATCTCTAATGGCTTGCTTTCTGTAGTCCAGGAATCCCATGTACGTGTTCTAAGAAATAAAAAATGTATGTTTATCCCCTATGAATCTCTATAAAGATACATATAAATTCATCTCACTAACACTGAGAGGGAGACTAAATGTGCTCTCCCAAAGATGAGTTTCTAGATGGTGGTTACCTGTCATGATTTCCATACGACAAGGCTGTAAGGCAGGATACTTCCAGATACTAAATTATTTTTTCCACAGTATTGTACCATGGAAGTTTGATAAGGCTTTTCCCTCACTATGTTTGTCTTTTGGTAGCCCACACGAAATGATGCAGCATCACAATTGTACCACTGTAATGCTAGAGGGATGCACTGACAATTCAGCTCAGGAATTAGCCTCAAAACTTGTTTTCCTAGGTTTCATTCCCAAATAACATCATACATTCTGTCTTCATTAAATGTTCTATAAATGCTCATGATCTACTGATAGCGAAATACCAAATGTAATTTAGTAGGATACAAAAAACAAGAGGTTCAAATTATTACAGAAAACAACTGCATGGCATTAGGGAGTTACTACAAAAAGTCCTTAATTACCTGTGCAACTATTACAAAGCTATCTATATCTACTTATATATAAACTTTCGCTTTGGGGAAAACACATAAAATCATCTTACACTTACGGGCAAACACATTCATTATTAGAATTCCAGAATGGCATCTTACCTGCATCCCTACACTTCTAATCATTTCATGTGTAGAAGGCAGATCACAATCATCTGAAAAAGCCGCTGCATGTCCAGGAGCTAACTTAGTATCATAGAGTTCCTGGATGTCACCTGATTACAGAAAGGTCACAAGCATCAGACAACACCTACTGCATTGCTGCAGAGCTGATAGGATAACATCAGTTCTCATAATCTTATCTATAAACACACCGGTTTTTAGGGATAGCCCAGATACTCAGTTTTGTAATATGGGACCATTTTCAAATTTGAGTCCTGCACCTGGATGCCTAAGGTCTATCTTTAGACATTACCATTGATATTCAAAACATTCAAATTTTGGGTGTCCAAAATCAGCTACAGCAGAAGCCAATTGGACTGTTAAAAAGCCTGGTTACAAACTTAGGCATTCATAGAGCTTGTCTTTGGAGAGGGAGAGCACAGGCAATTTTTCTGAGCCTCTTCAAGTCCCACAAAAGTGCCACTTCAGTGTCTTGCACAGATGAAGTTTTTCCTGGTGATATTGTGTTTGTACCTCCTAGGAAAATAACTGGATTCCCAGCAATGGCTGATTGAAATGTGCCTGTCACTCGACCATCCCTGCTGGCTTCACAGCCCACCCAGCTCCTTCCCGGTGGAGGGACACAATGCAATGCCTGGCACCTCACTCATCACCTGGCTGTCAGGTACCCAAGATGTGCCAGAACAGTTTCAGGGCAGGTGGGAAGCACAGCACTGCCCCAGCCAATCGAGTGAGCCTCCATCCTGACCCCTTACAGCTTCCACTTTTACTTTTGCTTTCATCTCTTTTACTTTTTGTACTGCTGGTCTTCTGCCAGGTCAAACAACTGAATCAGCTGCTTCTGCAGCTGCACAATTGCAGGTTATACACGTAACAGGAGCTGGCTGGGGACAGGAGAGGCCACTTGGTCACCAGCAGCCGACCATGAGGTGTAACGCGAAACTGCACCTCTGTCCCGCAGCTCCACAATCACCATCAGCTGACACCCCCAGGGAAAGAGAAAGCCCAGTGCTGGTGAACACAGGTGCAGGGAGGGATGACAGGGAAGTGGTGGGCTCAGCTTGAGCAGCTCGTGAAACTGGAGTCCAAATGAAGATCTGGAACCTTTCAAAAAATTAAATATTGCTGCTGCCCATTGATGACAGACAGAGCAACAAAACCAAAGTGCAGAGATTGCCACTGGAAACACCCATGTCGGAGAACTGTGATATGAAGTCAATGGCAAATTGAGACAGGCAGAGCAGATTAGTTGTCTTCTATGAAGCAGCAAATAGTGACCCAAAAAATTGCAGGTGGTCTGAAATTTGCCTCTAGAGAGACAAAACTACAAAAAGGTGCAGAAAAGCAGTGGAGAAATATACTTTTGTTGTGTGTAAATTCACTGATCTTAATGTTCTTACAGCGAAGACTAATTTAGGCCAAAAAATTTATTGTAGTTATACTCAGTCCTTTCCAAAGGAAATTTTCATTGGAACATCCCTTTAATGTTTAACAAGAATGGGTAAAATGGTTTTGTTGTCCCTGGGCCCTAGCTAGGGCAAGGAGGGGTGAGGTGTAGGTAGCCTGCTTGTGCTCAGGAACTGGCTGGGCATCAGTCTATGCACCAGAGGTGACTTGTTCTCCTTCCTTCTCTCTTATTCCACTTTTCCTTTGCTTATTAAGCAATTATTTGTTTGTTTGTATTATTGTGACCCTCGAGTTTTCTTGCTTTTGTTTTTCCTTTCCTCTTCCCCCATCCCACTGGGGGTGGGGGGAAAGTAAACAAGCACCTGTTTGGTGCTCAGCTGCCCACCAGCATTAAAGCACAACACTCTGGTTAAAAAGTGCTTTAAAATAACAAGAAAATGTGACAAAACAAATATGAAGACAACAGCTCTACAGAGAAAAAAAACAATAACTGGGAAACAGAACAGAAAAAACCTCACCAGAAATGAATCTTTAAAAAAATAATTGGTCTTCAAAAGAGATTACTTTGATGACAAGAAAAAAAAAAAAGAGAAGATTTTTTCAGGATTTTAATGTCTTCTAACCGCTCCTACTTGACTAGGAACTCTGAAATCTTTGATGGTGATTCTGCAAATTGCTTTGGATTCTGAGCTGAAGATGCTCAAAACCGTATTTTGAGTGTTTGGAATTTCAATCCTCTATTTGAGTAAATTCCTCTTGCTCTCAAGAACAGCAATTCTGGATAAGGAATTGGTAGCATTTGTGGGAATTAAAATACTAGCAGGAAATGTATGTCACACACTTAATAAACATTGCAGCATCTGAGTGAAATCCATGGTATCTTTCAGCAATTGACCAGAATCAACTACAATGAAACCCACATACAATTTTGATCACAATTATTCAAAATATATGCAGGTAAGATCTTCCTCAAACTTTCATTTAAGCAAACAGATTATTTGTAGTTTCCCTAAGTTCAACACTCCTAGCAGCTGCCTCAGTTTCTATTATAGCTCATATTTCCAAATGGCTGTAAAAGCTGCAATAACTTTGATTTTAATTCTGTTAGAAACTGCTTTTTAGACAAGAGCTTACCTTGAACAATGACATCATCATCCAAATATATTACTTTTTCATGTTTCTGGATAAGCAAAGGAAGATAAAATCGAACAAAGTTCAGCTATTAAACAGAAAAAGAAATAAAGATTAAATGGTAAAGCTGTTTAATGCAGTAGTCTCAGGCTTCTGTGTCTATTAAGCCAGTTTGAATTGCTTTTCACTGAGCACTAATCAGTGATCATTTGCTTCCTCCCCCACAGCTTTACTGCTATCTCAAATCCAGTATTATTACTATTATTGCTGTTATTATTTATCCCTGTTTATTTGCTATGGCCCTAACCATGCAGCCCAAAACTGTTGCTTCCTCACAGAATCCTTTAGGTTGGAAGGGGCCTTTTGAGATCATCTTGTTCAACCCCACTTCTGCAGCAGGGTCCACTCGAGCAGGCTGACAGGGACCACGCCCAGTTGTGTTCTGAATATGTCCACAGACTGAGACCCAACAGTTTCTCTGGGCAACCTGAGACTTTTAAACTCATGGTTTAAAAAGTCCTTTCTTTAGCCCAGAGGGAATTTCATGTTATTTGTGCCCATTGTCTCTTGTCTCTCCTCTCAAGTATTTATACAGATTGGTAAGATCCTCCTGAATCTGATCTTTTCCAGGCTGAAATAGCCTCAACTCTTTCAGCCTCTCATATAAAAGATGCTTCAACCCCTTAATCTTTGCAGCCCATGTTGGACTCGCCCCAGTAAGTCCATATCTTTCTTGTACTGGTGGGCTCAGAACTGGACCTGGCACTTCAGATGCAGCCTCACCAGTGCAGAGCAGAGAGGAAGGAGTACCCTTCTGGACCTGCTGCCAATGCTCTTCCTGGAGCATTTTTACAGCATACCTCACACAAAACGCTTCAAAATTTAATAGCATCATCAATCCACTCCAAAGGAATGATTTGACTGGTGGCACAGACATGGGATAACTTCTACAACAGCAATGCAGAACAGAGCAGAGGGAAAGGGGACTGACAATGAAGAACAACTATAAGGATTCAGACCATTTTACCCAGCACCTGTCTTCAGAGTGGCCCTAACCAGATGCTCAGTGAAAAATAAAAATAGAGCAAGCATTCGGAACAGTTGCTCCAAGTATTCTCCTAGCTTTCAGCTATTTTCAGCTCAAGGGATTTTCTGATCTAGATGTGATCTGTCTAAATATGAACTTCGATCCTAACTGAACCCCTGTACATTTTTACATCCACAAGACCTTTCAGCAAGGGATTCTAGAGATGTAGTACTCATTGCATGAAAAGTGTGCAACATCTCTTGTTTATGCTGTCACTCTGACTAATTTCATCTCATGGCCATTGGTTCTTGCACTGGAAGAGACATAAACATACACCCCCCTCCATGAAATGGAACAGATCTAGGACATTTGAAAGCCCATAGTAAGCATTAAAAACCTCAACAATTTGTTCTGTGGACTTCATTGACTCACAGGCTGCAGTAGCTCAGGACGTGATGCATCTTGTCTGATTTTTCCTTTTAGTACCATAGGATTGAATTCCACAACCTTGAATTTTATTTCTTTCAGTTTAGAATTTTCAATCCATTTTCTGTGATAAAAAGAAAAGAAGTGATAACAGAAATATCAAGTGTGTGGCAAGTACGTCCAGTATGAAATTCACATACACTTAGGAGAATAATAAGAGATCTTGAAAGCTCACTTGATCTATTCTATCCCAACACAGAATCACTTGTCTAAAGCTATTGCACACAGACCTTTGTGAAACCGGTTCTTAAAATAAAATTTTTAAAAATCCCCCACAAAAACCTCAACAAAACAAACACCCCACACCCCTGCCAAAACCAGAGACTCCATATGTTGCCCAAACAACCCATCTTTCACCATTACTTCCAATAAATTATATTCTTCAAAGTTTTCTTGCTATAATTAAAGATAATTATTTCTTATCCTATCTACAGTGCTTTTAAGGCTGAGGTTAATTTTCTCCCTTTCACAGTTTTATGTTCTTCCAGATGACTTCTACATCACCTCCTGATTATGTTTTCTTCAGACTAAACTAGGGTTTTTTTCATATTTTTGTCAGGTTTCTTATCACCACTGTTTATTTTCTCTCCTGACACAAATTGTGGGTACAAAGGCTACAGAAGTGAAGTAGCCAGAGGTGAGAACTGCTAAGAAATGTTTTAGTTTTCATTCACAACTTGGTTGTCTTTAAGACAATGTTTGCAAATTTTGACACTGAAACATAATGAACCGAAACTTCATGAAATTACATTAATTGAAATATCAGGATATAATTTCCTTTCATGAAATGAAGAATTCTCGTTTCATGAAAGGAAAGGAAATGAGAAATCAAGGAATGAAGTGAAATGAAAGGAAGGAGTATGAAATACAATGAAATGAAATAAAAAGTTATTTAATAAAGTGAAATAAAGCAAAGGGAATGGAATGAAATGAAGTGCATTGAAATGATATGAAACATCAAGAAATTATAATATGAAATTATATTCACTGAAATCTTGAGATTTCATATCCTTTCATGAAATGAGGAATTTTCATTTCATGAAAGGAAATAAAATGAGAAATGACAGATTAAAGCAAAATGGATTGAAAGGAAAGGAAAATACAATGAAGTGAAACTGAGAAAAAGAAAATTCTGAAATGAAGTAAAAACAATGAAACTGAATGGAATGAAGTGCTGTGAAATGAACCAAAACTCAATGAGATGATATTCATTGAAATGTTGAGATTTCATTTCCTTTCATGAAATGAAGAATTCTCATTTCACGAAAGGAAATGAAATGAGAAATCAAGGAACGAAGTGAAATAGAAAGAAAGTCATTGCAATACTTCTTGGGCCTCTTCTTAAAACTTTAATATATTGTTTTAACTGCAATTAGCTTTAAACAGCAAGTTTTTCTACTCTGAAGCTGAAGACACAGCACCAGAGGAGAAGTAAGTGCTGTGTCACAAAGTGGGATTGTGACAAGTGGGCAGCATATCCTTACCTTACTACAGACTCTTCTGCAGCCTCCCTACAAAAAGCTGAGAAACACAGGTACAGACAGCATGGCCTGGCTATTTCACACCCCTTTGCACGAGTCAGTGCCTTGTGGAGGCCAAAGTGGTCCTTTTTCCATCATGTACAGAATCCTGGGGGTTGCTACCAATAGCACTACATTTCCCTGAAAAAGTCCTCCAAAGTCTTATGCCTGTGCTAGGGGGAACAACAACGTGGCTCTAACTACAGCCCAAACCAAAGCAAGGCTGGTGTATACCGAATGTGTGGGATGGTTGTCTTCAGCCCAACAATGTAGAACAAAACATTGGCCTCTGTGTTGCTGTAGATGCTGCTGATGGCTGCCACGGCTGCACCCATCCTGCCCACGGCAGCGCAAATCACCACTGGGATTTCTTCTTCCATCTCCTCAGGATTCTCCAAATCCACTGCAAGAAACAAACCCATTTTACATCAGATCTGGGTCACAAAAATGACTGAGTACTTCTATAAGCAGTGGAATAATTTTGCCACCACCCCATTTTTCCTTACCACCTCCTACACACATCCCCATCTGGCAAGGCACACAGCTTGAGCTGTTGCTAATCCAGAACTGCTTGCAGGTGGACTGGACTGTTGCATGCCTCCAGACGGAATAAATAAGAGAGTTCTCGGCATCTTCTACTCAGCAGGGGCACAATTCAGCCTGTCCTTCGTGTAGCTGCTTATTCATATGAAACCTGAAGAGGTTTGAATACCTTTGAAACTTCTACTTCTCAGTTATATTTAGTACAAATTGAACAATAGGTTCCAAAATTATCAAAGGAAGGAGGTAAGTCAAAGAGACAGTGCAATTGCATGAGCTCCACTTCTTTGGCAAGCTGGCTTGAAAGGAATAGTGCAAAAATTTGTACCAGCCGGAAGTTGCTAATGATATAAAGAAAAAAACCTAAACTATACTGAATCAGGTCACATTCCTGCTAAGGAAGATTTTTATCCCTGATTAGCACTGATTAACTTACAGAACTTAAACGGTTATATTTATACTGGTAAAAACATAACAATTACAGTCATAACAACCCCAACAAAAATATGCTGAAAATAAATTATTTATGTCAAGACAGAATTTGTTTACCTTGGGAACAGTGAATAAGCTATTTGTATAAACATTTAATACTAGTCCAACCTTACTAACCCTAGCAGGTTTCTGTCACTATGAAAATTCCAGCAAAAACTTCTGCTGTAAATGTGAAGATTTGATGGTCTATCTGAAATGAATAAGCAGGCTGAGAACATTCCCAAGGAGGCAGGCCATGATCAAAGTTTATTACCACTTGGCAACTCCCATCTGTTCAGCTCAAGTAAGGATATACTCCCGCATCCATCTACATCAGTGATATCTGGATAAAAATTTAATCAGATTTACAACTCTTTGTCATCACTATCAATCTCTTATAATTTTATTAAAATAATTCAGAAGCAAAATCTTTTTTCATCCCAGACCATATGCAACAGTGTGAGTAGCTCCTCTACTGCAGGACAAACAGTATTCAGTAAGGGGAAAAGTGCTGTTCAAGTTTAGACATAAGGAGAATAAAACAGGAACATAAATGAAACACAAGTGCAAAGTCACTCACCCGTTTCATTTTTTAACGCCAATGGCACTTGGTGAACTTTGTTGTACAGAATAGCACACACGGTTAAAACAAGAAGTAACAGTAAGATCTGGTTAACTGAAACAAGAGGGAGAATGTGTTAACAATCAGTGTAACAGCTAATTCCCAAGTATCTGATTTTTTTTAAAAACAAAAATCCAATATGCAACCAATACAGATGACAGAAGAATTTGATAACCTGTCTCTGTTGTGTTTTTCTCATGTTATTTGATCAAGCTAAAAATTTTAGAAACATAACAGTAACTCTACCCTATTAAAGTATCCCCAACAATCTGATTTTCATGGTTAATTTGCTCACTAAATCATAAGACTGCCAATATATACGGGTTATACATACTAGAAAATTCATGTTTCTGATTTTTACCAGGAGCTTGGAATATTTTTTTCCTGGCAAGTCTGTTGTCTGTTTACACTCACTTAATGAGTTAATTATTTTTATGTAGCCCTTTCATTCTGTCATGTTTCCCTGATAAAACTTCAAACGCGGGAGAATTTTTTAATCTATTTCAATGTTCAGATCTTCAAGGCGTATTTGAGCAAAACCCTAAAAATTCTAGAAAAACAAACCCACCATGCTACTGAAACCAGGAATGTTTCAAAGTATTTGAAAATACTTCTTTCGACAGGGTCATTTAATTAGTTAAATCAAAGCAAGGCAAAGACCTGACTGTGTATTCTGATTTATAGTTTCTAGCAGACTTTCTTGTACAAGTTTAAGTCATTCAACACAAACCAAGCCCGTGCAGGAGCTGGGACAGTTCACCAAGCACAACAGAGAAGGAATACATTGCCCTCATCAACAGTTACTCTGATGAAGGGTGTTCTTTGTTTCAGGCCACTTTGTTACTTTTGCACCACCATAAAACGCGTTTAAGGTGTTCAAAAGAGCAAAGGGAAGAGAGTTTTGCTCCATTTTAATCAAAATGGCCAATTGGCCATGAGACTAGATTGAAATTGGTAAACATATGTCACCAAACCTGCACTAATTTAAACCAGCTGAGGAAAAAGCCCATCGACTTCTGAGAGATTTCAGGCACATAAGTAAAGGTAAAAGTCCATTTTCAGCCACTGACCTTTACAGCTGATGAGAACCCCAAAATTTTTGGGACCACACCTCAACATTGAGTAGGAACAGCATTAATGTGCAGAGCTCTGTAAAAGTCAGCTTTAATGCCCTGGGCAATTCACATGAAAACAGCAGCTACTTGCAGTATTGGTGGGAAGTTTCAGAATCTCCAATCTTATGCAGTAAAACAGCGAGTAATTTTAAATTAGTGGGAATTATGATTGTACTTATCTGACACAGTTAACAGGAAAAGACTTACTTGCATGCTTAAAGTTAAGCATAATTTGGCAGTACTAGAACTATAAATTCGTATGCAACTGTGACAACAGTTGCATGAGAAATTGGATTTGACATTTCTGTCCTCTTTTTTAAAAAATACGTCTTTCAAATGTTTTTAATCTCTCTTACTTTTCTTTAAAAGAGCCATGTGTCCTGTTGGATGAGAACTGTGATCTGTGGTAAAATAAAATAAAAAAATAATTAAAAGGGGAAAAAAAAAAAAAGGAGAGAAATATCATTAATGCCAGAAGTGAATTCTAGTTAGTTATATAAAGGACGGGGATTTGAATTATCAAATTTTGCTGCTGAACTGGTAAAAGTAAAACTGCATTTAATCTCTGTAAATATCTTTTTTAAACAAATAACTCATATTCTAGGTTAAAAATATTTTAATTAATAATTTAAGCAACTAACACCTTGTACAAAACATTTGAATAAATCCCATCTGATCATCTACGTCACTAGGCGACTTTTAGTACATTTTAAGATACTCTGCAAAGAAGTATTAAAACACCCCCTAATGCAATTTATAAACGTATTTATCTCCGATTTCACCTCAAACATAATAACTATGGCAAATGCTATTCTCTTGCTGGAGCATGCATTCCCAAACATACGGGAATCTTATGCCCAGGGTAGTGTCTTCTAGACTCTCAAAAAATTTCAGAGCAATAGTGAAAAGATTTTCTTACAGACATGTTCTTCCAGTGTGTGTAATGTGGCTTGTATTTATGCACATTTTTTGTGATGCTGAAGAAAAGGAGGTTGCCCTCCCTAAAATCGTGCTTCTAGTCCAGGCCTGAGAGCGGCCATGACTTTGTCTGAGAAGACAGAACATGATCCCTAAAGTACAAGATTATGAGAAATATAACACTTGTTTGAATTCTGGACTCAAAACTACTGTTTATGAAAGAAAACACAAACCACATAATCAAAACAACAACAACCAAAAGTAAAAAACAGCACCAGAGGCTGGAGGAGGGAGAAAAATCCAACTGTGTGATCTAACATTTATACTATGTAGGGATAGAACAGAAAACTATTTTTCCTGTTTCCTCATATACAGATATGGACACATTACAGCACAGACAAAGCTATAAGATGGGCTCTGTGCACACATAAAAACGAAGTTTATGCCAGCTCCTTGACAAGTCAGACAGAACAGCACGAATTCTTGAAACCTGAGTCACAAAACTGACCACCTCTCATTGGTTAGTGCTCAAGTTCAGGCGGCATCCTAAATTAGTCTCTACTTTGAGCAACGAGTTAAATGACAACAAAAAATACGTTAAAAAAACCTAAGATGTAGCTTTGTTTACAGACCATTTATATTCACATGTATTTAAGTCCCAGCTGATGACTAAATTGCAGTGAGAAAGGAGTATTCTGGAAGTTCTTTCACATCTGCACTACTTATCTACATTCCAGCAGACCATTCTCTTCATGTGGCATTAATTTACACAGAGGAAATCAAGCTTATCTGTCGGAAAAAAACACAGCTGAGAAAGCCCTTCTCTCATGCATTACACACAAGTATTGCCTTCTTTTACATTTAAAAACTTTGCTCATTTAGGTAAGCAGAGAGACAACGGAACCTGCTACACTCTTGGACTAATTTTCTAACCCCACTTGAGCTAATCACAGTCTCCCCCTGATTTCCACAGAGCCGTCTACTCTCTTTGAATTAGCATTTGTAACAACAGCCACAAACAGTCCTGACGATCACTGCAAGATGAAAGCTGCACAGCCACAGCCTCATGCTATCTTCAGAAATTATTAAATCCACATAAACCGAACCACGTTTTAAACTTTAAAATCCAAAGACAGACTCTCACACAGGTCTGAGTTCTGCAACTGCAGCGTTCCTAAGCCTCTGAACCACCAATTGATCACCTACAGATTTTTAAGCAAAGAGAGGTGTATTTGTTCCCCAAATATTTACTCAGTTTTTTCTGACTGTAGACATTATTTCCTGGAACCTGGCAGTCCCTAACTCAGCTGCCAAATCCCGTAACAAAACGAGGGGCTGCAGAAGGGAAAGCTGAAAAACAGTGACATTACTGCTCAGATATTTCCTGCTTAATTAGTCTTTTTACCTCATCAAAGCAGCACAGTATTCGGGACTCCTCTCTCCTGAAGCGCTGTGGAGCTATTTACTCGGATCCTAGATAGCCCACAGCTGTAAGCACTCTTGCCAAAGCGTCTTTGACCACCATCCTCCTTTGAAGTCACCCGCACAAGGGCCTTACAGGGCACACTAACAGTTTTACGATTCAATTCCTTTTTCGGACTCTTCAAAGTTTACTTTGGAGTTGTGCTGGTTTTCTTTTCTTTCTCTGCTGCTGAGGAATAGTGCAGAGCCCAGACGCTGCACTGGAGGAATGAGAGCACATAAACCACTTCCAGATGTGCAGAATGATGATGCAGCCCCAGATCTGGCAAACTTGCCTCAGAGCTTCAGCTAGCAGATTGCAAACAAATCCCATAGGGCAAAAAGTCTTAAAGGGGTGGGGGAAAGAGAAGGAAACAAACTCTTCCAGAAGTTACTTCAACAATCTAGCTGCAAGTTAGGTTTTTAGTCATTATTCATGGTAAATGTGAACAGGTAAGCAGTGTGCAAGAGCCAGAGCACAACATGCCAAAGTCTAACAGAAGGCCAAAGTTTTTCCAGTGTCTGTTGGCAGAGTTCTTGAGAGTCAAAAGCTAAAGGAAACTTGCAAAAGTCAACTCTGAACATGCATTTTGACTTGAATCATCTCACTTCCTAATCTTTGAGCATTTAATCCACAGGTTTGGTTTAGATTCAAAAGGATCTTAGATCAAGTTAACCAGCACATGGTGATACCCTGCCTCCTAAGGTCTCCTGGAATGCTTTTGCAGTTTTGTTTCTACAGCATTTCTTTTATTTTAATTCTGTCCCTCTCTTCAAGGAATGAACTTTCTAAATGATAAAACACTGTTTTGTCACAAGACTTTCATGAGTACTGAAAGGAATAATAATAAAAACCATCTTCTTTCTAAAGTATTTTTCATTTTTTTATTGTGAGGCAGGGCAAAATTTATGAGTAATAGTCAGTAAAGGTCTTGAAAACCTTAAGTATTTTAAATGAAGATTGCTGTTCCATTTACAGGAGCCAAAAATGTGGATTTTCAACCGTGTGTCTCAAACATGCCCAAACTGTATTATCTGCGTCTGATTTTGTACAGGAATTCATCTTCTGCTTGAACAAAAAATAAATGAAGAGTTATATATACAGTTACGTGCTTCATGCAGATGGCCACAACTATTAGTGTTTTTCTGTGCTACGGTATTTAAGTTGTATTGAGCTCATGTTCATCAAAATCCGTCCTTTTTTTTTTTTTTAACCTTCCCTTCCATTTCTGTGTGAATCTGAACAGATCTGAGCAGCTCAGTCATATGAGCCTGCAGAACTGGGACCGGCTCCTTCACCTGGCAGAACCCTCGGGGTTACTGGCAATGCAGTAACACCTTCACGGAATCACAGGATCAGGTTGGAAAAGAACTCTGAAATCATCGAGCCCAACCTGTGACCAAACACCGCCCTGTCAACTAGACCATGGCAGTAAGTGCCACGTCCAGTCTTGCCTTAAACACCTCCACCACATCCCCGGGCAGCCCATTCCAATGTCTAATCACCCTTTCTGTGAAGAAATTCCTCCTGATGTCCAACCTCAATTATACATCCCAGCATCATAATCTACTATGTAGAACTGAACAACGACAAGAGGCTTTCAGCACCAGATCCACCTCCCTTGGATTCCCCTCAGCCTCACACGTTTATGTATTCTCACACAACACCCCTCTCACACAGGAAAGAGCAGCTCCTCTCCTGCAGAACGAGACCTTCGAATTCTCTCACATCACCCGCTGCTAGCTGTAGAACCGAAACCTCGGTTGCTAATCTCAGCCTTCAGTGTTTGAACAGCAACTCATTTCTTCCTCGCTGCACACCTCGCAGGCAGCAGCATTGCCTCGCCTACCACTAGCCTGTTAAAGAAAAAAAATGTGCTACACGTTTCTGAGGGCTCGGAGGCAGAGCGGGCGCCCCGAGCTGAGGAGCACACGGCACCTCCGCGGTGCCCGAGCACCCCTCGGGCGGGGTGCGCTGCAGGCAGGGACTCCACAGGGGCTCCCGCCGGAGCACGGCCGAACCCGGGGGCTCCGCGGGAGCGGAGGGGGCCGTGCCGAGCTGGGGCT
>VZTA01021307.1:0-13809 GCA_013398855.1 Mohoua ochrocephala | reverse complement strand
GGGGTTAGCGGTCCTTCCTGCCAAAAAGCGGCCGGGAGAACCTCCCGGTGCGTCTCGCGTCTGTTCTGCTTTCCCCGGCCCGCGCGCGGGGGTGCGGAGCCGCTCTCCCCTGGCAGGTCGCGGCTGAATGGCGGCAGGCGGGATTAGTCCCCACGAGTGTCCGGATCCCCCTCCTTCCCTCTGGTGGAGGCAGCTCACGAGAGCTGAACGCGCTGGAATGGGGATCTTGTTTGGAAAAGTGAACATGTTGGCATCGGGAGCCTTTCCAAACAGGAAGCGGCCCAAGACCGATTTTATTTGTGGAAGATTAGACGCCTAAATAGTTACTGTACGGAATGCTGAATGAGGCTGGAAAACTTGCGTGTAATTTCAGGGCTTGGGCCGAGACGAGAGAGTTAAGTGACTGATCTGTGCTTCTCAGTCAGCCGGTGTTGGCTGCTTAAGGTTTTTCCAGGCAGATTTTTCTCTGATAGCTTAAAGATCTACTATGCTTAAATCACATTTTTGAGGAGAGAAGGAAAAAAAATCTCTTAACTTTTCTGTTCTGACAAGTAATCCAAAGAAAACTCCTATTAGAACAGAGGTTCTGATGGGTGTCTTTTGAGTGAGTCTGATCATGACTTTTGGGTTTTTTCTGCCCAGACTTTCTGCTTAAGGTGTTTCCCCTTTGCAGCAGTGACAGAAAGGATCGTGACTCAGTTGTTCCACTTTCTGGACGAGTGTTTGGCCCAAACTGACCTTTTTTTCTCTGGGGTTTAAGATGCAGGGTTATGACCTCAGCTGCCCGAGCGTGGGATGTCATCCATGGCCCTTGCTATGCATGTGATGATTTTCGAGGAGCTGGCACACAGTGAGAGCATCTTAATCCCCTGCAGCAACGTTCATGGGAAGCTTCTAATTTCATACTTCTCCTCTTCGTGCTCACAAAACAGTGTAGGAAGGAGAAGACATTGTCCCCTGTAATTCTGAAATTCCAGAACAGTTTAAACACCGATATGCTGCTGCTGGATCAGACAGTTGCTTTTTCTTGACTCTTTGCCTCTCCTCTCCCGCGTATCAGTGCAGCGCTCCGTGGATGTTAAAATGGGTCCCAGAACAGTGTAATTAGTTTTTGAATAGGGCTATTAAGTCCAGGCACAGTGCCATGCTGCTGTAGCTCTAATAATTCTGTTTCTAGGGCTAGCTCCCTCTGAGTTAGCGTGGTTATCTCTTTTGTGTGGAGCTGCACTTGTGTTCCTCATTAGCCTCTATTCTTGGCAAGTCTATTAAATTGCTGGGTGACCCTTCATGACTGACTTAGTTACAGTGACCTCATGGGCTCATTCATATGCTGAGTAACATTGGTTTGGTAGAGGTGTTTGCTTTCCATTTTATTAAAAAAAATAATAATTTGTTTAAAATTTAGTGCGAAGCAAGTAGCCCAGTCACAGTTATCTGCAGGTAAAAGGTACTTCTTTAGAAAGCAGAGGTGTTTAAAAATGCGTGTTTCAGTGTTAGAAATATTTTTCTTATTTTTTTTCTGGTTTCTGTTGTTTTGTTTTGTTTTTTTTCCTACTGTAGTTACAAATCAATGGTTCCTTCCTGCTGTAAGGGGAGATATTCCTCCAGGCTGTGCAGCGCATGGATTTGTTTGTGATGGTACCAGAATACTAGTTTTTGGAGGAATGGTTGAATATGGAAGATATAGCAATGATTTATATGAATTGCAGGTAGGAAATGTATGAATATGTTTTGATCTTGAGGACTACTTTATTTATCTGTTCATGAACAAACATATTTTATTTTACCAGCTGCACAGGAAAGTTGGATGGGCTTTGCTCTTCTTCAGAAAGATTTTTTTTCCATCTTCAGAATCTAAAGTTTATTCTAAATAACTTGGAAATAGAGACTTCCATCTAGTCTAAATAAAGTATAAAATATTTAATGTTTTGTTAAAGTTAGCTCTTACACGTCCCTTTTAACGTATATCCTAAGAAAAGCCCAGCATTCCCTTAAAAATAATTCAGAAAATATACAAGTGTTAATATGATATGAATTCTATTTGTTGTGACTGACTATAAATGAAATTATTTCTGAATATGTTTTTCTTGTCTTCAAGGCAAGTCGATGGCTCTGGAAAAAAGTGAAACCTCAAGCTCCTTCAAATGGATCACCACCCTGTCCTCGGCTTGGCCACAGCTTTTCTTTATATGGTAACAAGTGCTATTTATTTGGTGGCCTGGCAAATGAAAGTGAAGATTCAAATAATAACGTTCCCAGGTATGCTGATTTGTCTTTGAATTTTAACGGCTTTAAGAACAAATTACTAGGTATGACAGCATTGAAAAGGAACATTCTAGGCAGGCTGTCCTGCATACCAAGTACTCCAAGTTGGATTATTTGTGCAGTGAAGGGGTTACACGCGAAGAAGCTTAAGTATTCCTTCTGCTAATCCCACAGTATGGAACACTGACTGACAGCTCTGACACTTTTGTAGGGAAACCTGAGTAGGCTTTGGTATTTTTCCTAGTATTTTGGGTGATGTTTTTAAGAATGGCTCGTTTGTTAGAATTACCTCAATCAGCAAAGTCTCATGAGTCATCAGGGAATTCATGATGGATGTTTCTTCAATATTGCTGTGAGAAACAGTTATGAGTTCATCTGGAGATTTTTTACAATAACAGCTGAAGTTATTGTCAGCAAACTATGCTATAATGCTGAAGTTTTATATCCACGTTCACCTGCAGTTCAGAGCACTTATATCCGCTGAGCTATAAACTGGCAATTTCAAGCTCAGTAAACAAGAGGTAGCTGGTGTGAATGCCACGATTCAAAGACCATTATCTAAAAATAACTTGCTGATAGATTCAGCAACAAATGGCTAATTGTCCATTGGCCAGCCAGAAGACACGAGGAAACAAACAGCTTCTTCTCACCTTTGTTGCCTTAGATTCATCTCTAATATCTGCTGTCATCATGTATTTCTCATATTCATATTTTCATCATATTCATTGTAAACTTTGTAGTTTATTGCCATTGTGTCCATATGTAGCAATTTTTGCAAGGAATGTCGTTTTCCAGTGTTCAATGTTTCTTTCATGTAATACAGTGTAGCAAATAAGAGAGCATGTTTTCTCAGAGGCAACAAGTTATAACTGTTAATTCTTTTTTGTTTTAAATCCATTTTAAATCCAGATTTGGTACTATCCACAATGCATCAAATGTTTTGAGAGTTTAAAACTCTACACCCTCCCGAGACAGAAGTCTGTAATACTTGGAAGTGGTCAGGTTTTAAAGCACACTTGTCATCATGCTTATAAGTGAGTTTTTCATACTTTGAAATAATACCCTAGATATTTAAATGATTTCTATGAACTGGAGCTGCAACATGGGTCTGGCGTGGTCGGCTGGAGTATTCCTGTGACCAAAGGAATCTTGCCATCTCCCCGAGAATCTCACACAGCCATTGTGTACTGCAGAAAAGATGTGGGAAGCCCAAAGATGTATATTTTTGGAGGGATGTGTGGCTGTCGGCTTAATGATCTCTGGGAGCTTGACATAGGTGAGTTGATTTGCCAGCAGAAGTCGGTGCTTACTGGCTGAGGGGAAAAATTACAGCACGGAATGGTTAATGGCATGCTATGGTGCAGATATTCTTGAGACTTACACCAGAGCATTAACCTTTTGTAATATTTGGATTTAAATAGATACAGCATTGTTTGCGTATATTATCCTCACTGATTCAGGTACACTGTGAGATGGGTATCATAGTCTTTAAAGCACTCTAAAGAAACAAAGTTGAATAACCATAATGAAACCATAATATATGTTTTTGATAAACAGCTAGTTTCTCAGTATTTCCTGTGCTTTTTAAAAAGAAGTTCCAAGTGCTTGTTATTGCACCTTCTTTCTTGAAGTAGCCATCTTAGAAAGGTGAGATTTTGTTTTGCGGAATATTAGAGGTACGTTCCCTCCTAAAATCCAGGTAGTGAAATATGTAGTAAAAAATTTTTTTTTTGAGGATTTTGTTCTCTTTCTTTTAGAAACCATGACCTGGTCAAGACCAGAAACCAAAGGGACAGTACCACTTCCTCGCAGTCTCCATACGGCCAATGTAATAGGAAACAAGTATGTCTGTTGTTAAAAGCTCAACTCTAGAAAGGTACACCTAGTAGGAGAATGATGATGCTTATCCACTACTGCTCAGTGTAAACATCAGCCCTGTAGAGTAGTTTTATGCTGCTATTTCAGTACCACTGTTAACTCAAGGGTATCAAACTGCCGGTGTTTCCATCCAGCAGGACAATCTGCCCAACCCACCAGCAGCTTTCTGGGCTTCTTTGTGCATTCTGGGGCAGCCTCAGCTGGGCCTAAGCTCTGTCAGGAGTGAGCTTGAGTGCCTCTGTGTGTGTGACACAGATGAGGTAGCTATGCAAAGAAACTGCTCAAAGACTGAAACTAGTTCCAGGCCAAACTATTCCCCACTTTTTCTGTAGTCTGTTCCTCATTACTCTGCTTCTTGCCAATATGGTTTGTTTTGGCAGGTAGCATTGATAAAATGGATTTTTAAACATGGGTTTCAGTCCATTTTGTATCAATTTACAAGCTGGCGTGAGGAGAAAGAGGCAAGGGGGTAAAGAAGTAGGAAAGCTTTATATCTTCTGATCCAACAGCTTAGCTTTATATTATTTGCTTAAAATGTTAGTAGTTTGTAGCCTGCATTATATTTTTAAATTTTGATATCTGAGTTAGATGCCAGTCATCTTATTTTAGCATGACTTATTGAGGGGTCTGCAGTAAAGGATTGTAGAAATGCTGTTGTACATGTGTGATTTTTGGAGAGCATTAGCAGTTTGGTGGTTTGCGAAATGTTACAGTATTAACTTCTGTTTCTAGGAAGTTGTTTGAGGAGCTTCCGGGATTTTTTTGTGTGGTTGGGTTTTTCAATCAGTTAATTTACTCAAAAATTTTAGAAGGTAGACGTCTGCAACAGTACTTCATAAAGAGAGTAGATACAAATAAAATTTGCTGTGAACCAAAACTATAAAACACTGGAAATTTTCTGTTTTGTCCTAGTTTGAGAGAGCACATGCAGCAGATCTGGATGTTAATTGGCTTTTCTTTTCTTTTTCCCTCTTCCCTCTTTTCCTGTATTTCAGAATGTATGTTTTTGGTGGATGGGTTCCACAGTCAGCAGGAGGTGAAATTTCTGCTCCTGATGGTGAATGGAAATGCACCGGTTCATTTTCTTACCTTAATTTGGGTTAGTGTTTCTGCCTTTCTGGGAGTGGGCATTTTGAATTAATATTTTCTTAACAGAGTAGAGTAACTATTTTGAAGACCTTGAGAAAAGTTTAGGTTACATAGTTGTAATCCTGGCTGACTAAAGAAGTTGCCAGTTTTTTGCATCTTACTTGAAAGGTAATATTTTAATTATTATTTTTCTTTGAAGATTCAACAGGTTTGTGTCTGCAAATCTTTGTTAATACAACTTTAATACTAAGTAATGTAAATACTCCTTCTTCATTTATAGAAGAACACAAGAGACAGATTCTGAAATGAGGTTTTTCTAAGCATGATAGTACTGTCCCTGAATCCTCAACTTCTGATCTGTTTGCCTGAGAGAGATAACCAGAGGTCAGAAAATTCAGCCTGTATTAATTGATTTTATTTTGCACACTAATTGGAAAGTGACCTTCTCTTTGTAATATTTCAGTTTTAAATGCAGTTGTCTATAAAAACAGAGGTGATTTATTTTCATTTTTTTTCTGAGCAGTTAAGTGTGTTAACATCTTTATTTCTTGTTTTGGAAAACATCTAGAAACTAAATGTTTTGAGTTTCGTTTACTAGATACCACAGAATGGATAGGTCTGATCTCAGATTGCCAGGAGGACAAAAGTAACTTGTTACCAGGGCCGAGAGCAGGACACTGTGCTGTAGCTGTTGGCACTCGTCTGTATATCTGGAGTGGTAGAGATGGTTACAGAAAAGCTTGGAACAATCAAGTTTGCTGCAAAGATCTTTGGTACCTTGATACTGGTGAGTCAGAAATAAATAATGCGTTCTGTATTTTATTAACATATGGAAACCCTGCACGATTGATGATCAGAACATGAAAGCTGTAGCAAACTCAAAGACTATTTACATTTTAAAAATTATTTTAAAGTCATGCTTCACTGCTGGTTGTTTAAAGGCTATTACTTAAAATGAAAAAATTAGGAAGGCTTGTTTAAAGCCTCTGAAAGAACTTTAATGCAAGCCATAGTCAGTTGATACAAGATGCTAAAGGCTGTTTTGCCTAAACTCAGGGTTCCTGGCCTCTCTTTTTAGTGATCTTTTCTGCTACTGCTTACTCTTTTTTACCAAACCCCTCCTTCTCTTGGGATCATTGCTGCTGCTGCTTCCTCATCTCTTGGACTGCAAAAAGATACACTTCAATCTAAGAAGGGACCAACTTGTTCCCGAGGATGAAGGGAATTCTGGAGCACTAATCGCTCATTAGTAGCTGCATAGATGGCAGGACACTGAGATGGTGTTGGGAGAGAGGGAACTAGACTAGAACTTTTTTTTTCCTGTTTCATTTTTCCCTCAGAAAATCAGAAAATGAAAAAGAGTAGCATGGGAGGGATGTGCTGAGGAGTGCAGCCCAGTCAGGCATAGAGGCACGTGAGAGGAGCAAGCCATTGGCATTAATCATGTCTAGGCTTCAGCCTGTGCAGGAGAAGTTAGAGGGAAAGCTCACTTCAGCTACACAGAGCAAGCAAAAAGGAAGAGGAATAATTTCTGAATTAGAGGAATGTGTCAAGCTTTAGGAGCCAAAGAGCTACCTGCAGCATTTTAGGAAAGCACAAGGATCTCCTGTCTCTGTAATCCCTACAGTGATGTAGCTACAACCCAAAGACCTACTGGCAGCAGAAGAACCATTAAAAACAAAGCATCAAAACTGGAGCATTTTTGAACACTTTAAAAAGACACTTTGTGATTCTCTGACTTGGCTTGCCACCTTCGACTGTGGTTTCTTGTTGAATCTGGTATATATTGTACATCAGTGAAAAAGGGTTTTACTTGCAATATGCAGATATTTAATAAACTGGTAAGGGAGGGCAATTTCTAACATGCCATCTGTGTTTTATTGGTTTCTTGTAGAGAGACCTCTGGCACCATCACAGGTACAACTGATTAGAGCTACAACCAACTCTTTCCAATTGAAGTGGGATGAAGTCCCCACAGTTGAAGGATATCTTCTTCAATTACATGCTGACTCACCAGTGCCACCGGTGGCTGGAATTCCTGGTACTGGCGTTCCTGAGACGACAGCGCTGAGCTCACAAGGTAGCAGTCAGATCACATTACACTAATGTTTGTGCCCAGGCAGACTGGAGGGTTGCATAAGTAATAAATATGAGATTGTTTTTTAAAGAACCGTTCTGTGAGAGAGAGACCCTGTTTCTTTGGTTATTCCCCAAATGCCTGCATCATAATTACTGAAAACTCCTCTTTCACTTGTTTCTGTTGGTTTTGGCCAGCTGTCTGAATTATGAAGGTATTTGTAGAATGCTGGGCACAATCTGAGAAAGGAAGCAGTGAGGAAGGGATTTTATCTGACTGTTTGGCCATACAGTTTCATTTCAGACTTACAACAAAGTTTTCCTTCAGGCAACTTTGGCCTCCCTCTTCCTTACTGAAGTAGGTTCTGACCATCATAATATTAAGTTTTACAAAACTGATGGGAATTTGCTTTTGTTTACCTGCAAGGTGGCTGTTCTCTACATCAAAGTCCACAATCATTGCCTAACGTCCCTTATCCAGAAATGAAGGTGGATCATCCCAGCCAAGCAAATAATCTCATTCCTAATAACGTAAGTGTAAACTGAAAAATGCTTAAGTGTCAAAACAGTGTGGGAAGGTAGTGAACTGCCAGAACACTTTCTCAGTTTTAAAACTCCCTGCATACTTTTTAGGTCTTAGAAAAATAAAACCAAATAAAACAAAAAGACAGACACCTGCTGAAGTAGTTGTCTGTTTTCTAACATAGTTTTTGCTTTTAGGATTGAGAGACAGTCTTTCAAGTCCTTTTCTTGTTAATGCAGAAAGGAATTGCAAGTGTGTTGTCTTCCACCATGCTAACTGGGAGCCTGACACCAGTAGGAATGTTATTCATCCTGAAAATGTTGGTGACATTAATGTGGGAAGCAAAAAAAAATAAGGCCTATTCCTTCTTTGTTAGTTTAGTTTAGTTTTATGCTAGTCTGCTGTAAGTTCCTACAGCAGGTTAAATCCAGTTCTTATCTCTCTGGTTGTGCAGTTGTACATGTTCCACTGTTTTGCCAATTTAACAGAAAGAGTGAGGACAAACGCTGGCTAAGGGATCCCATTTTTAGAACTTTGGACCTTTTCTTAGTTGTGTAAAATCTTAGATCTGTATGGGATCCATCATGTATTCCTGGAGAAAACACGTGTAGAAATAATATAAATTTCACTAAGAGTAGAAATATCTCAAGTGTGTGACAGGAAAGCAAATGTTGAAAGCCTCTGTAGTTGTGATTTTCCCCACCCCCCTAAAGTCCCCTCAGTAGACTAAATGTACACAGCAATGAACTTCCATGTAATGACAATAGAACATGATCTTACTCTCAGATAAAATTTAGTGTGTGCCAGGGACAATTCCAAGTCAACTCAGTGTTTGAGTCTTTGTTCTATAATAGCTGAGGTAAGGTGGATTGAGAGGTTGATTTCTTGGTCTAATTTAAAGTACTAGGGGGAATTGTTGGAGGAGTTTATATTGTTGTTTATGAGCAAGCATTTTCATGCCACGTTTGCAATAGAAATTTCTGAACTTTGCAGTTTAACGTTAACAAATGTGTTGTTTTGGTTAGGTCCCAGTTTCCCTTTCATCCAATTCAAAAGCAGAAGGAAAAGAAAAGGTTGCAGCACCTGAAAACAAGGTTACACAGGAGACTATGAAAAACCACGCAGATGCTACAGGATTCAAAGAATCAAATGCCCCTTCTCTTTTGCCTGGTTGTACTTCAAGTAAGATGACTATAGAAAAAAAAATAATTAAAAAGTGAGAGTTAAAGCTCATCTCAAAAACATAAAATAAGATTGTTTCTGTCTTGTAACTTAAAATTATTTAAGAGTCCTTTGTAGTTTAAAAAACCCAACTTGTGTTAGTTATTACTGAATGTATTTTTAAAAGATACGAAGAAAATTGAAATCTTAACTCGTTTCAAGTGTTGCAAGGCACATGAAATTCTCCATATATTCATTATTATGATGGCAAATGTGTCTCTTTAAACATAAATAGTCATTTTTAGCATCAAATAAAACGGGACAGATGACATTTTACAACATTATGGTGATAGTAGTTCCACACCGACGCTGTGTCTGTCCGTTAGCAGTGAAAAGCTATTGGCTGATGTAAAATCTCAAGCAACACAGAGAGAAGCGTGTTTCTCTCTGACTGTAGAGGAAATAAAAGATGACAAGGCTCTGTGATTTATGCATTTTACTGAAGTGCTTTAAGCTCAGTGTAGTGAATCCAGGCTTAATCACCTGATCTGTTTATATTTGACTTCAGTGTATTTCATAGGTAGTTGGATTTTTATTTTCTTCACAGTGTGATTTAATTAGATGTGGAAATTTTGATTCTTATTGCTAAGTGAGAAACAGACTTCTACGGGGGTTAGTCTTAAATTGATTGTTATAAATCTGTGACACTGATTTGTGTGGATGCTTTATTTTAGTGGGTTTTTTTTCCCCAATTAATTTTTTTGTGACCAAATGCATAAAGAACAGCAAGCTTAAAATAACTGTTTACACACATCTGTTTATGACTGTGTATACGGACTTCTGTTCAGTTATATACCTAAAGTAAACATTAGCAATCAATATCATCAGATCTGTTCTAACCTAATTCAGAGCTAAACTCGGGCTTTATATGAAACTGAATCCATGAGATCAAGTTGAGATGTGTTATCAATATTGAATTCTGGCTAATATTTGCTTTTTTTTTAAGGTGCTCAGACATCAGCAAATGTAGGTGAATTACATGACTTGGACAAACAAACTGTAAATCCTGATGCTTCTGTATCCAGTACTGTCTCCAGCACACAAACTATGGTAACCCAGCAGGCTGTTAAAACTGAATCATCAAGTACAAATGGGGCAGTTGTTAAAGATGAAACTTCACTAACAACATTCAATTCAAAATCTGAAGGTTTGAAATGTGTTTCACATACTGTATTTTGAGCCATATATTTCTAAGGCCATCAGAGTTCCTCTAGTGTGGTGGGATTCCCGTCTTGAGTAGTACCTGGGATGTAGATAGGGCTTTGGGCATTGAAGACCTTGTGCAGCCTGGGTGATCTCTGCCAGCATTTATACATCTTTTAAAATCAGCATATTCCTTCTATGCATTTGTAAATCACCATGTTTCCTGTGAGTGAAAAATCTTCATTTATGCAGAGGTCCATTTTCTAAATATCAGTGGCAGCCGGTTTTGGTGCCCGTTGCACGTTTGCTTTCATTCAGTGATTGTCTATTTAGTCAGCAAAAGACCAAAATAGTAACCTTAGATGATTTTGATTTTAAGCAACTGACCTCTGTAATGAGTATGGCCAGTTAGTGTGGCCAGCTCACTGCTAGTCAGATGTGCTGGCCTCTTCACAGTCTGCTGGCAATATCCAAAATGAGCAGCAATGCAGAAAATAAATGGGTAGTTTTTCAAGTTTTGTTTTTGACAAATATCAACAGGCTGTGCTTGTTATTGTTTTGAGTGTTAACTAAAGAACTGCATTCTGATATTGATATTGTGTGTATAGTATAATTTTTACCAAGCACTGTTGTATTTTAAAAGCAAAACCCAGGAACACAAGCACAGAATACTAATACTTCCTTGTGTTAGTCATGTGCTTAATCTTTTTTTTTTCTTTTAAGATTCCATTTTAAATTTAATGAATGCTCTGTTCCCAAATTCTTAGGATTGTTTGTAGATTAACTGCTTATGTTCAGAATTCAGACTGTATTGATGTCAGAAACAATGCCATCAAATTAAGATTTCACACTTAGACTATTCATACAATGTCCCCAGCGTGTGCCTCAATCTGGTATTTAGAGTATTTGTTTGCAAATATTTTATACCGATTTCATAATCCTGTCACTTTTTAGGATTTTCTTGAGTCCTGCCTTCTGTTTGTATTATCTGTAGCAGCCTCCAATGCCAGACTCTCAGAATTGTTCTGTGAATATGACAGAAGCCAAAATTAGTTTGTGTTATAAATAGAACTGCATGCAAAAGAAGTCTGAGACGTTCTTGTGCAACAAGTACTTGTAAATGGCTATTAAGGTCAACTTTCATACTCTGTGGGTTTTGTGTTCAATTTTTTCTACTGCTTAAGTTTTTTAAATTTAACTTTTTGTTTTTAGCTGCTGAAACTGCTTATGTCATGCCTTCAGCAAGGGTCAATACTGGACAGACAAATGATTCGCATTCCTCTGTAAGTCTGAAAAAGTATTATCAAATTGCTTTGCCTGTTGTTCTGTTGATTAGTTGTAAGGGCTCTTCTGTTTTCCTTTGATTATATTTCTGAAAGAAAAGCAATGTTTATTTTGAGCTTGAAGTGAATAATACAGGGGTAAACGTTTCTGTTGTAAAACTAATTGCATTGTGTGGGTTTGATGTGACTCTGAGTAGCAGTTGTGTAGTTGGGAGGAGATCCAAGTACGTGTTTCAGCTGTTGAATCATTTTTATCAACTGGCACAGTGGAATGGTCTCTGCTGCATGATGTGCAAGTGTAAAAAGTTTTTCTGTATGCACAACTGAATTTAAAATGAAGTATGTGTTAGATCAGACTAGTGTTAGCTGCTGATTCTATAGATTTGAATCGTAACTTAACTGACATCTTGATGTTTTTCCCTAGAGGAGATGGGGACTGACTATGCAAGCTGTAAATACTGCCTGAAAAAGTAAATGCTTCCTATTTCACCTGCTTACAACTTAATACACAAAC
The DNA here is from genome assembly GCA_013398855.1 of Mohoua ochrocephala. Classification (NCBI taxonomy): domain Eukaryota; kingdom Metazoa; phylum Chordata; class Aves; order Passeriformes; family Acanthizidae; genus Mohoua; species Mohoua ochrocephala. Next base: position 1,817 of record VZTA01021307.1, on the reverse strand, counting down.
CCAAGGTGCCACTGTTGCCACCAAAAGCGAGGAACTAAGGATGGGGAGAAGCAGCTGCTACTAAAGGGTCGGGGTGCTTTTGCCAAGAGCAGCTGCAGCTCCTGCCCCATTTCCATGCTAGCAGGATCCTGACCTGTCTGTGCTGGGCACCTGACTGTGCAAGTGCCCTCCCTGGTGCCTGGAGAGCAGCAAGAAAGCCAGGTTGTGTTTCTGGGTCAGTCAGGAGCAGTTTGCACGCCCTCCATCCCAACGCCCCACGCCACAGCACAGGGCTGTTCTCAGCCGCAGGCGAGTTCCACGGTGCCTGACAAAGAGCACGTGTGGGGCTGAGCTACAGCTGAGCCCCAGGGGGAGCTGCTGCTGTTGGACCACCTTGGGAAACTTCTTGACCTCTGAGAGAAATTAACTCACAACTACATGCTGCTACAGACACCTAGTTCTACAGCTTTAAACTTCTTCCCCTCCCTGTTCAGAATCTCAGATGTGACATCCCAGCTGTTGCTTTTTAAATGACAGACTGTGTCTAAGTAAATGTATAAGAACCAGTTGGTTTTGCACAGTATTTTGATAACACATGCATATTCATTTGAAGCATAAGAAAGGAACACTGGTATAAAAGGGGGTTGTCTCTTACATAAACTAGAGCCTTAACATTTTTTTCCATGGCATTGAAGTGTGGGTAACCTACATGACGTGTTCTTCAAACACTAGAGAGCTCCCCAGAGGCTGCCGGCGCCGGTGAAAGCCAGGGACCGCCGGTGGTACGATGTGGGGATTTTTAAGAACAACAGTGCCGTGGTGAGCCAGTTCTACTTGCTGCCAGAGGAAACACTGAACATCAATAGCAAGGTAGCTGCTGGTTCTTCTCTGACGTAACTTGCACGTATCTGTTTCAGAATCTGTTGCTTATGTAGTTGACAACAAAATGTGGGATTTTCTGATACTGCAGCAGAATCCGGTGCTTGTAGGAGTTTTGTATTTTATGACCGGTAGTTCCTCATGTATTTTTCTCACCTCTTTTTACTATTTCCTAAACTGGATGAATTTTCTTTTGTTGTTAATGTGTGATAATACAAAATATCTTATTTTGTTGTTGCTAATTCTTTTCTTATTTCTTGCCTTAAGAAAAAATTTTAAACTTACTGAACTTTCAAGCCAGTAAAAATTCTCAAAAACTGAAACCCCCACAATTTCTTAATATGTTATTTCAGTCCAGCATTGAAATGTTTCAGTTTCTTCTCTGTTCCCAGAATCTTTGCATAAAAATTGTTAAAGATACTAGTAAGATGTAGGGTAGGCTGTTTAAAAAAACTACATCTGGAGCTGTAGTATCTTTTGTGTTAGATCTTTCTAGCTTAATGTTTTGTACGTGTAAGTTGATACATGAAAACTATGAGTGTGAAACTTGCAAAAGTGTAACAGTTTTGATGGTAAAAGTGTAAATTAGTGATGTCCTAGTGAACTAGAAACAAAAGTCATATCTTCTTGAGATGGAAACGAAGTAACAGAAACCTTTCTTTGAAAGCACTTCGCTATAAATATTGTATGTCTTAGTTTTAAAGAGCACAGTACATTTTACAGTGTTTACATTGATTGTGGTTCTTACACATTATTCAGAAGGAAAATAGTTCCACTGTAAGTATCAGTGATGCATCAGTGCATATTTTAATCACGGAAGGATGGTAGCACACAGTGTTCCAGAAAGCTATTTGTTACTAACTTACAATGCTTTTCTTTAAAAACATTTTGATTACCTACACATTGAACTGCAGCTCCTAACTTTAGGAATAATTGGTTTTGAAATAAAAACATTTTTT